>CM033644.1:95368692-95716377 GCA_019512145.1 Engystomops pustulosus
TATTTTGTTCGCACCGTTCCGCGCGTATCTCCCGACAAGTAAGCAGATGTGCCGAACATCTGTAATCTATTCTTCACTGTGTTCTTCACTGTGTTTTTCACTTAAATGATCCTGTGTTCACTGTGTTCACTGTTTTTATTCTATTCTTCATTGTTCTTCACTGTGTTTTTTTAATTAAATGCTCGATCTCGAGCAGGGGAAATACTCGTCCGAGCAACGAGCCGTTTCGAGTACCTTAATACTCGAACGAGCATCAAGCTCGGACGAGTATACTCGCTCATCTCTAGTTTTGATATGTCCTAATGGAGAACTTTTGTTAACCCTTTCTTTAAAAAAAAATTAATTTAATTGTTTTTAATAAAATTTTTCTCAATTTATTTTGGATGCTAAATATTTTTTTTTGGGGGGGGGGGTTGGGGGGTTCAATATGTATACAGCAATATCTAATTAATAGGGTTTTTTAAATTAACTTAGTTTGCATAATTAAATCTTTTTCGGTATAAAAAAAAAAACCTACTGTATCATCGCCTTCAGAGCACCATAACATTTCTATATTAAGACCTGTAATTTTTATTTGTACACACTTGGTGGTGGTTAATAAAACTTTTTCATCATGTTTAATATAATTTATTGTGTGATAGATGTTTAAAAACGTCAGTGGGCATTGATTCTCCTATTTTTTTATAGTTTTTTTGTCATAAATTATAAAAACTATTATAGTTTTTGAGCCTGGGCTGCTACAGGAGGATAAGTACAACCTATGTTTGATTTGAACTGATATGTTTGATATGATATCCATCATAATAGATTGAGAGCCACTAATTTCAGATTGTCTTATCTGACTAAGATCTAACATTCATAAAGCATGGCTCAAAGGGGGTCATTTATCTTTATTTTGCTTCATGTTTTTTCTGTCGTTTTTGAGGCATATTTTTTGGCACATTTTTGGGGACATTTTGAAATGTGCGCCAGACATTTTTTTTCATCAGTAAGGCCTATTTATCTTTTATTCCAGATATGCTAAATGTCGCAAATAACATTTATCATTTTAAATTTGTGACATTTTTTGGCAGAAAACTCCAGACTAAACCATACTTAGGGAAAACTTAATAAATGGAAAGACGTGACTTGAGACATTTCTGTGACATTTTTGCGACATTTGTTACAAATGTCTCAAAAAGAGATCTTAAATGAATCCCTCATTTAACACAAGGAAAAAGTGATATTGATAAATTACCAAAGAAGCAGACAGGCAAAAACTAGCCAAAACAAACAGAGATAGGATAAATGACCCCCAAAGTGTTGTATAATATATACCAGGGACTTAATCAACACAGAGAGGGAACTATGGGCCACATGTATCACACGTTTTTTTCTGTTGTTTTTGCGCCTTTTCATACTGGCGCACCATTTTTGCGCCATTTTTGTGATAAAATGCCAAACTCGCCACACAGCAAAAATAACCAGGTTTCCCTCATCTATCCTACCAATCCAGATTTTTGTTGCGCCTAATGATATTCATCACTCAGGTGCAAAAATGGGCACACAAACACTCCAGCCTGTAGGTGAAGTTAATTGAGAAGAAACACTGAGCCCCTGTGCTGAGCAGCTCATCCCCAGCAGCAGAGCTCAGCAGACACTGCAGACACTAGTACAGACATTACATACACTGCCTTCAGACTCTATTTACAGTTCATCACCTTCTCTTTACAAATTATTCTGCAAAATCATCAGCTCAGAGCAGGACAGGAGAGAAGTCTGCAGAATTTTGCAGATACTGCAGACAAGTGTCCCCCATGTAGCAGGATGATCACACTGGTGTCTGAGGAGGATACTGGCCAGAATTACAGGGGGTAGCAGGAGACCCGCACTGGGGGATCCCCTCCAGGAGAAGCCAGTGCTGAGGAGGTAACTGGGTGCTGGGTGTCACACACCTGGGCTCTGCTGTGAGGGTTATCTTCATTCTGGTATGTTGGAGAAGCAGAGAGGAACTTGTAGGAGGATCACATGTAAGTGCCCGAATCTAACATTGTACCTAAACTGTGTTGAAGTAAAGTGATTTTTAAGAGGCAGGAACATAACTTATCAAAGATTATTGTAGCTTGTGATAATTCTGGCGCAACAGAATATAGAATATAGGCACAACTACTACACTTAGGTGCACAAACGTGATACACGTGGCCCTATATAGTCAAATTATCAAAGGGGGGCCCTTAAATTTTATGATATAAGAATTAGTATTCAAAATAAAGGCTTAAAGGACAACTACCACTAGAATCGAGGATTGTAAACCAAGCACACTGACATACTGGTGTGCACCTCCTCTGGCAGGATCCACTTTTGTTTTAGCTTCTTATGTCCTTGTTTTTAAGAATAAAAGGCTTTAAAAATATGCAAATGAGTCTGCGGGGCTCCAGGCTTCATTAAAACCTATAGAGCCTGGAGCCCCTCAGGCTCATTTACACAATTTTAAAATCCCTTTTTTGTAAAAACCAGGGAATAAAACAATAAAAGAAGAGCATATCCTTTTGGCAATGTATAGAAATGATTCAACATGGTGTAAAAGTGTTACTCTCTTGACATTCTATCATCTGGTACTCACTCACATTGACATCTAGTTACTACAGCAAATATAGGAAGGGAATTATTGTATCCTTTATTTGTCACACAAAAAACTATAGACTCAAAGGCCAAGTTTAACACCCTCTAAGATAAATCAAGCCAAAAAAAAAAAAAGACCAATAGTATCCCCCAAACCAGGGAGAAGGGATGGAAGACTCTAACAACAGGGATGGATAAAAACATAATAAATCTTTATTAATGAAATATATAAAACATAATACAGGTGAATTATATATGGAGTACAAGATGCGGAAAACAAACAGGCGGTGTACACAGACAAATTGCAGTCGTGCTCAAGGACAGCACATGGAACACAATGCAAAGATCTAATCAGTAAATATAAGTATGGGGACTGGAAAGAGTTGTATAAGATCCTAGAGATACCAAAATGAACTGCTGGGTTAAGTGCATAAAGATGCCTGGGTGGCAAGTAAAGAAGTTTGTGAGGTATCTAGGATAATGTAACTGTCAGTCCTTACCAAGTAATTCAGTAGGGTGTTCCGGTGTCCGAGACGACTGCACGCCCCGACGCGCGTTTCGGCTCTGACTGAGCCTTCGTCTGGGGGTGGCGTCGTTAGGATAGAGAATCCTATAATAAATGATCCTTTGGCCAATGAGATCAATCCTAGGATAAATCAAGCCAGCCTAACCCCCTCCCCCAATCATGTGCTCACTGCAGCCAATTACTGGTTGTAGCTTTTGACTATAAGGAGGACAATGAGGAGGTAAGAATATAGGATTTTCTTTTTTTGTATGTTTTACGTTTTTATGTTTAAATGAACAATTTTGTTTTAACCATGCATTCTTTTTTAACATTATTAACATTATTTCGCAGATTCAGCTGAAGAAATTGAAAAATATTTTCTTTAAACACTCAGCCATTTATAGTTTTACATCTACTTTTTATTTTATTAAAATGTTCCTATGTAATAAAAATCCCCATCCTTTTTAATTGAAACCGCAGTAGTAGAAATTATTTTACAAACCACCAGTTAAGTGCATTCATGTGTATTCTACATCAGTCTGAGATATCTAGAAAGCAGTAAATGTTCCAGTAGTCTGGTATGAATCTTAATTTTTGTCTAATGACTCCATTATGTGTCTTTTAAAGTCTTTGAGCTGAAATGAAATGAAGGTCCTTATTTGGTCCTTATTTTATTTACATTTTTCTTCTTTGGTATGGGTAGAACAATGTGTTGTAGCAGAATCAAATTAGAAAATATTAAAATGGACTGGAAAAACCGGCTGTTTTATTTCGAAAGTTTCACTGATCATTGGACTATTTAACTACGGGTCTTCCAAGTTTTTAAGTATATTCACAATTAAAATTACACACTGTTCATTATTGTTATCATGGGGTTAATAAACTATTTTTATTATGTGTAAAGCAAATATTAAATATTACTTATAAGGACAATCATTTATGAGGTTATATGGTAATTCACTTCATTCCATCGAAATAAATATATTATGTAAGAAAGTTTGTTAAATCCTACTGAATGACCACTTCTGGCTCTGAATGTATACTTGGTCTATAATAGTAGATAATAGGAGAAATGTATTCCATGACCCCTGTAAAGGACAAATCCAGGCTTACATGTATACAGCACATATTGATTGTGTTAAAGCAGAAGCAATTATTTCACTGGTTTATGTACTTTTGTCAAACACAGACATTTTAACAAAAGTACATAGTGATCCATGTTTAACATGAAGGTCATAGTCATCACATTGATGCCTGTACAACCGTTTTTACAATTTACACAGATTTTATAGCATATACAATGTAAAGATTAAAAATTAAGGTTATAGTCACCACAGTGATGCCTATACAACCGTTTTACATTCAGGCCTGCACTTCTATTATACTACAACAAGCAGACTACTTAAAAAAATAATTCTTTAGTTACAACTATAAATAAATTCATTTAACATATACAAAGTACATGGCCATGGAGACTGATAATTAATAGTCCTGCATCTGTTGATGTAGATCAGATTTTTTCGGCAATGATTAAAAGATTAAAAGGCCAGTAAGGCTTTGATGTCTTTGATGCACAGTGTGCTGTATAAGATTTTGTGAAGTAATCGGAAGAATAAACAGCAGGCCGTGTTTAAGCTATTCAATGTACTCCAATTCATTTTAATATTTTTTTTTGAAAATTAAGTAGACTACAATTGAAAGTTAGCTTTTGTTTTTTATTTTTCTTTGGCAAGAATCAAAAGGAATTCCTCTCCCCCTCCCCAAAAAAAGAAGGAAAATTCATTAAAGAACAGAAAGTGTGAAGGAAGAAAGGAAACAAATAAGACGTAAACTATGAGATTTCTCAAGAGACCCACTTAACTATAAATACTTTTACAACTTACCTTTATGTTTTAGAAAGGGCAGGCAGCTAGGGGAGACTTTTATTGGTCAAATACCCCACTAGATCCACCCATGAGAAAAAATGTACACTAGTAAATAATAAGGATACATTGAAATAATCAAAGTTTACAAAATAGATCAGAAAATGTTTCATTTGGTTTGATGGAACTTGTAGAAATCTGTATGCTAGTTGGTAGACCAACACAAACTCAAAATCCAAGAGATAAAAATATGTTGGACCACAGGAATCGTGTTAATATACATTACAAACACAATGGAATAATCTGGATGTTCTTGATAAAATGTTGAAGTACAGTGGATAAGGAAAGTATTTCAGAAATTTTGAAAAATGAAAATGCAAAAACCATATTTGAGCGAATTTAAGATGAAGACTGGTTCTGGTATATATTTTGCTAGATATTTCAGTACTGTGCATAACTTTGATGGTATATTTTGCACATATGGTTTTATTTACTTTAAAAAAAGATTTGCTTCCCTTAAGCAATCTACTTTATTGTAAGGAAATACAGATAACATATTGAGTATTTCATAAAGCAATTGTTATATAATAGGAAGGCACATGGAAAGTGCTATCATCCCCTAACCATGGGTAATGCTATGTGTGGACTGCTGTATTGTTTTAATTACTACTATGCTACTGTTTTAAGTATCTAGCCCTAGCCCTAGAGTCAACTCCACTTTCTAGTACAGAAGATCTCTGGGGAAACACCAGCCATCCTGCTAATAACCATAGATCAATCAGGGACACATAAGGAGACACCTGGGAAAATCACCTTCCACTCAGGCATCAATAAAGCTGAAGGCTAACAAAAGAAAGCATACACAAAGTAACAGAAGGTAAGCAACAAAAAAAGAAGGCTTAGTGTTTCACATAATACATGTATCTGTTCTCTTCACTTATGCCCCTAAAACTGTCAAACTGAAGGATCAAAAGATGTCTACCGATCAGCAAAATTATTTTCCCAAGTTCAACACAGTTACCTTCTGTCTAGACTTGCTAAGTGTATATGGCTTCAGCATCTGTAAGTTTAAGTAAAGAAAAAATGAAGAAATATCAAGGTTTCATTATGGTAAGTGTTCCATGAAAAGCATTTATAATATTTCTAAAAACTGTTCTGAAATAACTTCTGCTCAAAACTCCGGCTTTACTGATTGTGGAGTGTCCATTTATTTATTGGTACCATTTTAGGTTAATTTTTCATTCTTTAATAGTTTGGTCTTTGCACACTGGTTAAGAAAAAATCATTAATATTTAAAAAAAAAAATCTTTCATGACTTATACCATGGGGACTAAATATTATTATACACATACAAGCTGGTTTGTAATGTACAGGGCAATGCCAATTTTATTAGCCTCAAATGAGACCTTAAAGTGTATGCTGTTACTTGTAGTACTTATGTACTTACCTAGCCAAATCAATTCCCTACACTGTACTGAAAAGATTCAATCACATTGATACAATGCAGTAAACATAGGAGGGAGATTTATCATATGTCAGCGCTCCTGCAGCAGCGTATGGGGACCTGTCTGATACATAAGAGGCCTAGCGTGCGGCATGGCCGCTGGGCAAAACAACACCAGGTCTGACTGGGTGTAGTGTTGTGTAAAAGCATGTTTGTTAGCAGGTTTTTTAAAATTATACAATCCATAGCCATACAAGCCACCCCCAACCCAAACAGAACAGTATACCATTTGACCATCAATATCACCCCACCATCTTTCAACTCCATAGAGCTATAAAATCCCATAGGCCACTTCTAGCCAAAAGGCACCCCGAGATGCCTGAGTACTCTACACCCTTCATGCCATGCTTCAAACGAGCCCCTAACCTAAGCGACAAATGAATTAGAGCAGACATTGGTCCTCCGACCCATTACAACATCAAACCTTTTTGAGTAGACCAAAACAAGGGACATTCCCATGCTTGTCATGTGCCCAAAGTAATAATGTCCTTAAAGGGGACATGGTTTACCACCCATGTACTGGCCATAGATATAAAATTAAAGGTTTCTTCATGTGTGAATCCACGTATGTGATTTTGCTATCAAATGCCCATGCGGACTACTGTACGAAGGGGAAACCATTCAACACGTCAAGGAGAGAATATCTAAATACAAGTCTGACATAAGGTATAAGAGACTACTACTACCCCTACCACAACATTTTGCACAAGCAAAACACTCTCTTTCACAACTAAAATTTCAGGTGTGTTCTGGATCCATACATTGGATACTCTGTCTCCTAAAGGTCTCAATAGGCAATACGAAATATAGAGATTTCTAGGTTAAAACATGATAACTGTTAGTAATTTTCTTTCTGATTCTCCAATAAATGCAAACTAAATACATTTTTCTCTATTACATGTCTATTTCTGACATGCTGGATCTGGCTGGGTATTTACTCCTACAACTACCTTTTCTCTTCTTTTTTGTTCCTAGCGCCTCCCTACCCCTTACTACACTCACCTCTCATCTCCAGCGCTGAGCCTCCGCCTCCTGAGCTCAGCCGGGACGCATCTTCATGGTGACTGAATGGACCGGAAGTGCGTCGCTGTTACTGCGACATCACTTCCGGCGGCTTGGCTGCCAGCAAAACACATAGAGACACAATACCACGTGCCATTGCCAACCAATGACGTCACTTCCCCTCTACTATTTCTTGTCCAGCCCCTGCAACGATAGTAGCGCCTTTTTCATTTGCAGTGAGACGCCGCTATGCACCAGGATGGCGAGCTAACTGCCGCCAAAGGGCTGGCCACATTCTTATCTACTTTGCCCCAGTAATCCGGTATGTACAGACATCTATCTGCTACCACAACAGTGTGACTATATTGAATAAACCTGCTATGAGTCTTAGTGTTAACCCTCTGTTATATAACAGTAACCATTACCTTTTTGCCACAATTTGATATATGGCAGCCTTTGTTGTCCATGAGGTTTAGACTCCACATAATAGACCTATGGAGGTTTAACTTTGTATTGTATATATTATATGTACATGTATATATATATATATATATATATATATATATATATATATTGATTACAAACACTTTTCTTTTTCTATATACGTGTAGTTTCTGATGACACTTTTCTTTTTCTATAAACCTGTCGTTTCTGATGAAGGTCAGTAAGACTGAAACGTCAATAAAATTTTTTGGATTACTATGAATTTATGAAATAAAGTGAACATTATCTTTCCACAAAAATCTGGAGTCCCGGGTTATTGTTATTCTTTTTCAAAATTATACAGGCACAGGGCTACGCCCATCACTGCACCCTTCTAGTCCCCCTAGTCCCACTGCGCCCTTCTAGTCTACATGACATGGAGGTGGGATAGTCGCTGTAAGAATGGCAACTTCTTGCACTATGCAAGAATTTGCGATTCTTTTACTTCTTCAATGCCAGAAAACTGGCGTAGAAGCAGTGATAAATCTCCCCCAGGGAGTCTATTCATTTTTTAAATCACCTAGTAATTTGGCTATCGTTTTTTGGCACATTACATATTTGCATATTCTTCACCAAGAATCCACAGCAAAGCATGCATGGCCTTAAAAGGCCTTATATGAGACCTATAAAGTCAATCTCCATAAGGAGAGTTAGAGGATTCAGTTTTTGGGGTTAAAATATAATCTGAACAAAGTACCTTAAACATATTATGAGAATGTTTCTTAACATTTCTCCCTAAGCACAAAAAATATTTAGATCCTCTCCAAGTGTAAATAATTAGGATGTCAAATGTATCCTGTAAAAATGTGCCCCAATTTATTCAGCTAACCAAATTATTTTCTCGCAGGTCATACTACATTTTCACATTTAATACATTTTAATAATAATTAATAATAGTTATTACTAACATTGGCAGTTCATGTTGGCACATCTTTCAAATGCTGCTCTCAAAATCCATTAACCTTGGAAATCAGCCTGAATAACCTAACATGATGCTCGAAAGCTTAGCTTTTTAGCATTACTTTATTGAAGCATACTTGTTGTTTTTTTTAATCAAGCCTATTTCTTACTTGTAAGAAATGTCTTCAGGTTAATATTGGATGCAGAACATCTAAGTAAGTCTTATCCTCAAGAACTACATGTAACTCTATGTGTGAATGCAATTGTACAGGACATGTCAACCTCTATGGTCTATAGAGAGATTGTCCTATATAAAAACCTGTGTACTAGTAATGTCATTCAGCATTACTTAAATAGAATACATCTGATCTTCTAAACCATATCCTACAGGGGCAACCTACGTACAGTATGTGTATGGTATCTTTATGTTATTTTACATTATTAAGAATTTTTCTCTGAAACACATTTTATTTGGTTTCCTAATTTTTTTATGTTACCAAAAATGTATTTACCTGTTAACAGATTATTGAAATAAGGTTCAAACATTACATGATTGAAAGTAATTTCACCACTCACCAGCTGTTGTGCATCATTTTCAGCAATTTTTCATTATCACAAAGTTTATTAATTACCATTATATACTACAAAGATCAGTGACGGAAGACGACAAAAGATCAAATGACCATCTGGACCCAAACGCAGAGGCCATGATCTTCAGTAAAGAGAATAGAGAAAGCCATTGACTGTAGTCATCAAACAGTCACAAGTGAGTCACAGTCTACTGTCACACCAAATGTAATCTGTAACACATTTGTATGCAAACTCATTATTTCTATATATTTCATATTGTTTGTGGAATTAAGTTTCTTCTCAGAATTTTCCTTTCTTAGCAAAAAATAAAAAAGAAGAATTAACATAAATTACCATTTGCTCCTCTAACCAGTCATAAATTTAAGGAGACGCAATGAAAAAGAAAAAAAAATGACACACAATGAAACACAAACAAATGTACAGTGGTGCAATATTATCACAAGTCCTCTGTACTTGTGATTATTTGGGGTTTTAGTGATCAAACTTCCAGTGATCACACCTGGATAAAGGTCAATAATTGGTATACCTCTTTGGTACAAAAAACAAAAAATACCTAGGTGATATATGGCACCAAATCCAATGGACAGTATTTATCAGGTATTTACACCAGTATTTACAAACTCTGAAACAATTGCAATTTGTGTCACAAAAGGGATTGCAACTATTTCCATCTTTATACCACCGTTGTAGAGCTATGTATGGCCTGCACCTTTTTAGGTCTGAATAACTGTCGGGCGCAGCCAGCCTCCGGATGCATCAGGATGCAAACTAATTGCACCAGCGTATGATAAATAACCCCCATTTGGTTAAGAAACCCATGAGACATTATGAAAAAGGGTACAAAGCTATTAACAACCAGAAAATAACAAACACTGATTGGTGAGGATTGGGCACAACCAAATGCTAATCATGGGTAAATTAACAAGAGTTTTTGATTCTTCAATTTGGAATATAATTGTTACATCTGTACCAGCATCTTCCTCGGTTCCTTGTCCAGGAAGGATGAGGAGGGCTGTTCTGATTGATCACCACACTCATTTCATCTGCAACTGAGCTCTGGAACAATATTAGTTAACCCATGAAGATTAACATAGATCTGCCCCAATCACCTGTGGTTGAATTTCTGTTAAATATTTTGTTCACAGTTTGTCCAGTGCTGATTATAGTTTATCTTGGCTTGCTTTTTACCCTATAAGAGAGACTCTGCTATCTGTATTCCTGGCATATTCTGAACTTGTCTACTGTTATTGACTATTCACTTGTATCTTCGACTCTGTACTGCATCACTAAATCTATTGTGACCTGGCTTTGGTGACCTCTCTTATTTATTTGTTGTTTGTCATTGTGTTACATGTTTTTACTGTGTCATAGAGAGGGAACAATGGACAGTTACTGGTCACTAGTTAGGGTAAACCCAATAAGCAGTTTGAAGGGCTCAGGTTTAGGGCTCACGGCCTTGTCCGTTTCCAGCCATCACAATAGTATTATAACATAAGATTTTCATTAAGTTTAATTACTGCAAGTATTCCAGAATTTTATGAAATTCAAAACAATATACATCAAGCTGAAAACTAACAGATGTGTTGTTTATGGGTGGTTGTCCCGTGCAGCACTGCGTTATATTTTATGTGCCTTCCTTGTCCTCAGATTGCTAGTATTATATGGAACAGTGAATCTGCAGCGTCTCATCTCACCCAGCATTTGTTTAATAAACTGAATTCACCGTAGTAAATCAAGTGTTTTCAAGCAGAAGAAAAGATAAAAGGTTTTCTATTTAAATGACTCCCTAAAAGGGAAATCTATTTTGGCATAAATCTTTTTGACTATTATATATTTGTTTTATTATGTGCCTACACAAATGGGTACCCATAGATTGAAAAGTCAGATTGGTCCCAGGAAATGCCTTTGATGTTAATTCTTGTTGTATCAAGGAGCTGTACAACTGTACTCAAAGTCCTCTTCATTTTACATTCATATGAGCCATTCTCTTGTTCTAGCACACTATGAAAAGCAGACACAACAACTGAGCGCCTCTGTGTCCACACACTGGTCATTAATTCATTTAACAAATTAATCCTTGCTCAAAACAAGCCATGTGGACGCTTCTCTGTGTACTGAGATCTGCTCTTCATGAGCAATATATCAAAAATGTAGTCTGCAAGTTAAAATGAGAATTTGAAAATTGTCCAGTTCCTGAAATAATCGACCCGCTGTGTGGTTATCCTCAAACATGTCCAATAAGCAATTACTATTCTATGGGCTATTCCTAGTATCTGGATTACATGGAATATCAGTGGTTTCTGTCAACATACTTCACCTTAAAAGACTTAATTTGCACTGAAATCTCCCACATAAATGTCCTAAATTGAGTTGGATTCTGAAATTAAATGCAGTTCATGAACCTGGAAAGATATTTAGCTCCTGCATGCTGAAATGCATGACCAGTATTTATCAGCATCCATTTTATTTTTTAATCTGTTATACTTTTCCTTGACTGCAGATCTACTGACGCCGTAATTCTTGATTTTTTTTGTGAAAAAAAATTCAGAAAATACAGTAGTTCACAGCATAGAGTATAATCAAAAGTGAACAACCAGATTCAATTTAGGGAAGTAACTCTAGTATTCATTAAAAATTTGAAAAACACATCTTTGTTGCAGATTTTAAAGCATGAGGTTGAAGCATGAGGTTGTGCTTCTTACAGAATTAGTCATGGAGACTATTTTTGAAAGAATGACAGATTCTGTGACAGTTTCTGATGTAACATTTGAAATGTCACACTAGATACATCTCGACACAGAGTGTACTAAAGAACGATTTACGGTACCTTCAATCGATTATGCTGCTGCTTCCAAAATGTTGCAAAATACCACAAAAAAGGAAATTGTTCGCAACAATGTAAAAACCTGCTCAATCAGCAATTCTGATGTACGTCAATTCATAAATTACCCACAAGGTAACACTAGTAATCTAAGCATGTATGAACCAAAAGGAATTGGGGGAGACTCATTAAGATGGCGTTCATAATGCCAGTCTTAAAACTCTATGGCTATGGGTGTGTTACAGGAGACCTCTGTTCTCTGGCTTCACAAGCTGTTGTTACAATGCGGTCTCAGTCTATCCCTCCCCTGTGCACTTCCTGTAATCTTAGAAGCAGTGAGAACACATTGAAAGGGGGAAGTGCTCCTTCAAAATATGACAGCTTGTGAATCTGCAGCACGGAAGGGCACTGGTGACACACCCATTTACTTGCAGGTTCATTAGCATAATTTTATATGTTGAGGACATGTTTTAGAAATATAAGAAGATTACCACAGTCACAGTGCCTGGAACTACAAAAAAGGAAAGGTTTGTGTAAAATACAGCCATAATCAAAAATTTTATGAACTAGCTGTAGCACCCGGCATTGCCCGAGATATTAAATAACTGCTTTCAGCTATAACAAAATCTATGGGGGATATTTATCTTACGCTGGCGCTCGTGCGCCAACGTATGATAGCCCTGCCGCTGCAAATTCGCAGCCCGATACATCAAGAGGCTTCTGCCTCTTGATGTATCGGGCTGCCAGTTGCGCAGCGTTTATCCTACGCCAGGCCCTAGGTTATGGATGATCTGTTGTCTCATATGGGCAACCGAAAACCCCTGTTCTCACACACAAGTGCTGTTAAATAGCCAATGGGTAAGAGGACTGTCTATCAACACTTTTACATGCTTACTTAAAGAGAACCTGTCATTTACCTTTTGGCTGATGACTGGTTCGAATGACCTATACTATGCTGATTTTGACAATGTGACATACAGAATCTTTTCAGTAGTTTATAATAGCTTGATTTACAGTACCTGGTACAGTAGCATGTGGAGAGTCCCGGAGTTCGGAATTGTGTAGCATGTTCGGAATTGTGTAGCATGTGTATCTTATCTTCCATACATACTTCCTCTCATCCATACCATCCCGCTCCCCTACCTGCTCAATGCACATGACAGAACGTGGAATGTCACTTTTAGCTGCTGACAGGTTCCTTTGAAGAAAGGGTTCAGGGATTTGGAGGTGTTTGCTATATATTTAGCTGTTGGATATGCATTTGTATGTAGAATTATAAAAAGGCACCAACCTTTTGTGTACTATTTTATGTGCTGGAGCTAATGAAGAAGATGATATCAAATGACACCCCTTTGAAGCCTCCATCACTTCTAGGATTCAGGGCAATGGAGCATGCTTAAAGTAAGACTAGTTTGGATATTATCCATAAATTTGGGGTGAAAGCATTTGTTAGTATGCTGTGGACTAACTTTTTAACCTTTTTTAATTTTACTGCATACTGTTGTCAGGCAATGTGGCATTGAATTGAATTCTAAAATGAAAAAACAAACAGATGTTTTTAGATTTATATTGGTTGCAGACTATATTTTGTATAATATGGTACATATTGTGTGTTACAGGTCATAATAGCCTACATGATCCACCACAAGTTCTTCCCTATAAATTACAAGATTTACTCCAGCCTTAACTTTTCATGCTATGTGTTAATTTTATAGCATTTTAAATATAAATCTATCACTTTCATTGTTATTTTTACACTTTTTCTATATTTAGATACATGTCTGTCTATGATCAGACAAACATCTGCTTTACATTTTGTATTGTTACTGCAGAGCCACAGCTTTTATTAAATTAATTCAAATTGAGCACATTTTTTCTTGGATAAAATTCAGGAGACTGGTGTGGTCTGAAAACCTAAAATGGTTGCCATTTAACCTTTTTTCACATGAGATCAATTAATAAATATGAACACTCTAGGATATATGGATGTAAGTTATTTTGTATATTTTGAGCCTTTAGCAAAAATACTCCTCTATGTAACAATAAATGGCACTATAATAAGCAGATGATCAATAATGAAAAGTAGTAGACTGTTGGATGCTGTAAAATTTATATAGTTTAAACAAGAAAGCTATATATAAAACTCTAATCAGCTAGCATCTGCATGGACCCTATATACCAATTTGTGGCAACATAGCCAACAACAAATCAAGACAACAAATTTGGTAGCCAAAAGTAAAAATATAAAAAGTCACATGAAAATTCAGGTAACAAACATGGAGGTGAGTGGGGAGAGGTTATCCATACGTGTAGACAAAAGGCAACATAAAACAAATGCAAATAAAGAAGCTGCAATCACAAGCTTAGGCATGGAAGGAACCAACAAAGGAAGACTAAGGGCAAACCAGATGTTGGCCAGAAAGTTATAGTGGTAGATAGGTCTCTATTAAATTTGGTGTATCTACTATACCTATTTACTGTGCAATGTTATCTACCTGCAGAATTGAAATTAAGTGTTTCCATTTTGGTGAGGATCTTAACTCCCTGTAATTTGATAGGGGAGTAACATTTCTGCAGCAATATGGCAGTACGCATACATCCCACATTAATTTAAATGCCGTTGGCGGCTTTGCCCATGGCATTTAAATAGATAACACCCACAATTGGTGCTAGCACCGATTGTGGTTTGTTATTAACCACAGTGTTAAACCAGACATGAATTGATTGAAGTTTGTGTCTGAGTTTGGGGTCAACACTCAAAGGGTGACATAGACACAGAGGGCAGGGCCTGGCGTAGAAAAAGACGCAACCGGCGACTTTTCACGTTTGAAAAGTCGCCGGCAGCAGCAAGTGCGCAGGCGCGGGGACAGTAACGCCCCGCGCCGGCCCACTCCCGTCCGGCCGCGCCCCCCCCCCTTCACGCCCCTTCATGCCCCACTGGCGTGAAGGTGGCGGATTGGGGAAAATAATCGCAAAAGCTAGCAATAAGCTAGCATTTGCGATTATTTCAGGGCCTCTGCGACACTGGCGGTGCGCAGAGGTCCTGATAAATATCCCCCAGAGAGTGTCAACATAGACACACTGGGGGTTATTTATCATATGCCGGCAATTGTACTTTAACAATTAATTCAGGGCATGCAATTATTTTAGGGCATTAACGCCACTTGCATGGCATAGAAGCCCTGTGGGGCCAAGGATGAAAAACACTTAATAATTCTGATTTGTCACATGCTGACTGATTATCATGATTGACAGAAAGAGCTCCAGTCTTATTATATCAGCTCCAGTGTTTTATATTATATATTAATTTCAATCCATGCTCTCACTGGAGCTCACATACAAGAGCACAACTCATATCCTTATTGATCAAATAAAAAGGAAAACAAGTGTGTGAGATTTACCATTCCATGTCAATCCGTTTTGGGGCTTTTCTGCCAGGTCACACCCAAATTGGAGAGGCGGCCTAGGGGATGAGAATTACCTGGCCCAAAATATTTACTATAGTTTCAGCTGAAAAACTAGCAGAGACTGTAGCAGAAATCTCTACCAGGTCAGATCTACAGGTCATTTGATATGGCTTGGATGCTGGAGCCTCTTAGTAGATCCATCATGCCATGTTAAAAATGCCAGTCTAAATAAATTCCCTCCAGAGTATGCAAAAAGATAGGATGATAAGATAAGGAATATTGTGGCATTCAACCATTTATTTTGAACTTTTTATTGAATTATTTTGACAGCTCCTTTTCTAGCAAAATTGAAAATTATAAATTCAAATATTTATGTGACTGCCTTTACCACATTAACACTAAAAATTCCATCAGCAAGTCAAATAATATATATTAATATTCAGCAGTGTTTACCCAGGGTCTGTACACTACTCCCTTAGTTTACTAGTTATGTTGATTTACCTGGGAGACAATAATGAAATTCCATATCTCACCTATTGAACTTTGCAAGGAATGGATAAAAATATGATGCCACATAATCTGAGGTCTGGGAAAAGAAATAGTAGAGTTTGTAAACTGCAATTCATATGTTCCATAACTGTCTAATAG
This sequence comes from Engystomops pustulosus, assembly GCA_019512145.1. Lineage (NCBI taxonomy): Eukaryota > Metazoa > Chordata > Amphibia > Anura > Leptodactylidae > Engystomops > Engystomops pustulosus. The sequence continues at coordinate 95,385,017 of CM033644.1, forward strand.
AAATTAATATTTCTCTAAAACTTAAATACATAGGTTAACAACTATGATGGTATAGTGATTGTTTAAGTGCCACATTTCCTTTTTAATGGTTAATACTAATTTTAGGATAATGAAAGTTAATAATATATCTATAGCTATGTTATAGATAAACTGTCAGAGTTCACCTTCTTCCTGGTGCATGAAAGTGCATTATCTTGTGACACAAATTGAATCTTAAATACCACGCTTAGTCCGAATCAGTCAAATCATCTGACGCCCCCCCCCCAATTCCTGACGCATGAAAGCCGGTGCAGCTGCGCCAAAATTGGGCTGTGTGCGACACAATGCACCTGCTAAATACATTTCACAGCCGTGCAATCCCCGAAAAATGTTGGAAAATCCAATGAAAGCGCGCTCCGAGCACCTTAGTAAATAAGCCCCATTGACCTATGTTTAGGTAATTAACCCTCGGTTTCCCCTATCAATTAGAGAGTATCAATGGCATGAGCATTTCCTTATCTAATCACTCATCTGCATGTGACTTTTATCAGCACGGAAATGGATTGCAAAATTTGTGTTATCAAACGCATAACACACACAAGCATAAGTGAAAAAAACATGAATAAGATGTATTTTTACTGTAAGATTGATATAAGCCCATGCTTTGTGCTTTGATTTGTTGCTTTATAGTAACAGAATGGAGGGAATGTATTACCTGTGCTATAGGACACAACTCTGTTATTTCCAACTAGCTGTCTTCTTCTATACTGTAACATGCTCTACGTAGTACTATATACGCCCCAAACAACACATATTATTTTTGGTGCACAGCGATAATAAATGAGGCAGAAGTTTTGGATTGTCATTGTGTATGTCAGAACCGGGTCGGTAAGCTTTCTGGCAGGGATCACAACACAAATCGCATACTAGGAAATACTGAAAGAAATTGATTTCAGCTACATTTAACCACTTTGTAAATAGATGTCATGAAATATATTTATGTAGTAGTATGTTTTTGGCCCCAACGGTGATCTTAGCATCCTGCTCTGACATTGTACATATTTAACTTTACAAATTACCATATATACTCGAGTATAAGCCTAGTTTTCCAGCACAAAAAAATGTGCTGAAAACCCAAAGTTGGCTTATACTATATACTATGGGGCAGGGTCCGGCAGGCTATATAATGGGGAGGCTGTGACCAATGCATTTCCCACCCTCGGCTTATACTCGAGTCAGTAGGTTTTCCCAGGTTTCTGTGGTAAAATTAGGGACCTCGGCTTATACTTGGGTCGACTTATACTCGAGTATATACCGGATAACCTCCTGTATTCATTTGTCTCAGGTCACAATTTTTTTAGCTCATTTATGTCTTGACAATGTCTTGAAATAGTCATGCAATAGAATATCAATAGTTTCAAATCTCTATAAATAGGCTTTGAACGGGAATTCCCATCATACACAGTCATGTCTGAGAAGGAAATCTGTGGCCTGACCAAACCAGAGTGGTTGCAGTTAAGCAAACCATCAATGTGAATGTGAGTTTCATACACATCAAAGTAATTAAACTCAAGAGTTCTTGATGCAACATAGATGACTGTGTTGTACTTTTTCTCTAGCCCCCATTCACTTCAATGGTATTTGCAGAGCCACGCATAGCTATGCAATAGTTTCTATAATTTAAACATAACATTAGCTTATTTAGAAATGAAAGTATGAAAACGGTTCTTCATTCTCAAATTAAAAGCTAGAACTAAACTTCAGTCAAAACTGGATTATAACTAGGATTGAAGGTTAAATGTGGTCATTGGACATGGAGTCATTGCTCAGGAACTGGCTGTAATTTACTCTGTTGGAACATAATACCATAGTAATTGCTAGGTTGTAAAAACTGAAAAGGAATTCTTGTAGAATGTTTGGTGTGCCTACGGTTGAAGTGGAGTAAATATCTTGCAGTTCTGTCTCCATCATTATTTAGTCCACATTATCACATTGTGCTTTTAGTAGAAATGTTAAATATAGATTACATTGTTCAAGAGAAAATACATTGAATGACCACCTCTAATTTAGATATTGAAAGACCAACTATTGTGAGTCTTTCCTTTCTATTTCTATTTTTTTTTTAAATCTATTTCTGGCTCCTAGAGAAGCCTAAACATCTTATTTAATAGAAACTAATGTAAAGGAAATAACTTCATGTGTTTTCCATTTAATATTGTATAATAATGTATAATTAAAACACTTAAAGGATAAGAGGTTCACTCCTGTGGTAGCAGAGAGTTTGATACTGTACAAATCTCCTCCTATAAATATACCTACATATCAACCTTAAAATATTTTTCTAGGATTATTTTGTTATACATATTGGGGGTCATTTATCATTATTTTTCTTCCTGTTTTTTCTTTCTTTTTGAGACATTTTTTGGCGCATTGAAATTTTTGCGCCTTTTTGGGGACATTTTGAAATGCCCGTCGGGCATTTGTTTTTCATCAGTAAGACACATTAGGGGTTAATTACTAAGGGTTTCCAAAATATTACCGTTTTTCTCTGAATTGCCCTGGGTTTTTGGCACACGTGATTGGATTGTGGCGCATCGGCGCCGGCATGCATGCGAAGGAAATCGGGGGGCGTGGGCATCGGAAAACCCAACGGATTCGGAAAAACCATGGTATTTTAAAAAAATGTGTCACTTGACAAGCGCTTACATGAACCCAGGATAGGTTGGTGAACTCCGGCGAACTCCGGTGAACCTCAGCGCAGCAGCGACACCTGGTGGACATCGGGCGCACTACCTTACTGAATCGCTGGAAGACCCAAATCCTCGACGGACACTGTGCCGCTGGATCGCAACAGGATCGGGTAAGTAAATGTGCCCCATTGTCCTCTATTCAAGATGTGCTAAATGGAAATGACATTTATCATTTCAAATTGTCTAATAATTGCAACATTTTTTTACGCAAAAAACTCCAAACAAAACCATTCTTTAGGAAACCTACTATTTGATTTGATGCATTATGAAGCAAACATACCTTGAGACTGCTATAGCTACACTGATGCAGGATCATATCTTGGTTAATCCCTGTGCTGAGTGGTTTTGCTGAAAAAAATGATAAAACATTATGAGCCTTCTGTGACTCCTTCAGTGCTTGTTCCGCGCTAGCAAATGAGTTTTTCTTTGCAGGAGAGAATAATCATTTGCTGCACCATCTCGCAGATGCTGTATATGAGTGATCCAGTTCAGGTTGATTAGTTATGTCTTTACTAAACTCCATTTGTAATTCCAGGCTCCTGTGTGTAATGTGTTTACCTTGGTAGCTATGTTGAAATGTCTCAAAAAGAGATCTGAAAAAAAAATTTAACACAAGGAATACGTGAGATTGATAAATTGCCAAAAAAGCAGATGAAAAAAATTAGCCAAACAAACAGAGATAAGATAAATGATCCCCCATTATGTTTTTGTAAAGCGATCACTGCCGGCAAAGCTGCCGGCAGCCTCAAAAAGACGGTGGCACATGGGCGCCGCCATCTTGGCTAGGATCGTTGCTCCCCGTGACGTGATCAAGGAGCGGCAATCCGTCTCCATGGTATTTCGTTTTAACCCCTTCATTACAATGTGCTGATAGCACATTGTAATCAATGAGGAGGAAAATCCCCATATATTGCCATACTGTAGTATGGCAGTATATGATAGGATCGATCAGACAACCTAGGGTTAAGGTACCCTAGGGAGTCTGAAAAATAGTAAAAATAAAAATAAAAAACATAAATATAAATAAACAGTAAAAATCATAAACAAATTAGATATTGACGCATCCAAAAAGGCCCGATCTATCAAAATATATTAACGGTTTTTCAATGCGTTTAACCTTGTAACGGAAAATAGCGTCCAAAGTCGAAAATGGCACTTTTTTGCCATTTTGAAAAATATAAAAAAAATCTATAAAAAGTGATCAAAAGGTCGTACAGTCCTAAAATTGATATAATTGAAAATATTATCAAATGTCGCAAAAAATGACACCACCCACAGCTCCGTACAACAAAGTATAAAAAAGTTATTAGCACCAGAAGATGGCAAAATAAAAAAAAAAAGGCGGATTGGGGAAAATAATCGCAAAAGCTAGCAATAAGCTAGCATTTGTGATTATTTCAGGGCCTCTGCGCCACTGGCGGTGCGCAGAGGTCCTGATAAATATCCCCCTATATGTCTATCTGTATGTTTGTCTATCTATCTGTATGTCTGTCCATCTGTATGTTTGTCTGTCTGTCTATTTATATGTCTGTATGTCTCTGATTGGTTGCTTATTGCTGTAGCAGACAGTGGCTCCTATATATGGTGGTTATCATAATACCTCATATTACCTCACTTATTACTTCACATATCACCTCACACCTAAACTGTATTATAATCATTGCCTATAGTAACCAATCACAGCTAGGAGCTTATATTAATGACCTGTGGCAAAATAAAAGCTGAGCTGTGACTGGTTGCTTATTGCCAGCAAAATAAAAGCTGAGCTGTGACTGGTTGCTTATTGCCACAGTAGACAACGGCTTCTGTATATGGTGGTTATCATATTACCTTACATATTACTTTACATATTACTTCACATCTTACCTCACATCTAATACTGCGTTCACATGTTTAATTTTGATTGTGTTAACGCATGCATTTTGAAACACATCACAACAGTTGAGAAGTGGATATTTGTCTAATTACATTGCTGTCAACATTGCGGTAACACAATGCAATGTGAACTTTCATGACTAAAAGTTTGCTGGTTACTAAGCATTTCCACACATATCTGATTGTAACCGATCTATTACAATGTGCAATTTGCACATTGTAATAAATAGATGATGTGGAAAATCCCCATATACTGCCACACTGTAGTATGGCAGTCCATGGTAGGATCAATCACACAACCTAGGGTTAAAGTACCCTAGAAGTTAAATAATTATACATATTTGGTATTTAAACTATTAATATCACAAAATTATGTCTTTTTTGTCAAGATGACACACCACCCGAGTTATGCTCAATTTTTCTGGCGAATTTTTACACACCAAGCTCAAAAGGTTGTCCATCACTGTCCTAAACCATGACAAGGGAAGTTGTGCCCATTTCTCTAGGTCTCCTTTAATAGTGCGGAGCATGGGTTTGTAATTAAGATCAAAAAGTGAGTTAGTGTTTGTGGGGATATTTGTTCCTAGATAATGTATGGATTCAGTAGTCCACTTGAAGGGGAAGGCGCTTGGAGCTATGCTTGTTCAATTGCTGGGAGAGTGACGTTCTGATTTATGTGTATTAACTTTAAAATTGCTCACCCCTCCATAAAGAGCTAAATTCCTTTAGAATTGCAGGTAGAGATGTTTTTGGGGATGTAATGTACACCAGTAAATCATCCGCAAATAAGGAAAGCTTACAGTGTTTCTCACCCACTATGAGGCCATGGATATTGGGGTTTGATCTTACGGCATTTGCCAAGAGTTCCATTGCTAGCAAATAAAGAAAAGGGGACAGGGGGAAACCCTGTTGTGTCCCGTTTGTAATATGGAGTGGGTCTAATAGCGTGCCTTTAACTTGGACTAGAGCTGCTGTGTCACCGTAAAGTGGCAGTATGGCCTTTAGAAATTTAGGGCCTACACTTATTTTCTGGGGCACTGCTACCAGGAACTCACCCTATCAAAAGCCTTCTCTGCATCTACTATGAGAGGGCATAGTTTGTTTCCAATTGTGTGTGCTCTTGCCAATAGGGAAATAGTTTTCACCCTGTTTTCTTTGGCCTCCCTTCCTGGTACAAAGCACACCTGGTCTCGGTGTATATCTGGGATATGGGACTGAAGGTGAAATGCCATTATTTTTGCGAACAGTTTTATGTACACATTTAGCAGGGATATAGGTCTAAAGTCTCCACATGTAGACAGTGATTTTCCCAGTTTGGGTAAGACTGTGATAGTTGCTTGTAGGGGTTGGGCCAGGAAGAAAGTGCCATTTGCTGCTGCATTGAATACCTGTAAGAATATGGGTGTAATGTCCTCTCCAAACACAAACCATATTTTTAAATTCAGGTTTGGGATCAAGAGTTCCAAAGCAAGAATTGAGAGTTATTTCCTGTCTATCCCTATTTATCTTGCTTGTTTCTTCCATGGGTGTAACAAATGTTTTAGCCAAAAGTAGGTTCCCCTAGACATATTGTATCCATCATTTATCTAGTAGATTTACTTTGACTATAATTCTCTTCAATGTTAATCCATCTAAGTTCTCCTGATGGGTTCCAACATTATCTGAGTGAGTCCAGGGTAACCGCTTCATAGTACATCTCAATATTAGACATTGCCATACCCCCCATTTTAAGTGAATAGTTTAAATACTCTTTAGCTATCCGTGGACATTTATTACTCCATACAAAGTTGTTTAGTAAATCCTGGATTTCTTTTAGCACCTTCTTGGGAAATTGTAATTGAATACATTGGAAAATATATAACATTTTTGGGGGAGGTCATCTTACAGTGCTGGATTTTGGCCACCCAGGGCATTTTTCCCAATTTTTCAAAATCTGACCTGAGATTTGTAATCCTGTAATTTCTTCTTAATAATTTCATCCACAGAAGAGCATAGTAAAATCCCCAAGTACTTTATTCCCTCTGGTTTCCATGTTCTACCATTAGTGATGTCAAATGAAGATGACAAAAAAGCCTGATATCTGGATTTTTGTGAAAGGGGCAGAATATAATGCTTTAATTGCACTTTGAAATGGGCCAACAATACCAAAGCTATTTAACACCTCTTTTAGGTACCACCAGTGCACCCTGTCAAAGGCCTTTTTGGCAACCAATGACAGGAATGCAGTGGGAGTACCTGATTTACTTACAACATGAATAAGATTAATCATTCATCTAGTAGCATCTTTTGTTTGCCTCCCACAAGATTTCTGATTACGTCTCCAAACCCAGACCCAAGCTGTTTTCATAAGTTTAAAGGGGCTATCAGTTATATGACTTTTATAGAATCCATTGGGTTTATGTTTTGGTTTCCAAAATTTCTGCAGATTTTCCATCAATTGATGTTTACAGAATCAGCACAAATGCTCCTCTGCCGCACATTTGAACATTCACAAAATCTGCTTGAAAAAGTTCATCTAAAACATTATGATTAGCATAATGTGATAAAACATATTTATTTTGGTGCACATTCCTATGAATCTCATGCTTAATCAATCTTACTTATTTCAGATCGAAAGTGTGGTAACAAAGAATTTAAATACCACAATATGTGATTACAGCCAGAAGACAAAACATTGCATGATTATTTCTCTAAAGGGGCTTTAGAGGAACATTGTGACTGAACACTTAGAAATTGGTATACAAGGATTATAATACAAAATATGCTCTGTACATTAATACTTGCTTTGATGAAATTCAGCATGCTGCCACTGAAGAGTTTGATAAAAATGTTGCTACATATGTTTACAATTAACTTATTTCTATAAGGGTAAAATAAATATAACTGAACAGTTTCTAGTGATATTCAATTGTTCAAAGTACAATTGTCAGCATCTGAGATGAAAGGGAGCCTTTCACCACCACAAACATGTCCCCATACCACTATGTAGGGGCTGCTACACATATTCAGAGGCTCATTGAGTTTTCTTTTTAGCCCCAATGGTTGTAGTAATATCAATCCCAGCATTCTAATCCTGTGTATTGTCAGAAAGGAGGAGCTCTCGTACAGTCCAATCAGCGGCAGACAGTATGTGTTTCTCTATCCCCATCTAGATGCTGTGTTCATACACTGGGCCAGATTTATTAAAGCATTTGCAGCAGTTTTCTCTCTAACTTTGCACTGAAAAGAATGTGCAAAGTTCTTGCACATGTGCACTGCATTGTGTCTGACAAAAATGCGCACCTAAAGGGGCGTGTTAGTGTTGAGTCAGAGTTTGCGCCACGTTTATTACTGTCGTGCACCATAATTCTGTCTGGGCCACAATTCTGCAGCATGAACAAAGTCCACCCCCCAAAAAATGGTGCACACTTCTGGAGCAGTGCAGGGGACACCAGATTAATGAAGACCATGCACTAGTTTTGATTAATCTGGCACACCCTGTCCACTTCACATGTAAACTGCACTAATAAATGTGGGCCCTAAAAAGAAGTTACAGACATAGAATTATACTCTAATGGCCAGATGTATTTTACATGCATGAGGATGATGTTGCTATTGAGGCCAAATCTGTTATCATTGGACTTAGATAACCATGAATGGAGAAATTTGGAATAATACATTTGCTTTCATACAATGCTTAACACTTTACATGGGGGAAATCACTTCATGTGAAATATCTTTTTTTTTATAAAAGTTTCCTGGAGAACATTTGGCATAAATGCTCATTTTTATATTAGCCGCTTAGTAAACAGAAAACCCCAAAAAGTAGTTGGGCCGTCCCACTTATTTTACTTTATTTCACAGCTCCCTTTAATAGTAAACCCTGTCCTCATCTAAAAATATCTTAAGATGCTTCCGAAAAGAAGTAGAGCTGTCTTCCTCAAGGCCAAAATGCAAGGCAGAGACAGCTCCTAGCTCATTATTAAGTCCTCTCTATACCGCTTTGTTTGCCTCTTTTCTTGTAAAGTACTGATTTCAACTATGGAAAATTCACCTCCAGTTCAACAAAGACAGCCTGAAAAGTTTTATTCTTTAGGATTAAACTGTTAGCATTGAAAAGACAGTAATCTGAGCTCTGTGTTACTGACAAGCCCAGGAGCAATTTTATCTACATCATTGTGACAGCAAAGGTTTTTCTAAAATCAGTAAGTGACTGTTATTCTTTTTGCCATAAAGTCAGAGGGCATTGATGATTAAGAAAAACTTTACATGACCACACTAATTGGATAATATGGGAAAAAGTATAATAATTTATCCAAAAGGGGGAGTGGCCTGCTGCTGACGGAGTAAAACGTGTGGTGCCTGAGCTCGCCATGCATCCTGAGTATTCCTGGCTTTTCTGCGGCCATAGGGGCACATTTATCATAGTTTGGTCTCTCTGAGGTGCATTTTAGAGACTTTTGGCAGCTAGTTTTTGCACCTTATGTATGATCCTGTCTTTTTAATTGTAATACATGTTCAGTTTTTCCTATCCTGGCGCAAATTTTGGCTTCTTTTTGAGACTTTTTGTTGCCAATGTCTCAAATCCACATGGACACAAGCCACTTGAGGGGGTTATATGCAGGAGTTTCATTTTTAATGCATTTTGGAAACTATTACAACAGCTGAGGAGGTGTTTTTCCTAATTATATTACTGTGTGGCGTTTATATTGTGTTTTGTAAATGCAAATGTTAACAATAATGAAATAAGGCAAATCATCTCTCCTCAGCAGTTGTAATTAGTTTCAAAATGCATTATAAACGCAATTAAACCTCTATGTGTGACCTCACCCTTAGAAGTAACCAATTAAAAAAAAATGCAAAAATGTAAAAATTTTGACAAAAGAGGTTACTGTACAAAATGTTAAACAGTTATGTGAAATAATTCCAATTTCCAATTTTTGTTAAAATCGGGTCCATGAAAAAAAAAATTCCTTTGCACCTGCCCTGGACCAGGTGCAGAATTGCACCAAAATTGGCGGAAAAATGGCGCAAAAACGTCAAAATGTCGCACGAAACATCTGGAAAGTTAAGATACATGAGGCACACTGAACAAGGTGCAGACCAAGGTGTACTTGAAAAAGAACAGAGTTAAAAGTCGCAAAAATTGCGCAAAAATGGCAAAAGTCGCTAAAATTAGACAATTTGGCTAGCTGAAACTATGATACATGTGCCCCATAATGTTGTACTGGACACTGTTGCCCTACTAGCTTCTCTAGTGCACTGCAACAGTCTCCTATAGAGCTGCTCTACATATACTTCTATGACAGGTGGTGACAGTGACTTATTGTTGTTGTTAGAGGTTCTTCTCTCTACGGAGATTCAGGAGAAATCTTTGCCTTGTGTAGACAGGTACACCTCAAGTTATCTTCAAATACAACCAATTTAGTTTTCCCGGTTCTGAGGTTCTAGGCTCAATCAGTGGTTTCTTTCTCCTTCTCATCATGGCCAAATGCAAAATAGTGTCCTTCAATGTCCAGGGTTTAAATTGTAAGATTAAGAGAACTCTTTTGTTTTACTTCCTATAGACTAATAATCCAGACATACCTATTTTTCATGAGACACACCTGAAGGGGCAGAAGATTCTGTCCCTGAAGAGACCATGGATTGGCCACACATATCACTCAGTGTACTTGACTCATGCTAGAGGCATCTCGATTCTTGTGAGTAAATCCTTCCCCTTTTCCATGTTGCCTATGTGACTGCTGGGGTTGATTATCCCTCCACCAATTGCAATATTGGTTCTAAGGAAACTGATGACCAAGATAGCACTGTACCCCCAGACTCCAAAAATTATCCTAGGTGATTTTAATGCTACCCTGGATCCGGTACGAGATAACCTTTGCCCGGCTCACAGACATGATAAATCACTACAACTCTGGTCTCAGGCCCTAAAAGTGACTGAGGTGTGGAGATAGTGGCACTAGGAGGTTTCCCAATATTCATGTTTTTCTCCTGCAACACAGTCGCTATTGAGGATTGATTGGACTTTTGAAGTGCGGTATATTCTATAACTGGTGTTCTACAGTTATCAATTACTTACTGCACTTACTTGTAATTTCTATATATCATGGGTTATCATATGCATGTCATTGATTATCCATGTAAACAAGGTGTTTTATCCATATATTCTGTGTATGAAATATTACAGTTAGACAATCTGACAACTTGCAGTGAAGGTAAAAATACAAATCTTTTCTTGTCTGATTCTTTCCTTAGGCAAAACACTTGTGACTAAGGTATCTAGAATCAGCTTAGCTGTCGTATAAGCCATGAAAAAGCTGTAAGTCCTTGTGTAAGTCCAGAAACCGAGGCATAGCCAATTCCCACCCCTTATACCACCTCCAAGTGGGCAGGAAGGGGCTGGAGTGACTGTGCTGGCCCATGGAATGGCCAAGAAACCCCATGCTGGTGTACAAAGCATTAGCTCAGCCGCACATGGCATATGCAGTTCATTTCTGGGGATCAGTCTGTAAAAAGAATGATAAGGGATCATAGAGGGTCTCAATTATAAGGAAACAACAACAAAATAAACAGAATAATACATAAATTCATGCTGAATATGGAAACTCCTAAGCAACACTCAATATAGAGCATTTGTAAGCAGAAACTTTACAACTTGTTTTAATTACAGTACTGTATACAAAATTCATTATTATAGTGAATTAAAAAAAGAAGAATTACATTTTCCTTACACAAAAAGAAATGTTACATAAATTGATGGTTATGCTTCATGGCAGTTACTTACATTTTTCACCTTCTTTGGAAGTAAATATACATATTTTACATGAGGAAATAATCTATAGTATGGATGACCAATAGTAGACGTAGGGAAATATCAACCAAAAGATACTTAACCAAGTATTCATGTGAAATTTTATTTGGATAACTTATATTACTACAATTGGATTGTTCAAGAACTATTCCCTCTTGTTATATAATGTTTAAATAATTTATTCAGTGCATGAACGCTTCAATCTATGCTGGCTTCTTTTTACTGTACTAGTATTCTGCTGTCCAGCAATGTGCTATAGATAAAAGGGCAAGGTGGCCATAGATCCTAGTTTTTTTACCTTAGTATTCCAGAATCATCATTTCAGAAAACTCTTAAAAATGCTGGTGGGGGCAATAAATGCCCTGTAACTATACCATAGAACCAGAGTAAGACTGCACTTAAACGTCTTTTGAATGAGGGCTTTCACATGGGAGCTATAGACATGAAATTGAGAGACTCTTTATGTCCTGAACACCCCACAGTCCCCATTTTCCACTCTCTCCCAAAGATACACAAAGGGACTTTTCCACCACCCTTACGCCCCATTGTGGCAGGTATAGGTTCTTTGGGAGAGAGGTTAGGAGAATGGTTGGCCTCCTATTTACAACCCCTTACTAAGGTAACCCCTGGTTATCTCAGGGACACCCCTCATCTTTTACACACACTTGAGAATATGGAAAATTTAGAGGGATGCAATTTTGCCACTAGCACTTGAGAATATGGAAAATTTAGAGGGATGCAATTTTGCCACTAGTGACGTAGTGGCTCTATACCCTTCTATCCCTCACCATCTGGGTATCAGGATTTTAGAGACACACCTTGAAAAGTACAGTACCTATAGCCCTCCACTTAAAGCTTTCATTGTCCTCGCTACTGAATTCCTCCTGAACAACAACTTCTTTTTATTTGACGGTAATTTTTATTTGCAAGTGCGGGGGGCCCCCATGGGGGCCAGATTTTCCCCCTCTCTTGCCAACATTTACATGATTGCTTGGGAGGAATCCTTCATCTTTTCCCCATCCAACCCATTTAAGGATAACATCAGGTGGATGGGGAGATTTATAGATGATCTCATTTGGATTTGGCAAGGCTCTGTTAGTGCTTTTCAGGAAATGATGCATTGGATTAACAACAATGATATGGATCTCAGATTTACCCATGATTTTGGGAATCCCAGCATCACTTTTCTGGATGTTAATTTGCAAATAGAGAAAGGTAACATCATAGTTACACCCTATAGAAAGCCTACTGCAGGCAACTCTATTTTATTATCGACCTCATGCCACCCGAAACATGTCACCTCGAACATACCATATGGGGAATTTATTAGAACAAAACGCAATTGTTCCAATGAGACCATTTTCAAAGAAGAAGCAGTGGCAGTGACAGATAGACTAAAGGAAAGAGGATATAGTAACCAACTTATAGCCTCAGCTTACAAGAAAGTCAGTGCAAAACCTAGAACAGAGTTACTTAATAGTAAAAGAAATAAAACCTCTAGTAAGCGTTATAGCAAAGATCAGTCACCAGTGACATTTTCAACACAATATAGCAATCAGTTTAATAAGATTAAGTCTATCGTCAAAAAATACTTACCTATTCTCTCATGCGATCAAGACCTTGGGAAAATTATTGAGAGGGGAGTTAGATTTATACCTAAAAAGAGTAACACACTAGGGTCTACCTTGTCACCCAGTTTGTTTACCAGCGAGAAACCCAACACTTATAGTTACACTTGGTTAAACTTTCCAGGCTCTCATAAATGTGGGCATAAACGCTGCAAAGCATGTGAATATATCACACAAAGCAATACATATACTTCCTACAATACTCAAATCTGTTATAACATTAAGTCCTACATTAATTGCAATACGTCCCATATCGTTTATCTGGCATCCTGCATACAGTGTCACCTTCAATATGTAGGGTGCACTACCTGCCCTGCAAAAAATCGCATCAGACGGCACATCTCAGATGTAACAAATGATGCATTTAACATCTCATCCCTTTCACGTCATTTCAGAGACATACATAAGGAAGACACTTTTAGCTTCAGATGGTTAGGTATAGAAAAAGTCATCAGACCCATCAGAGGAGGAGATTTTCATAAAAAATTACTTAATAGAGAGTCTTACTGGATCTTTGTTCTTGGCACAAGACAACCGTATGGTATGAACAGCCGACATGATCTAATTACTAGTTACTAACAGTTAACATGTTCATACAGGTTTTGAATATATATATAGCTTGGATCCAGTGTTCTTTTGTTGTGGGCTTATGGATTCGTACATTTTATCTAGTACAAAGGACTAGCCAATTTTTTCTTCAAAACACTATGTTGCCTAATATATTTAGGGTTAATACCCTCATGGGTTAATTTTGATTGGCTCCACCTTACTGCTAGGGTCATGTGACCGTGATCTTGACTTATATTTAAGATGTGTGATTTTAATAGTTTTTTAGATCATGACTAAAGCGTAACAGCCGAAACGCGTTGATCGTTTCTTCACTGTATCCCGATTTTTGCTTATGCACAAATAAAAGAAGATTTTATACCACCTGGAGACTTGCGCTGGAGTGTTTTCTTGTTTCCTCTTCAAGTATAATATAAGAGGTGGGATAGGCACTAGAAGTAGGGGGGTTCCTGCACTGTATATTATATGGATCGGGGGCCTCCTGAATGGTATACTATAAGGGGGCTCCTGGACCAAATAATAAAAGAAGACTGCTGCACAAATGGAGGCTGATAGATGGAATATTTATAACTGCGGGCTGCTGAACAGTGTATTAACTAAATTAAATAAAAGGGAATGCTATGCTACATATTAATTACTGGGGACACTGCTGACTACATATAGATTGGTGGGGGCTGCCCTGCTAATTTAATTAATGGGGTACTGCTTTGCTAAATATACAAATGATAATTTGGTAAAAATTATTAAAGGACCACTATGACTAGGATGAAGGATTGTAAACCAAGCGCACTGACATACTGGTGTGTGCCCCTTCTGACAGGATCCACTTTTCTTTAACCTTCTTAAACCCTTGTTTTTAAGAAAAAAAGGGTTTTAAATTATGCTAATGAGCCAGAGGGGCTCCATGCTCATTAACACCGATAAGCCCAGAGCCCCTCAGGTCATTCACATCATTTTAAATTAATTTTTTTGTAAAAATCAGGGCATAAGAAGATTAAAGAAGAGCGGGTCCTGCCAGAGGGGACATACACCAGCATGTCAGTGTGCTTGGTTTACAATCCTTCATCCTGGTGGTAGATGTCCTTTAAGAAATTGTAGTTACGCTTTATGGGATCGCTTTGCTCAGGAATAGTCTTTATCCCCTTATAAAATACTGCAAACAGAGAAGTACTGTACCTTGATAAACTGTTCCCATTTACAAACAGCCATTCTTTCTGAAACTGAAAATACTTGTCTCTATGTGTTTTTCAATTGACAAAAATAGCACATGGTGTTTCCATCGATTTACTAAGAGCCAGCATCAATAATTTAATCTAATCTCAGACTTGTCTATATTGTTTACATAATGAGTAAGTCAATGATCACTAAATTGTGGCACTAGCATACAAAACTAACTCCTCCCTGCTGCTCCTAGCGCTTTCCTTATCCTACTTATCTAAAAGGATCACCGTCATCCCTTACACTTTCCCAAATTACTTTGAAAATTCCAAAACGATATTATAAATAATTGGCCTCACATAGGCTTTACTATTCCTAATGTATTCTGCAAAACAAATTTCCTAAAATTTTTCTGGACTATCCTTGATTTGTGTCTTCATGAGAATGAATCTTAATCCAGTAGGATTTGTATGTCAATCAGCTAAATTAATTCCCTTTTTATTGCTTTTCCATTCCATACATATGATAAATACAAGTAAATTGTACTGAGCTGCAGTATTGGAAACAACCTAAAGGCATTGTATCTGGATGAACAATGATTAGGGTTTCGTGAAAGAGGTTAACAATATTCAAGTAAAGGAAAACCCATTTGAATTATTGTTTTGTTTCAAACTATATGAAAATTTACAATGATGGGTTTAAAAGACTTTAAAAGCAAAATGGACTGAAAGGGTCCTGAATGTAGCTCTGTCAAGCAAAGTATGGACACTCTTCACCTTTATGTAAAATAGAAAAGCCCAGTTTCTAATGTATCCAAAAATCTCCAGGAGGAATATTGGAGGAAAAGTACAATTAAATAATATTACAATGGCACAATTCCTATGTCATGGGAAATGTATGTATTTATTTTAAAAGTCATGTGAAGGGGAACAGATTCATTGGTGGAGATTCATCAAGATGTTTATAACACCAGTCTTAAAACTGCTGCTCATGCGCCTATATTCACTAAGAGGCTCCAGGGCGCAAGTTCTGCCAGTTCTGAACTTTAGACCAGACCGGAACTGGCGGAGTTTTTTTGCTATAGTCTCTGCCGGTTTTCCAGCGTAGACTTTAGTAAATGTAGCTCATGGTGACATGTGGGTCAGAGAAAGCCTGAATCTGAAAGCCAGAAAATTGCCGGAGAAGCCATAATAAGTTATCTGATTGTATCTGTACCTTATTGTAAGCAGCGATATTTGATAAGAATCTGTTTGGAAGCTCTTATACTGTGAAGAAGCTTATGAGGATTTTCTCATTGTTCCTTTGAGGGGAATGTCTTGCAGCCTTGACTAGTGAGATTAGGATGAAAGCTCCACTCTTTCTGGCAGCAGGGAATTTATTGTACTCTAGATTTATAGGAATCTTCAGCTTGTTATCTGATGATAATTTATTTTATAATTTATGTGACAAAAATTTTGTTTCGGAACCAACGCTACTTAGGAATACTAAAGCTGTGCTGCATTTGACTACATTGCGTTCTTAGACCATGTCCACATCATGTTTTCAGCCCTCCGCTGTAAGGATATGTCAGACAGATTCCTAATGTTTCCTTACAATAGTGGGCTAGGACATATCCACCTGTATGCACATATAGTTGGATACATAATTTTTTCCACAAACATATCCATAAAACAAGATGTGAATGTAGCCTTAAGAGGCTCTGTTAGGATTCTGCTAAAAAGCATAAACAAAAAGTCAAAAAATAGGCCTGTTAAATAATGGTAACATGACCACTCAGTGTTTGAGTTCCCAGTCAGATTATGTCAATTAGCAATTCTGGAAGCGCTTACGGTCAATCCAATACTTAACCACTACAGTATAAAGTGGAGGACCCTTTATTCCTAAGGTACATGGTGTGGAGTATGATTGCATGTAGGTCTTTATCAGCTGAATACAGATTTATCATGTTAATGCAGATGATGTAAAAAAATGTATGCAGTGCATAAAATATGTGTAACTCCACTCCACAGTTCTCTAGTAGAACAGCAAAACTAGTAAGGACTACCCAGATATAAACACTTCATGGTTATTAATAGCTCCGCCGCCCATCTGGACACAGCCGGATACATGAAGAGGCTCTGGTTTCTGAATGTACCTGCTGGTCAACTGCACATCATTTATTTCGAAGTCAGGTCCACGTATGAACAGTTGCTTTCTAAAAGTGCACCGTTCTGTCCCCACACCGTCCCACTCCCCCAGCGGCCATGTCCCCCTTCATGCCCCCCTGATGTGGAGGTGGTATAAAGGGAAAAATAATTGTCATTGTATTTGGCAGGTGATGAGCAGTGCCTAGATTTCTCCTCACATATCTCTTAGAATTCATAGTATCATAGTATATAAGGCTGGAAAAAGACGCAAGTCCATCAAGTCCAACCTTTAAGAATTAAATAAATGTTTTATCCCCATAACCCGTGATATTTTTTCTCTCCAGAAAGGCTCGTACAGTAAAGAACCTTTGTCTATGTTGATGGTAAAATCGCCTCTCCTCTAGGCGAAGAGGATGCCCCCTTGTCTTAGTCACAGGCCTAGGTATAAAAAGATCTTTGGAGAGATCCTTGTACTGTCCATTCAGGTATTTGTACATTGTAATGAGGTTTCCCCTCAGTCGTCTTTTTTCTAAACTGAATAATCTTGTAATCTGTAAGTGTATTCTAATCCCCCCATTCCCCTAATAATCCTGGTTGCTCTCCTCTGCACCCGTTCCAGCTCTACTATATCCTTTTTATACACTGGTGCCCAAAACTTTACACAATATTCCATGTGTGGTCTGACCAGGGATTTGTATAAGGGCAAAATTATGTCTTTATCATGAGAATCTATTCCTCTCTTGATACATCCCATAATTTTATTTGCTTTAGCAGCAGCCGCCTGGCTCTGGTCACTAAAATTAAGTTTACCATCCACCAATACCCCCAAGTCCTTTTCAGCTCCAGTTTTACCAAGTAATTGACCGTTTAGAACATAATTATACTTTTTGTTTCCATGGCCCAAGTGCATAACTTTACATTTATCTACATTAAACCTCATCAACCATTTCTCTGCCCACTCCTCAAGCTTCCACAAATCCCTCTGTAATGCAAAACTATCGACCTCAGTATTTATTACTTTAGACAGCTTAGTATCATCTGCAAATATTGAAACTTGTGTAAACCCACTACAAGGTCATTAATAAAAATATTAAAAAGAAGTGGCCCCAATACTGACTCCTGTGGCACTCCACTGGTAACGTCAACCCAATCTGAGAATGTGCCATTAATGACCACCATCACTAAGCCAATTACTTACCCAAATACACAGATTTTCTCCTATTCCCAGCAGTCTAATTTTATATACCAACCTTTTATGTGGCACGGTGTCAAATGCCTTTGAAAAGTCCAGATATACAACATCCACAGCGTCCCCCAGATCCAGTTTTGAACTTACCTCCTCGTAGAAACCAATCAGATTAGTCTGACAGGACCGATCTCTCATAAACCCATGCTGACGCTGGGTTATAAGGTTATGCAGTGAGATACTCCAGGATAGCATCTCTAACAAACCACTCAAATATTTTCCCCAACACAGCAGTCACGGGTCTGTAGTTTCCAGGATCGCTATTTGATCCTTTTTTGTATATTGGTACCACATTTGCTATGCTCCAGTCCTGTGGAACATAACCAGTCCTCAGTGAATCGTCAAATATTAAAAATAACGGTCTGTCTATCACGGTACATAGTTTATGCAGAACCCGGGGGTGTATGCCATCTGGCCCTGGTGATTTATCTATCTTAGTGCTTGCGATGCGGCGCCATACCTCTTCCTGGGTTGAACTGTTGACATTCCAAAAAGAATTTACCTTATTGCTCATTGTGTCTTCCACCAGGGGATTTTCCTGGGTAAAGACAGTTGAGAAGGCGACATTCAGTAGATAGGCCCTTTCCTCATCTCCTTCCACCATGACCCCCATGTTATTTCTAAGGGGACCCACACTCTCTGTTTTTAGTTTCTTATCATTTATATACTTGAAAAATAATTTGGGATTATTTTTGTTCTCCCTGGCAATATTTCTCTCAGTCTATTTTTGCGGCCTTTATCTTCTTTGTACAGGATTTATTTTTCTCTCTATAATCCTGTAATGCCTCATCGCTACCTTCAAGTTTTAGCACCTTAAACGCCTTATCTTTCTCGCTTATTGCTTTCCTTACAAGACTAGTTAGCCACATAGGCTTTTTCTTGTTCCTCTTATGCTTTTTCCCATAAGGTATATGTTTCTCACAGGACTTTTTTTCGGAATATATGAGAAAAAGTCCCATTTTTTGGGGGGGCTTTTGTCTTTGAGAACATTATCCCAGTCTATGCCTTTAAGGTCTTCCCTTAGTTGCTGAAAGTTTGCCCTCCTGAAGTTTAGAGTGTTGGTTGCCCCTTCCCTAACGTTCTTAGTAAAGCGTAATACAAAATCAATTAACACCAAAAAGTTAAATCTTTGTCTCATCAGACTGGAGAATGTTGTTTCTCAGTCTGGGATTCCTTCAAGTGTTTTTTGCAAACTGTTTGCAGGCTTTCATATGTCTTGAACTAAGGACAGCATGCTCTGCCATAAAGCCCCTGGTACAGGGTTGCAGTGATAGTTGTCTTTGTGGAACTTTGTCCCACCTCCTTACGGCATCTCTGGGGTTCTTGTTTAACTCTCTCACCAAGGCTCTTCTCCCACGATTGCTTAGTTTGGCTGGACAGCCAGGTCAAGGAAGGGTTGTGGTCATCCCAAAATTCTTCCACTTAAAGATTATGGAGGCCACTGTGCAGGGGTGCACCTGCCATGAGTTGAGTTGAGAATCTCGCCTCAGGCGGCACTCCTCCGCCACATGCTCCAACCCGCTAGCACATCTTCCTGCCCGACGGCTGGTACATTACCCGCCCACCGCCTGGCACATGTACCTGCTTGCTGACACTTCCCCATGACGCCCCACTAGGCGGCACATCCTCCGCCTGCCGGCACATCCCCCGCCCACTCCCTGACACATGTACCTGTTCGCCGGCACTTCCCCATAACGTCCCGCCTCCTGCCACATCCTCCGCCCGACCTCCGGCACATTACCGGCCGATACTTCCACATAACGTACTGCCCACCCCCAGCACTTCTCTGTGACGTCCTGCCTCCCAGCACATCCTGCGCCGGCCGGCCGGCACTTCCTCGTGACATTACCCTCCCGCCGATCGGCACATGTATCTGCCCACCCGCCCTGCACAACCCCATAACCGCAGCCCCACCTGTCCGCCTCTCTGCCCCCGCACACTCCCCTCCACTCCCGGTGCGGGCTGCAACCCCGGCTCCATTCCAGGCTCTGGTCCCCCCAGCTCCGGTCCAGGCTCTAGTCCCCACGGCTCCGGTCCAGGCTCCGGTCGCCCACCCCACCAACCGCCCACCCGTGCCGGCGGACAAGGCCAGGACAATAAAAACAGAAAAAAGTAAGGTAACTTTTATGTATATGTAAATATAAGTATATATAGATGTGTATGTATAAATGTACATGTATGTATAAGTGAGTATGTATGTCTTTATGTGTATGTTTGTATGTATAGATGTGTGTGTAATATATAAATATATATATATTCTGTATATTGTGTGTCTGTGTATATTTGCTGTATGTATACTCAGTATGTGTGTGTGTGTGTGTATATGCTGTATGTTTATGCAGTATTGGTGATATTTATTGGGGTTTCTGCACCATGTAAGTGGTGTAGAAGCCCTGAAATAATAGCAACTTTTAGTATTACACTACACGGCGGTATGCTGTATGCATTTTATACTACATGGCGGTACACTGTATACTACATGGTGGTACACTGTATGCATTTTATGCTACATGGCGGTTCGCTGTATGCTTTTTAAACTACATGGCGGTACTGTGTATGCATTTTATACTACATGGCGGCACGCTGTATGCATTTTATACTACATGGCGGCACGCTGTATGCATTTTATACTACATGGCGGCACGCTGTATGCCTTTTATACTACATGGCGGAACGCTGTATGCATTTTATACTACATGGCGGCACACTGTATGCATTTAATATTACATGGCGGTTCGCTGTATGCTTTTTAAACTACATGGTGGTACTGTGTATGCATTTTATACTACATGGCGGCACGCTGTATGCATTTTATAAGACATGGCGGCACGCTGTGTGCATTGTATACTACATGGCGGCACGCTGTATGCATTTTATATTACATGGAGGCATGCTGTATGCATTTTATACTACATGGCGGCATGCTGTATCTATTTTATTCTACATGGCGGCAAGCTATATGCATTGTATACTACATGGCGGCACGCTATATGCATTTTATACTACATGGCGGCACGCTATATCTATTTTCTAAGCTGTATCTAATAGATTACATATATGGGGGTGGGGGGCGTCTTTCTATGGCTCGCCTCAGGCAGCAGACAGGCTTGGTTCACCCCTGCCACTGTGCTCTAAGGAACCTTGAGTGGTGCAGAAATTCTTTTGTTATCTTGCCAGATACTTTCCTTGTCACAATTCTGTCTCTGTGGTCCTTGGGCAGTTACTTAGACCTCATGATTCTCATGTGCTCTGAAATGCACTGTGAGCTGTGAGGTCTTATATAGACAAGGTGTGTTCCTTTCCTAATCATATCCAATTAGTTTAAATAAACACAGGAGCAGAACCATCTCAAGGAGGATCAGCATGTGAGTCAAATGTGAGTGTCACAACAAAGGGTATAAATACTAATGAACATATGATATTTCAGTTTTTCTGTCAAGATGGGGTGTAGAGTGTACATGACAAACTTTTTTGATATTACCAACTGGCTGCAATAAAACAAAAAGTGAAAAATTGAAAGGGGTCTGAACACTTTCTGTACCTATTGTAAATCTGCTACTTTAATTGAAACAAAGTAAAATATTGCAGACATTAGTCTTAAATTAGATGTACACAAAGCTTAAAAATTGTGTAAAAGATGAAAAACTTTTTTTTTTCAATTCACCTGATAAATGGTAGTCTTGGTCTAGTACAGGAGAGCTAAAGAGCTTTCAACACTAAAAATACATCACTCATGGGTTAAATATAATTTATCAGACTTTACCTGAAATACCACTTCAATTTTTATGACATTTTTGCTCTCTCAAATCTGCTGTGTTTCTGTAGAGAGAAGTCTACTTGTATCTTTTCTGTAACAGCACTTATCTTGAAACTTCTTATTGTCTGCAAGCAGAATAATACAACATCCTGCAGCTATAATAGACAGCTCCCAGAACTGGAGGTTCCAGATTGATTTGACCTGGCAGATAAGACGCAAACATTACATCCTGCAGATCTTCTTTTCCTGATATGCCCCTGCTGATGCCAGTGGGAGAATAAAAAAGGATCTACAGTCAAGAAGAAGCTCTAACTCTGCTATACCTTCCACATCAGGGTTTCAACCCATTAACTGTTTGCTACCCCTCCATTATGCTTAACTTATCTTTATTGCTGGATAAGCCCCATATAGCTGTAGGTACACTTTGCGGAGACCACTTCACAACTCCCAGGGCCAGCGCCAGCACTGGTCATACCTAGGCAAGTGGCTGCTGGAGGGGCCCACATAAGGCTGTACATAAGGAATCCAGAGGTGGTGAGGGGGGGCTTTATATAAAATAACCATGAGGGGGCTTTTGGGTATCATAAATTAGGGAATATTTTAGGGAACAGGAGACTTTTAATTTATGATTTTTTAATGCGGCCTTTCAAAAGGGCCCACTGAGGCTCTGTCACCCAGGGGCCTACTGAAACCTGGAGACCACCCTGACAACTGCCATATGGCTATATACTTCGTATTTGCACATGCCCTGTGCAGAAAAATGCTTACAAACGTCATGGCAGTGGCCAACTTCAAAAAACTATACCTCCTGAACCATGGCAGTTAGAAAGACAATTTTGTGTCATATTGGGTATGGTTATGAATACTTAAAACAACCATAGATATCGAAAGTTTTACTAAAAAAATGATTTTTATGTACAGCTTTCTATTCCCAATTGTAACTTTAAGAGTGGATGTCTCTGGTTCTGTTAAGCATCCATATACCATATTAAAGAGAGACTCTCCTGTTTAATATGATAAAGAATTATGTTTCTATGTGCAAGGGTTCAGGAGATATAAGCGTTTGAAGAGCGCCCCCCTTCAGGCTGTCATCTGAAGGTAGAATATAGAAGAAGCTGCAGGAGACTTTCACTTTGCAGAAGTACTTGCACCCTCTGCATCTGTAGCTGAACCTGGGATAGGGTGATGGAATAATGCTGTTCATATTTATAGCATATTTTGGTAAAGGTTAATACTTATTGAAAAAACTTGAATTGGTAAAATGACAATTTTTTTCAGATTTGTAGTCAATTATTGACAAATTATATAAAGAAAAAAATATTTAATTAATAAAACTATCCTAACAAGTAAAAGTCTCTCATGTCATGAAAAAAATGAGCAAAAATTGTTACGATGTGTAAATCTTTTCCAGAGATATTGTCATATAAAGAAGCACAACTATTGGGCAAATCCATGTTAAGCTGTCTTGCCTCACTGACACTGAACTTGGCCAATTCTGCCTATTTTTTGAATGTGGGAAGAAAGGAGAAAAAGGTGTTTTGGAGCTCTAGATGGACACAACTATAGTGCCCCCCTTTAAAATTATTTAGTAATTATTTACCATATGCCATATGGTAAATACCATAATAATGCCACTATACAAAGCACCCAGGAAGTTTGCATAAATAATAGTTACAAACAGACATATCACATTCATATAAGGCCTCATGCACATGAACATTGCTTGTAGCCTGTGTATTTGTATGTTCTCATACATACAGTGCTGGTGTACGGCCCAATGTATGAGCCACCTGCCTGAACCGCAAAACTCAGAGCAGGTCCTATTCCTACCCAAATTTGTGGCTCAGGCAGTATCTTCACCTGTCATTGCCGCCTTGCACACATAAGACACAAAACCAAAAAAGAGCAGACAACAAAGCTGCTTTTTGTGTCCTGTGTTATGTACAGGACATCTAAAGCTAAAACCAAGTGAAACACATATATACCAATAAGCAGTGATAATGCTTCCTAAAAGTGGTATGAACTTAAATGGGTAAGATCAAAAAGTTCCTTTTTTTGCTCATTAACAAGATCCTTTTTTGTTGTTGCATTTCAATTTTTTACTTCCCACCTTCAAAAATCTCTAACTTTTTACATTTTCCATGTAAAGAGCTGTGTGAGGCCTTGTTTCCTGCATCACAAATTGCACTTCATAGTGACAGTATTTAATATTCCATGCCTTATACTGTGAAGTAGGAAAAAAACACCAAATGCTGTGAAATTGGTGAAAAATGCATTTGCGCCATTTTTTGTGGGCTTGGATTTCACAGCTTTTACTGTGCATCCCAAAGGCCATGTCTACTTTATTTTTTGGGTCGGTTGAATTTATTTTAATTATTAAATTTTTGTCATTTTCGACTTTGGGAGCGCTGTTTTCCGTTGCTGGGTTAAACGCTGAAAAAAAGGTTATTATATTTTGATAGATCTGACTTTTTGAGACACCGCGATACCTAACATGTTTATGATTTTCACTGTTTATTTATATTTTTATCAGTTCTAGGAAAGGGGGGGGGGGGGATTTGAAATTTTTTGATCCTACCATATAGTACCATACTACAATGATTTACTGCCATATACTGCCACAGTGATTTACTACCATATACTGCCATACTACAGGGATATAAATGCCTCCAGTAACTTTGCCGGAGGCATTTACATAGTTAACACCCAAAATCAGTGCCAGAACCAACCACGGGTGCTACCAGTGGGTGTTTTCTGCAATATGCCTGTGAGCCCGTGACCCCTTTCCATACAGCGTTCGCCGACATATAACGTACTATTACGTCACCCATTGGTAAGGGTTAATGTACACTCTGCAGTCCATCTTGACAGAAAAAAAAATCTAGTGTTCTCTTGTTGTGGGCTTATGGATTCGCATATTTTATCTAGTACAAAGGACCAGCCAATTTTTTCTCCAAAACACTATGTTGCCTAACATATTTAGGGTTAATACCCTCATGGGTTAATTTTGATTGGCTCCTCCTTACTACTAGGGTCATGTGACCGTGATCTTGACTTGTATTTAAGATGTGTGATTTTAATAGTTTTTTAGATCATGACTAAGGCGTAACAGCCGAAACGCGTTGATCGTTTCTTCACTGTATCCCGATTTTTGCTTATGCACAAATGAAAGAAGATTTTATACCACCTGGAGACTTGCGCTGGAATACTTTCTTGTTTCCTCTTCAAGTTCACCCTTGCCTGGGCAGTTCCGTGCACGCAACTCTGTGGTCGCCAGTATTGGAGTGAGTGGAGCTGACGCGGACTCTCATAGAACCAGAGTAAGCTAAAGACTCTCAACCAAAGCAATGAAATCTGAAATATACATCGTATTATTGCTTTTCACAAATTAAAAAAATTCAGCTTAATAAAACAATGACTTATTTATGAATGCACCCAAAACTCCAGAATGTTTCATATAATGTGTTACTATCTTGTCAGGAGTTGAAATGTAACCCACCTGAGAAGATGAAAGCAGAAAGAAAGGATTACACTTAAGTACTGTCAGATCACTTTTATTGAAAAATGCCCAAGTGAACAAGTAACATTGACTGTATTGCCCTTAGGAAACCTCACAAATCATGAATGTGTGCTTCATCAACGCGGGAAGCATTACAGTTGGTATTTGAAGTATTCTAAGACAATCCGTAACATTGTCACTTAAAAAATGATTCCACCTGCCATAAAAATAAGTCAATCACTTTATGTAATTGCCATGAAAAATCTGACATGCTTAAAGGGCTCTCAGGAGACCCAATAGATATCAAGGAACTTTATGACCTTCCAACAAAGGAGTCAAGCTGAGTCAGGGATATTTTTATATTAGTTGTAGTCAGCGAGCAAACCTTGCGGTTTTAGTACCCAATTATTTAGAGGACAGGATAGTTCAAACGTATCACATTTCTCTTATAAGTTATATTTTATAATATAATGATACAGTATTTCAAAGAACAGGAATATGTCTGTGTTGCGGTTTGGTTACACACAGACATGTAATTTGTGAAACAAATCCATTCTTTCCAGTCTCCATGGACAGCAGGACATCTATTTCATTCTAATATTCTTTCATTCATCCTATAAGGTTTCTGCTGTTCACAATCAAACTTATTGATCGAAACACAGATGAACAATTCTCGCCTGGTATATACCTTTTCCACTTATACATTCCTCTTCAATAAATAATAAGAAGGATTGTGAAAAATTAATTTGAGTGTAGTTTTTTTCGATAAATTTATGATTTATTTCATAAATGTGTAGTAAATATTGACAGACGATGACCCAGATTTACTAAAAATTGTGCAAACTGCACTACTCAACAGATTCATGAATTGTGGGGCCCGTTCTTCATGAATCTGGCACTCCCTTCACTACACCGACAGAGTTTACCACTTTTTTCAGTGCACCTTAAACATTTGGTGTGCAACACATTTCTGTCGGATTTTGCATGTTAATGTGGCGCATGGTCTGACGCTAACATCAGTGACAAAATATTTGTAACGTGAAGAATAGTGCAGCCACAAAGCAAAAGGGTTGCAGGCACTTAAATACATGTTCAAATTAAATAATGTTCAAAGTCAGACAAAAAACTGAAGCTTAGTAAATCAGGGCCTAGATGTAGATGGCTCTACACTGAAAACAAAAAAACTTTTATAAAAGATTTAGATTTAACCTGTTTAGTTTCAGAAAACAGGCCACCATTCTGACTATGCATTTCTTCTCTTTTCTGTCTTCCACAATCCCAGTGTCTGTGACTTCTAGAGGAAATCACAAAGGACCTCCTCCAGCTCAGAATAAACTGAGCACTCATGAGTATGAAAAGCTCCGATCCCAAGCCCAGATGATAGTGCCAGAGCTGGGCTGTGATTACCGGCCAGGACTCAATGTCCTGAAATCTTCTTCTGAGTTAGCGCTGAAGAAAGGAGTTGCATCAGAATAAGTACCCTTAAAGAGCGTTGTAGAATCCTCATGGGGTGCTCGTTAAGGGGTTAAGTGGGCTTTTGAGGAAGGCACTTTGTATAGTTGGGATTGACTGTTTGGGTAGAGCTTGGATAAGTAGGTTTTATGTTCTGTTTTATGCCAAAGAAAGGCTGTGTTTATGTTTGAGCTTTTCTTTACTAAAGCACAGGTTACTCCTGTTTTTGAACTTTTTGATCTGTCAATGCCACCACCAAAGCTAACCCCCCACAATAGATCTAATATATAAAGTTGAGTATATGTATGTGAGAGTTTGTATGTCCACTAAAGGAATCTGCACATTTACAATCACCAAATGTTGCACAGGCGCTCCCTGTGACTCGGGGAACATCATAAACTACACTTAGATTTAAATTTTCACCCCACAATTTACAAAATAGATATAGGAAAAAATGGAGCGATATCACAAAATGACGCGCACTCTGTCAATAGCGACAGAAAATTCACCAACCAGAATATGCTAGGAAACGAGAAGGTGAAAGCTATCAAAAATGTAACTTTTTATAAATACAAATAAAACAAATGGACAAACAGTACTAAAATAACTGCTACTTGGTTCAGCGGCAAACCAGCAGAACCATTAAAGAGGTGCACAAACAGGCCAACGTGAAGATAAGAAATGGTTGAATCTTACCAGCCTTAGGCATTAGGGGAGGAGCTGCCCCAATGATAGAAAGCAACTCTTCAGGGATATCTGGCCAGGAAAGAAATATTGACACTGCACCTACACGTCCCAATATCTGTGCTTGCCCTCAAACCCCCGAGTATTTAGCTCTTGCCCTTACAAGGACAGTCCCAGAAAGTCCCCATTGATGTCTAAGAGACCCTAGAAGACATTAAGGAAGAGCCATTGATAAAGTAGCATCCCGACTGCAGATTGTAAGCAGGCAGAGGGGACACCTCCTCCAATAAGCTTGATTCTAATACCATATGTAAGAAGCCATTCCATACTTGCAGGGTTATAATATTTATACATCCCATGGCCTACGGCAGTCTTAATGTGCCCCTTATCTCTTCTGTGAACAAATGTATTGGTTTTCATTAAACAGTGATTTTAGTGCACAGAACCAGGCAGCTGCTAATAAAGTAAATACAATTATGTGATGTATCTGGAAAGTCATAAGAATATAGTTTTGACCTTATACAAATCACTAGTCAGACCACATATGGCATATTTGTAAAAATTTGCCCATCAGCTTATAAAAAAAGCACTTGGTTGAATTGTAATGGGTGTATAGGAGAGCAATGAAGCTATATGAGGGAATGGACAGCCAATGGGAGACCTCATTAATATGTACAAACATCTGAATGATCAGTACAGATATTTTTCAAAAGTCTTTTTATATCTAGGCTCATGACCAAGAAAAGGAGTCATCCTCTGTGTCTAGAGGAGTTTTACAATTGCAGTAGAGAGCAGTAAGAGCAGTAAGAGAGCTGACAGTGTAGCAGAGCTGACAGTGTGTAATAGGCATCTCATGGATCTCATCATCTAATCTCAGAAGGTAAATGAAAGTGTATATGACCCTGTACTCTGATAATCTAAGCACAATGGATTCGCAGTCCACCGGCTGCATGGTCTCGGGTCCATAGCTGGAACTACTGCGCATGCGCAGATGGCCGGGTTCGTGGATGAGGGCACCCAGATTCTTGTAGAAGCTCTACGTGCTGTAGATATCTGGGTAGGAGGATCAAGGAGGCTACTGCAGCATGGAGTAGTCGCGTCTTGCAGCCTCAGCTACGGGTACTCCACGCCTCAGTAGCCTCTTTGGTAAATTGGCATATTACCACAATTAAAGATTTAAAAAGATAAAGGGGACAACAGGATTAGCGCTTAAAAGGGCTATCCTTACATACATTAGAGTCACCTACCATTGGATAGGACCTAACTTGTCTTCTCTTTAAGCCTCATCCTCTTTCATAGGCCAATGTGGCACAGACATTTATTTTGGCACAAATTAGGATCAAATTAGGATCAATTCAGGTCCATACAGTAAATCTATGTGTAGCTGGGCAATCCTTGTCATTTTATGAATGCGTGTATTCTTCACAGCATGTTACCTTCTTGAAGTAAAAAGACCCATTTATTTCAACAGGTTAGTCTTAGTTCTATGATATTTAACCTGATCACCCATAAATACCTCAACTGATTTAAAATAATGTATCTCTAAATAGCAGCAGACATCTGGTCACCACAGGTTAGTAGCAAATAAATGAACTGTCTACAGACTGTCATCGCTGGTGTACTTGAATTCCAAGACCTACTCTCTCCATGGTAGGTCTACAAAGGTCAAGAAATATTTTACTGTGTACTTGCTGTGAAATATCTCCTACCTGTGTCAATAAACACTGCACTGAGGTATCCCTATGCAGGGAAGGGACTTTATTTATTTGAACATATCATTTCTTTACGACAGCTCAGGGGTACTGTCACTTCTATCATTTC
The DNA here is from genome assembly GCA_019512145.1 of Engystomops pustulosus. Lineage (NCBI taxonomy): Eukaryota > Metazoa > Chordata > Amphibia > Anura > Leptodactylidae > Engystomops > Engystomops pustulosus. Next base: position 95,414,352 of record CM033644.1, read on the forward strand.
TCCCTACACTTGGTTTGACTTTTACAATAATTTAGCAAATTTTATTATTTCCATAATTAAGATTTCATCATTTGTTATTTTTCTCTGCTGTCTCTGTTATGATAAACAAGGCCATAAAAATGTATTGTCTAGCTTGTTTTTCACTTAAAGGGGCTGTCTTTGACGCACATACAGGACGTCAGCCACACACTAAGTCACCAGCGTCTTTATGCTGACACTGGGAAGAAAGGGGTTACTTTGGGGCAACAGGGAAGGTGAATACAATTCTATAATTTTTGCGGGGGCTGTATATATATATGTTATTCAGGGTGTGGACCATAGAAAACTAGACCCTGTGAATTTCCTTGTTTAGTACATTCAGCCAGATACAAAAGTAAACATATTTTATTGATAAACTATAAATACTGTTTACACTATGCACATGGTCCTTCATTAGTTCAGTAAATATGGATATATTCAGTTTTACCAGGCTATTAATTAAAAACGTACAGTGTATTTACAGTGTGACCTAGGATTGACTTAAGCATTTTATTAGGATGGACACAGCATGACTAACTTAGCACCCATTAGAAGAGGTATGTGTGACCGCAATAATAATCTAAAACAGACAAATATGAGAAACTGGAAGATCTCAAGCTATAAACATTTCATGAGTATCTGCTATTGATTCATCCTCTTCTGTATAGACTCTTTGGAAAGAATAAGGCCAGAAATCGGGATATTAAAATACAACTGGTTTAAATTAGATAATGCATAGAAACGTGGAATGCATTGTCTCCATGATAGTCCTGTGTCAAGTTCTAACAACGACGAGCATGATACATTTCTAGTTCAAACATTGAGGCAGATGTACATTATTTGCACCAGAAGAGGTAGCCCAGGATGATTTATAGCTTTCATTTTAAGATTCTTCTCAGGTTTCTAGGTAAGTGGGTACAGGATCTAGGGATTTTAAAGAACATACACAGTGATAAATGACCTAGATGGTAAATGCTGTGTAAACTGGCATATTTTACACTGTACAAGCAAATATTAGCCACAATTATAACGTCCAACAAGATCAAAGCTTCAATGAATCACTGGCATGTTCTGTATAATGTATAGCAGAAATATGTAGCTTTAGATTGCTTATGTCAGTTTCCTCTCTTGATGTTGGCGTGCACTAAACAAAGACCATATGCATTTAATGAACTTCTTCAAATTATTAGTAAGATATAATTTCAAGTACAAACAATTCTACGAGTATTGTATAAAGCAATATACTCTACTTCCACGATTCTTCCCACAGCCACAGTTTCTCCACATGCATTCTTCCTCTGCTCCACACCTCTCCCCTCCCTGCACATCAATGCACATGGCAGGACGTGGGGATGGGTGAGGGAGCAGCATATGGAGGAAAGCAGACTGACATAGGCTGCAGATGACTCCCACTTCCCACTTCCTGATCCTAGTCAAAAGTCTCTCAGCCAAACCTGTTCCCTACACTGTACTCAAGAGGCACAACCATGGCGAACCAGCGCTGTCCACAGTTGGAAATCCTCATGGAATAGATATACTAGTTTTGTTTTAATCCCCTGCATTTACAGTTGAAGAATTCTACATTAAAAAGATCTATGTCTACCTGTCTTTGTAGCAGAAGTTAATGGGAACCTGTCAGGGTGATTTGGGACATTAAACCAACAGATCCTTTGTGGTTTAGTGTCCCAAATAATTTCTTATAATGTTTGTAATCACTATAAAAACCACACAACTTTTATAGATACCCACAGAGGAGTCTGATAAAGGACATTGGACACATATCTTTTGCTTCTTTGAAGACAACACATGTACCTTATTTAGAGTGTACTAATCCACCTTATTGAATAACCTCACAGGTATGAAGAACAGTATTTTTTATTGCAGGCCCAGACCAAAATAATACATTGTGTTTTGGGACACTAAAGCACCAGTTGAAAAGGAACTGTGAGTGGCTTAGTGTCCTAAATCATCCTGACAGGTTCACTGTAAGCTGAGAGCAGGCCTCAGGTGTTAGTGACATTAATAATAAATGTACCTTAAAACCAAGACCATAGTTCAGTTGACTCTCATCAATAAAGAGAGTTTTTGGTTACAGGAGTATCACTAGTAGCGAGTGGACATAAACAGATCTTTGGTTTATTACGTGGTTCAAGTTATTGTTCTCCAATAACAGTGTTAACTTTTTTCAATTAACAAACCTGAGCCTTTGATCAAACATTATTCAGAGGAGGGTTCATAACTCTCCAAACCATTTTTCAATGAGCATGAAACAAAAAGAATTATAAACCAACAAATAATTGGCAAGGCAAAAAATGGGAATTTATCAATGCAGTGTGTGTTAAATGACATGGATAGGAATGGATCTGGTTAAAAACTATTAAGATTTGGTTAAAAAAAGAGAGATTTTTATCAAAAGATTTGTAACATTGACAAGAATGTTCACAAAGATGATGCTTAGTATTTTTCTTAAAGCACCAATTCTAGTCGCCGTAATATGTGATTAATCTGGTGGTCGGGCTGTGCTGTGTGCAATTCTATGCAAGGGCTGCCTGGTGTAGAATTGTGCCCTAATCTACGAAAATTCATCATGGAAGTTTGCAGGCTATATCGAGTGCACAAGTGTGGGGCAGGAAAGGGAAAATAATTGCAACACCTGGAGGTTTGCTAGACTTTGAGATGACTTCAGAGCTTGTACACCAGAAAATGGCATACATACTGTGAGGCTTCTGGGGTAGAGAACCCCCTGGACCACCGCAGACGATGACAAAAGCCGACACCTGGGACCAGAGTCTAAGTGGCACCCAGTTTTCACCAGAGCCCGCCGCAAAGCGGGTTGGACTTGCTGCTGCATGGTACAACCAGGTCGTTCCACAGGCGCGACCAGTGGCAGCCAAGGTTGAGGTACAGAATCAGCAGGCAATCTCGTAGTCAGGGACAGGCAATAGGTCAATACAGGCATCAACGGTTCAGGGTCTGGAACGAAACAGGAGGTCAGGGCTGGCAGCAGAGGAGCAGCATCGGTAACAGGTCCGGGGTCACAACAGGAGTTCATTATACGGAACAGCTTTCACTTAGGCATGAGCACAAAGATCTGGCAGGGAACACAGTAAGGGGCTGGGAATTTATCAGGAAAGGCAGGTGGCCAGCGCCAATTAACCCTTTAAATCTAACAGAGCCGGCGCGCATGCCCTAGGCAGCGGGGACGTGTGCGAGGAGCTGCGAGAGACGCCCCTGGAACCCGCCAAGGTGAGTAGCGCAGAGGAAGACTGGTGCAACTGTGACCTGAGACAGGGGTCTCTAGTCACCCGTGACACATACAAACTGGCATACTGATAAATTTCCCCTTCTATCTTTAATTAGCAGTTCTTTTTAAGCTACTAGGTAGAGACCTAGCTGCTGTGACTCTTTGCTCCCCTCCTATCCACATTGAGTTGTTACTATATAATTTGCCACAAAATGTTTATAACCATTAATGTAAAAATAATAGTACAATATTTTGAATTAAAAAATTTTGTTTTATATGCCCCTAATTTCTTCAGGTCCAGCTTTTCAGGTTTTTTTTATAGGTAAAGCAAAAGCTGTATGTAACTTTTATATTGCTTTTCGTATTTAATGTAGTTATCTTTAACTCTTTACTACAAGTTCTTTGTTGTATAAACAGCAAAGGAATTTTAATACTTGGAAGTTGGAGATGCACTTGACTGACAACAAAGTCAGCAGCGTGGTAATTGTAGTCAAAGCTTGGTAACTCTTAAAAGGATTTACTAAATGGGAAATTGTGAAGTTATCAGGCATGTGAAACACTTACTGCAATTAAGGGGTTACCGGTTATTGCCCTTTTTTTGAGATCTGAGGAAGTGTTTTTGTTCTTTCTCAGGAGATTTATGTTAACAAAATATTAGTAGTTATCCACAGGAAAATATAAACAACAGCATTTTCTTGCTCTAGGCAGTGTTACCTCTTGAGTAGCTATAGTATTTTTGTAGGCAGGAAGACTATAGGCGACAGGCCATTGAAAATGTAACAGCAGAATGTGACTGGGTCACCTGACACCAGTCAAGCAAAAATAGCAAAACCAAAAATTCACTTATACTGTTCGGGGTGATGAGAAGGGGACAGATGGCCAAAGAGAGAAGCCATTAGCCTAAAGACACTTGTATAGAGAAAACTATTAAGGGAATTCAATTAGGCAGAAACAAGCAGAACATCACAAAGACCTGAATACTTAAAGTTAACGTATAATAAATTGTGCCAATATACCTTTTGTTCAGTAATACTATCATCAATGTGCGTGATTTAGATATGACTATATGATAATAGCTTTCGGGTGGTTCAAAATTAAAAGAATGATTTACATGTCATTCCCAATCCATCTGTGGGGACCACAGTGCTCAAACCGCACTGATCCCGACAACAAATTCTGCTCTCGATCACATGACCACATGGACTACCAGAGATAGTCGTGTTTGATGCTCTTCCATCTACTCCACCGACATGGTGAATGGATTAGCAGCATGTATATTTGACCTGCTGCTAAATTTATTAGTAGGAAAGAGACCCCTGTTTTTGCTACAGGTGAATAAGGGATATTTTAGTATAATGGGGGTATAAAGTGTACAGAACACTGAAGAAAAGCATATGGATGGAAATAAGAACTGGGTTGGACGAGTGATGCATCTCACAGACCTTTGAGAAATAAATAATATTTTTAATTGCAACCTTTGTGTCCAACCTTAAAGGGAACCTGTCACCAGGAGACCCATTTTTAGCACTCCCCCAGTCCCCACAGAGCATAGTTTATACACTGCCAAAGTGTCGGCACATTTTGCCATAAAACCCCAACTGGTGGAGGGCTCTACTCTAAGCTTATTGTGCCCTTATTATTAAGAAAAATAGTCTTATAAATTATGCAAATGAGACTGAGGGGCTTCAGGCTCCAATAACACCTATGGAATTTTAAAAAGCCCTTTGTTCTACAAACAAGGACATAAGAAACTAAAATAAGAGCCAATCCTGCCTGAGGGGGCACACACCAATATGTCAGTGTGCATGGTTTACAATCCTTTATCCTGATGGTAGGTGTCCTTTGAAATGAGAACATTAGATTGATTATGATTGAATATGTAATGGTTTGTTCAGTAAAAAAATATTTAAACATTACAGTAGTGACTGCTGTTAACTCATTCCTGCAATCTGCATTTCTATTCATCATGATAATTTCACTAGTACTGTATGCCTCATAAGAGCACATTCCTCTGTACTAGATGATGGATGGTTTATGTGGTCCTCAGGCTCGCTATTAGCGCTACTCTTGTCTATGAAGTGTATAGAACTCCTTGACTAGTGTATCAGGATCGAACTCATAATCCATTACATTTGCCATAGGATTACATTTCTATGCAGTACAATAGACATTATAAACCACTAGAGGGCATCAATAATGTATACCACTAATGGCACATTAAGGTAGAATATTGTTCATATTCATCAGTTTGACTTACGATAATTAATCATGGTACATGTGATGCAAAAAGCTAAGCATTTACTGTATAAAAATATGCCTCACACACATTCATGTATACTGATTTACATTAGCTGCTTTGGGTAGGGTATAAGTCCAGGAATTTTGAGTTCTCCTTACGGAAATTTTGAAAATTAAAGGGGTATTCCCATCAGGGCATTTACATTTAATTAAATTCATTTACCTTATGTAAACATTTCTTCAATTGGATGTTAATAAAAAAAAGTGAAGATAATTTCTCATAAATGTAGTCATGCTGTTCCTTAGAAACCAGATGGCTTCCTCGGATACGACCACGTCACACTCTGGCAGCGGTGGCCAGACTTGCGCTATAGAGTCCTGCCGGACCATTAGGATTCAGCAAACATTACCACAGGACGGCTGTGGGACCTGCAATAACTCCCGGACATTTCATATACAAAAACTTTTTGTTTCTTTGTGCAATCTCTCCAGTAGAGGTGGCCGTATCTGAGGAAGCCATCTCGTTTCTAAGGGACAACATGACTATATTTATGAGAAATTATCTTCACACAGGAACATTCTTTTTTAATAACGTCCAATTGAAGAAATGTTTACATATGGCAGATTAATGAAACTGAATGTGAGTGCCGAGACGAGAATACCCCTTTAAGGCTTCCCTATAGTCATTGATACCCCACTATGGGATTCTGGGAAATATGCTAATAAATTTAGCAGGATGTGATAAGGAAAATATTTCCTTTTAGCTACATTGCAAAGCAGCCCCCTGCTCAGTGAAAATTCATTGCATTGTGAAGGATAACTAAACAACCATTCAGAATTAACATTAGGGAAAAAAATGATGAGAAGTGTAAAAAATGATCAGAAAAAGAGTAATTCCACACAACTCAGAAGAGCTTACAGCCTGTGGGCAGCATGATCCAGGTAGATTTGAGTTTGCTGGATGGGGCACACTACTGCTAATCCTCAACAAAGTGCAGTCAAGCTTCTGCTAAAGATAACAGAGCCTGGAGTGAATGGCACCAAGTCTGTTTTATGATGAGTAACTCCTTGCATTCTTTTAGTCCATTTCAGCCAAAAAAAAAGAGGAACTGCCTGGTATACAGAAGAATGTTTCTGGTCTGAACACCGCACTATAAATCAAAGTGTTTCTGTTACCACTTGAAGCATGAAGAGACAAATTATATACTAGAAAATATATGATCAGGCCAGCAAGATATCTGCAGACAGCTCGTATACAGCTACAGTATGACACAAGATAAAAGCAATAACAATCCCTGTCCCCCGGAGCTTACTGTGTAATTTGGACCAGCGCTGAGCGACTTGGCAAGGTCACACATAGCACTCCTGCTGGCCTTAGAGCAAATTGTCAGACCTCACTACAAAGGCCTTTACACTGAGGAAAGTGATATAATCAGGCCCCAATCATATTGCAGATTTCCAGTCATTTTTTCCTACTGTCTGGAAGTAAACTCTTCCAATATAACCCTGTCATAACACAGTTTCCTACTGTGTGCTAGTATTCTGTCTGTGCCATTTTTTACTGAAGAATAAAGCTTAAATTGGAATCAAAGAAATATTTCTATTTCTGTGTTTGCAAACAGTGCCACCCATGTATATGGTCATGTCAGGTATTACAGCTCAGCATGTTTATAGCTCAGACACGTACAAAACATCCTTAAAAGCAGGTGAACATGGGTGTCAGGCATTATAAATCATTCACAAGTATACAAAGATAATCCTAGAATCTACAGAAGCTTACTGAAGAATACAGATTTTACTTCTGTGCTTGCAAACAGTGCCACACAGGTACATGGTCATATCAGGTATTACATCTCAGCCTGTTTACAGCTCATCTATACGGACTGGTGCACATAGGTGTTGGACATTGTCAACCATCCATATATATATTAAAGAGAGTCCAGAATGTGGGATACATTCTTGTTTTTGTTTAATTGAATTGTCTATTACATTCCAGCCAAACCTCAGAGGGTAACATGAATAAGTAGTGTCCCCTAGTCATATCAGACATGGTCTATAGACATATCCATTTGCCCTGTATCTGATAATGCTCTTCTGCACTGTATATGAGCAGATACGTGTACAGACAAGGGCTTATGCCTGATTTAGTCATGTTATTATTTGACATTTTTGTGTTAATAGACTAAAAAAAATACACAAAATGTAAAGGGGTTCAATGTTTATTTAAGCTACTCTGTAAATTACATGACCCCATCATTTGACATTGCCTTTAATGGAAAAGCACCCTCAAACCGCCTAAATTCCTATTATATCTTAGCTACACTTCAGTATACAGTCCTTCAGGTCCTGTGAGTTTCATAAGTTTTCCTTACTGGTTTATAGTGCTCTCTATAACATAACATGACATATCTGACAGTTACATGCACCCATTTGTATGTTTTACTTTTGTATTAAGATAGCAACATTTAGCTCTAACATAATATGGCTGCTAATGAAGTAAAAACAGAAAAGAGTCAATCAATCCCTATGGTAACACTGGAGCCATGTCAAGTGCTCCCCTAGAGATTACATAGAGAAAATCTACCTCGTAGCTTTAACTCTTTGCTAACTAGATAATGCAGTATGATACACCCGGTTTGTACAAATTGCCAGATAAAAATGTAGTAAGAAAAATGAAAAATATGTAGAGGTGTAACATCCACTAATGCATTATAATTGACAGTGTAATATTAGTACTTTAGAATTCATGAAATCTCATACTGGGTTTATGCACATGGACAGATGTTACAGCTCCATATTTACACTATTGATACATAAGCCCCTCTTAACTGTGACTGCTTATGCCTCTGATTATGAGAGAAAATAAATTCTCGTGAGATTCAGTAGGTAAATGTCACTCCCACCCTTTTTATAGGGCCTAAACAATTACCAAAGGGTGACGGTTTAGGCACAGGCCCCTAGACACTAGGAAATTTGTGATGTACAAGGTGCCTTGGCTGCTGCCATATCCTTACAGTGCTCTTATTTGGGTTGGATCAAATTAGGTTGGGAAAGAAAGACAATGTTATGTGCCTCAGTGTGTGACATCTAATCTTGTAGTGACCCAGCATTCGCGATCTTCTACCTTTGGAGGCACACACCTGTCAGATACCGTAGAAATATAAAAAAATCAAGGTATCAAAAATAAAGTTGGACTTTATATATAGTATTTATATCCAGTATTTATATTTATTTCTATTAAAAATGTGTAGTAGAAAACACTTTCTGTATGCTTATGATTTACAGTCTGCAAGTAGAAGTCCCTTAGCCTCAGATGTTGTATGCAGTAGCGCTACCACATTCCCAGTCATCACATGACCAAGGCCACCATGAAGCAGTAACCTATTACAAGTCCGTTTATTTTCTAAAATTAACTGTTTTCCCCTGCTGAAGGGGAATATGGCTGACTGTGTTCCAAATATATTTTTACCATAAAAAAAATGTTGTACCTCTAACCTCTTCAAGACCCGGTCATTTTCAGTTTTTGCATTTCCGTCTTTTTAATAAAAGCATTCCAAAATCCATATCTTCCTTTTTTTCCATTTACAGAGCCCTACGAAGGCTTATTATTTATAAGACAAAGTGTACTTCCTCGTGGCACTGTGTACTAGGAAGCTGGAAAAAAAAACAAAATATACCACAAAAGAATAAAGGGTCCACGAAAGAATAAAGGGTCACAGTAAAAGCCGTGAAAACAAAGTCCGCTACAATGAAACAAACCATTTACAATTATACCATTTTGAGAGCTGTACGTCCTTTTCATCACTTTTTATTAGAATTTTGTAAGTGGCAAAACAGCAAATAATTTATGATGATGGGGGTATCTTGAAAGCTCAAAAAATGCCCTTGTTGGTGTAGATTTCACATGTTAAATGATTAAGGATTTGGTAGATCTTTAAGGTGTTTCTTTTAAGGTTTTTTCCTATTTTCACATAATTGGGGATAAATGCTTTACCACATAGGCTCATGACACGACTGTGTTTGGTCCTTGAAGAATGGACCCTGCGCTCACCGCATCATAGTGACATGTAATGAACTATAATACACCTCTTCCCTGCAAAACAACAGCACCCAGCTGGGAAGAAGGGACTCTTGCATTATAAATCACTATAATTGCTAAGAATCCTATCCTCCACCCAGTGGTTGGCCCATAGAAATGGGTTGGTGATGCACAAGTATGACTATCATTTGCTTTACTTACAGGGAACCTGTGGATATATAGAGGAGTAGAGATATTGTATAGATATATATGCATGTATAGATGATATATAGAGGATGCAGTCTCAGAGAAGAAAGAAGAAGCTATAGCCAGACATGCACACCTCTGGGACTAGGCCTTATCACACCTTGAGTTTTCACACTTTTTCAGTGACCTCCAGTGATCACACTTCTCCAGTGACCTCCAGTGATCACACTTCTCCAGTGACCTCCAGTGATCACCCTTCTCCAGTGACCTCCAGTGATCACCCTTCTCCAGTGACCTCCAGTGATCACGCTTCTCCAGTGACCTCCAGTGATCACACTTCTCCAGTGACCTCCAGTGATCGCACTTCACCAGTGACCTCCAGTGATCACACTTCTCCAGTGACCTCCAGTGATCACACTTCTCCAGTGACCTCCAGTAATCACACTTCTCCAGTGACCTCCAGTGATCACACTTCTCCAGTGACCTCCAGTGATCACACTTCTCCAGTGACCTCCAGTGATCACACTTCTCCAGTGACCTCCAGTGATCACACTTCTCCAGTGATGGGGACATTGCAGGGGGGCTGTGTGTGGGGACATTACAGGGGGGATTTGTGGGGGACATTACTGGGGGACTGTGCGGACATTTCTTGGGGCATGTTCACATGTGGCAGTAGGATGGGGCCTCAGTTTGCTCACACATGAGTTTCCAGTGATGGTTATGTGATGGATAAGAGCATCTGGTGTCTTGTATTTGTTTAGATGCAAACGAGTGAGCGCAGCCTTACAGTATTTTGGGAGAGTGTTAGGGCAGAAGCAGGATAACACTGTCAGGGTGTGTTCACATGTTGCAGTTTTGAGATGGTTTTAGGTGCGGTTTTGTTAATTTAACAGGTGAAAAACATGATCTGAACGGGTGAATTTGAGTTTGAAGGGGAAACCTGTTCCACAAATTTTGTTCACTTAAAATAACAAAACTGCACCTAAAACCTTCTCAAAACTGATTGCGATGCATTTTTAATTGCAATAGTGAAGTGGACATGTCACCAACAGTCACTGTCTGTAACACGTAGGGATTTCTCCTGTGTTTTTGTAGCTGTATATACCCTCAGTAACGTTGTTATTGGCAGAACCAAATGTGAGGGGTTATGTACAGTAGCGGGCATTATGGAAAGTGCCATACACATGCATTGGTGCCCGTGCCCCGGATCTTTTACCATCCTAGCAATGCCCCTGCTGTAAGGACAGCGTTCTCTTGGAAGAAGGAGAAATTTTCATTACGTTACATACACACTTAAAACTCTTATTCTACTTTGTAATAGAGCATTCTGTGTGTGCCTACAATATCAAGTGTAAAAAGCTTTACTAATTAGCTTTTTGCCAAACAATTTTACTTCCTAATAGCCAGACTGCCACACACATGACAATAAGCCAGGATGCTTAACACATCCGACATGGTTGTGACAATACCATACATGCTGAAATACAAGGTCCGAACAATCAGGTACCTTCACCTCAAAGGAAGTGTGTGGTGGGTCTGCTCAGTTTTATCTCCTCCCTTAGGCTACATTCACACTACAGTATGGGGGACGTATATACGGCCGACGTATATGCGGCCGATATACGTCCCCCATACACTTCTATGGGCTCACGGCCCTGTACGGGAGCGGTACGGTGCAGCACACGTGCGGCACCGTACCGCTCCGTAGCCCGGGGAAAGATAGGACATGTCCTATCTTTCCCCGTATTACGGCGCCGTGCGCCATTACTTTCTATGGAGAGGGGCGGGGGTGAGCTGCGCTCACCTCCTCCTCCTCTCCCTGCGCTGCCGTGTGCCCCCCGTACTACGGTGCGGCGGGCTCACGGCAGTGTGAATTTAGCCTTAATGTTCCCCTTATGAATGCTAACAGTAACATATCATGCTCTTCCCAGCTATGAATTTGATAGTTGTGCATTGAATGAGTGATATAGTTCTACCACAGCTTAGTGGATATGTTCCCTACTGGGCAGACCCAATGACTTCATCGTCCCTGTACTGTGTATTAAGATCTGTCCTGATATGCCTTCTATATTATAAAATTATGTATGTGACATTTCTAGCATGTGTGTATCTGTTCATACTGAGATTGTAAGATTAACCACAGACATAGTGGGGGGCATTTAACATGTCTCTCCATCAATTGTCTCATTCGTTTTTTGTCGGTTTTCTGCCCCACACACTTCTTTGGTTGTGAAGGGGCATGGAGCAGGTTCCTCAGACTACCACATTTACTACAGTCTCCCCTGGAAGACTTTATCTGAAATCTCTGCCATGTTTGACCATATCTAACATGGTGATTTCTATCCAGCAGAGGAGTAAACTTGCGGATTTACTAACAGGTCAGAGCCTCGTCATATATCCAGCGTACAGAGTGCCATTTCGTGTTTGCAAGATTACCATTCAGTACTATCCAATTATCCAATATTTATAAATTCCTCAAGTATCTATGAGTTCTTTTAAATGTTACCATATGTCAAGAATTAAAAAATGGCATTTCTGTTCCTCTGGTATTTCTTGACACTGATGTCCTTGAGCTGTGTCATCCTGCTCTCTCATGCTGAGCAAGGTATATGCTTAGCAGGGGCCTTAATAGCCTATGGAACAGTAAATGCATCCATGCCCTGGCTCAACTGAGTCTAAGCACAGGGTTGGTCTGGGTGGTCCCCAGTGATTTAACAGTTTATATAAGGACATTTACACTCATCCTCTCAATTTCCGGGAAACTGGACACCTTATACCACTGTATCCCATTATATCAGCACAACATTTCCAACTGTATTAGCATACACTGCTAACCTTTGTGTTAAGGATACGTCAGGAATACTGCTGACATACTCACGAGCACACATACATATATATATATATATATATCTTTTGTACTAAGTAAATTCCATCAGGAGCAGCTTAACTGTGGAATTATTCTTTCATACAGTCAAATCTTTCATTACTGTAATCTGCGCCAATATAGTCCACTACAAACTGTTAAATTATTGATATTTAATGTAAAACATCACTGCGCCAAAATAAATGAATCAGTAATTATTTCCTCTACATTTCTGACCGCTCCCACAAACACAAAGTTGTTCCCATATATTAAAGCAGGCTTCAACAAACATCAAACCCCAAAGGACTAAATAATTCTTCTATATAAACAAAGATTAGGGTTTTAGTAAATGTACAAACTCTGTTTCTATTCTAAAATATGAATAAATCACCAAATAATTGTCTGATTTATAGGGGATTAGCAAATAAAATTTGTTCTCAGTTATCCGTTACTCCATATTTTATCCATGCTGATATATGGACTGAAAAAAGAAAATCAAGTCATTTGCTGATGTGCATTTTCCACTGTACATCACATTTACAATATAATACATTGTTCCCCAGTGTTTACATATTTCCTGGAGTTTCTTCAAGATCACAAGAAGTTGTCTGCTTCTTTTGCTGTACAATTTAGAAGGAATAATTTATTATCCAAATCGGGTGATGCTGCCATATCAGCGAAGATGTTCCATGGATGGTTTGCAATATGAGTCATAAACATATTATCAATCATTTTGAGAGATATTGTCATCCAAAAATAGCATGCTTTTTACAATGGGATATTTTCTCTCATCATGGCATGAAAACAAGATTGATATTTAGTTTTCATCACAGACTTTGACATGAGAAAATTACATATTCACATTTAGAACATTTATATTATCACTTCTTCAATTATTCAGTCATTCCTGACCATAAAATGGCCATAGATGGAGGGTCATGAGATCCTAACTGTCCATGAACAATCTCGCTTCCAGGACCTTGATTTATATTCAATACTATCACAAGGTCCTGGAAGGATGATTGTTCATGGACAGATATCACATACATCTGCAACCATTTGAAGGTCAGGAGTAATTAGCTGATGAGGTAAGAGACAGTCAGATTAAATCCGGATGTTTGTCTATTTTTGATGATTTGATGCAAATTACAGCAACTTCTCCCAAAAACTGTGTATTTGCACCAAAGAAGTAGTTAACAATGAAATGCGGTTTTGACACAAGTTATTGTAAATAGATCAAATCTCACAGATTCCCCATTGCTCCTCCTTGACAGCTGTGAGGGTCCCATGCTACTACCTATATGACTAATAATTGGCGCCAGGAAGTTGGAGAACCTTTGTAGTATCAGAGGAGCAGGTTATCAGTGAGAAGGTGAATACCAAAAAAAACGTATATAGGATCAGTATGGTAACACTAACAATAGACAAATACCATATTATTATAAATTCAGGTTTTATTATACGACAAATAGACAATCCAAAAATATATTAAAAACATGATAAAACCACAACAACAACAACACAAAAGGTGGTGGTCAAAAGTCAACGACAGTACATTCCACAGTGGGATATCACACATAGGCACATGAGGATAATCACATAATAAATGGTAACAGGTATTGACAATGCCCAAAACGGGGCATAGTATGACTAACAAGTGCCTACCAATAAGATTTTAAATCACCAGGCCACCACCACAGCACCCCGACGCACGTTTCGCCGTCACTTCCTCACAATATGTGTGAAGAACACATTGCAGATGTATGGAAACATCTGCAATGTGTTCTTCACACATATTGTTCTTCACATACTATTGTGAAGAACACCGTTCTGCACGCATGTCTTCGGATAAGTTAGCAGATGTACGGAAACATCTGCAATGTGTTCATCTTTAGTGTTCTTTCAATGTGTTCTTTAAGTGAAAAATGCTCGAGTCTCCCATTGACTTCAATGGGGTACGCTATTCGATACCAGCACTCAAGCATCGGGAAAAGTTCGACTTGAGTAACGAGCAGTCAAGCATTTTAGTACTCGCTCATCTCTAGTTCTAACCCACAAAAAAAATTAATTGAAAAAGCATACTTGAGTATATTTGTCATACTGTGAGGGAGTTGCTGCATTATATATAGATTATATACAACATAATATGTTTAGTAGTTAACAGTGGGAGAGCCTATTTGTTTTGGTCTGCTATGATTAACTTTGAGGAATACTTTACATTTTTGGTTACCAGTCCTATAACAGATTGCACCCACACAATTCAGTATATCTAACTTTTAGTCAGTGTTCAAACTATTTTCCCGCTCATGTTGATCATAAAATAAATTAGAGATAATTCAAGTTGCCTTACATTAATTGGGATGGAAATCTATAGTCTACAATCTGTTTTGGGGAAGGTAAACATTCTTTTCTGAAATTACTGTTACTTTTAAAATCACAGTTTGTCTAAACATTTTAAGCCTTCTGAAGAATGTTGGAGCTTTTAAGTGGGTTTATCTTTACATTTGCTGGAGCACTGCAAGTCATTTTGGCATTTTGGAGCAATGTCTAGCCAATTATAGGACACCTCCAGGATATATGTCTGAACACAAAACATCTTTGAGGAGCTGAGTTGCAATTGACTTCAGAATTTACTTTATTTGTTGTGACTGCAAACATGAGGATTAGCCTGACCAAACGTAGGAGCAATGTTTGTATTCAATTTTAAGTAAGTTAGTATGGGCTTCACTCACTACGTGGAGCAATCTGGGATGCACTAGAAATGTCTGTTTACACTCTGCAGTTAATAAGTAAACTTTGGAGAGAGTGCAAAAATTACAATCCCACTGTCCTGCTGTTCACACACTAAACACCTGACTCACAATTACTGAAGAAATCCAATGATAAATATTGTTGTTGACATTCAGCTTTAAACTGAATTCTTTAGTATATTTGATAAGTCCGTTCAACAAATAATGACATGGTTTGTGTTGTCTATTCCACATAAGTATTGGCATTCAGCAATATTATTTTTATTGAACTAAAAACAAATCAAATCTGTATTTGCATAGTATAAATGAAAACACCCAATGTAAACACAAGAGAAATTGAAAACCAATACATCTTGTATTTTATGTGTCTGTATTTTGAATATGTGTTAAGGGCATTATACAATGTTACTCAAACAAGCCAAAGATTTAGAGTCCAATAACTTTTGGGGGGTAAAATATGTGAACATTACCCTGGATTTAATTTTGGTGTATAAACATATTATATTTAAATACTTACTAAATTAACTCTATAAATAACCTTGTTCTAAATTTTAATAACATAAGGTATGGGTATTCATTGAGGATAAGGAAGCCAATAACTCTGATAAACTTGAGGCCTGAATCTACTGCTGGTTACTACTGCTATATACTTAGCCAGTTGTAATTGAAACATTTAGTTGTAGCTTTTACCTAACTCCCTTTTTTAAGGGTTTATAGAAAAGGATCCGATTACTTTATCACTGCCCATTAAAATAAGAGACGCAACAAACCTTTTTGCGGACCCTTTTTAAAGTAGCTACATGATCTGTTCTATGCTTCTATGACCTGTAAACCCTTCAATTGTGTCTTGAAATTATTCAATAGGTTTTTATAATATTGAATTTGGGTAATTGCCTTCTCATGAAAACCTTGTTTGATGTCAAGACAGGGAAAAAGTGTGAGCACTGAGCTTCCCACAACCTCTATCCCTTCCTACTTGCCACCCTTGAGCTAAACCACAGGTAACAAATGGCTGGCGGTCCCTGATAATTGCACAGCACAGGAAGACAAACAGACACAATATAGACAATTCAGACTAAATGGGTCAAACCCAAGCTGCTACAAAATTGTGAAGCAAAACACTAGTCATGATTCAGGCAAAATATCATTATTACAGAAAAATCACAGCTGATTATCTTATGGAGCCAAAAAGACATAATGAAAGGTATATTAAACTGTCAGGTATACATGGAGTGACTGTGCTGCTGTATGATTACAATTGGCATCTGAGACACACCCCAGGCCAGACACTGCTGACCTGTTAGTCAACCAGCCTCCAACAGAAGGAGATCTGATCTGCACAATCTTGCTTCAGCAAAAAGCAAGGAGCTGGGAAGTTGCAGAAGGAGTTAATTCAGACAGTTGACAGTTTTATAAGTAGAGAATAATAATAATAACGGTCTCCTACTTAAGGACACCTGACTTACAGACGACCCCTAGTTTAAGACGGACCCCTCTGCCCACTGTGACCTCTGGTGAAGCTCTGTGGATACCCAGACTGCAATGAACAGTTGTAAGGCATCTGTAATGAAGCTTTATTGATAATCCTTGGTCCTATTACAGCAAAAAATTTTGAAACTCCGATTGTCACTGGGGCAAAAAAATTTTTTGTCTACAATCTACAATTATAAAATATACAGTTTTGACTTTCATACAAATCAACTTAAGAACAAATCCATGGACACTATCTTGTATGTAACCTGGGGACTGCCTGCATAATCATGTAGATATATCTGTTATGTTTACTACCTCCTTATATAAAGATAAAACAGCTATCCTGATGAAAAGACATCAATTGATACACTTAAGTTTATTACCCTTTCCTGCTTTTTATGGAAATATTAATTCTAAATGTATAAATATAAAAATGCATAAATGTAAAATGCATGTTTTCTAAATTAATATACAAGAATAATAGTAATAATAATAATAATAATAATAATATGTGCCATTTCTCCACCCTGATTACTCAAAGGTACAAAAGCAAAGAGAAATATTTAAGGCAATGTAATATTTAAAACACTATGTAAATCGCCTGTTCCTATGTGATTTATGTAAGCATGTACCTTATTGTTGAAAAACCAATAAAAATAATTTATAATAATAATAAAATAATAATAACATGTGCCATCATATTCCACAGAGCTATACAAAGCATGGAGTTCATATACAGACAAAATTAGACATTACAGATTAATAACATGGTCAGTTGGAATAAAAGAAGTGAGCTGATAATAGATTGCAATCTATGTAAAACAAGGGGATTCATTCATACAAAAATAATTTACAGATTTAAAGACAACTGTAAAAGTGTATGTGAAAATGTAAATCAACCTTCCATTTACATTATATTAGAAATATTCCTGTAAATTTTTTTTTCACCTTTTAGAATATCGTTTTATTGAACTCCGCAGTAAGTGAAATAACCCAAAGAACATCTGTTTAATTATATACTTTGCATTATGTGTAACTATTGCCTACATACAAGATCAGGGTAGAGCAAGTAAAACAAACAATCACCAGATCAATCAAGAAAATTCAACAAGTTTTATCATCATTTAGCATGACCTTTTCCTCGAGTCGGGAAACTGAGATAACCTTGGAAAGTATGTATATGAGAAAAGCACTTCTTCAGTTTTTACAAGACAAGAAAAATAAATTTATATGTAAATAATGGAAAATAGATTTAGTTGTACACACCTGGATCACCTCTATCTACACAAATGTCCCAGCTCTGTAAACATCTCAGGGTATAGTATAACAGTATTAAGTTGTACAAGATATTGAGACACGTGGAAACAAACATCTGTCACTTTTGTTTGCCTAACCAGTATGAACTTCACCATTAAGTAAGATACAAGACATCATTGAGAAATACCTCGTAACAAATTCAATAAGAATCATCACATGGTTACAACTCCATGGTGTTTTCACAAATGTTTATACTTTTTTTTCTCAACAAATCCAGCAAAAGCTTAGAAACAACTGAAAAAGGGAAACAATCAAGATTAGACACAGTGAAATAATCATAAATAAATATAATGTTTTCCCTTTTCAGGTGTTTCTAAGCTTTTGCTGGATTGTTGAGAAAAAAAAAGTATAAACATTTGTGAAAACACCATGGAGTTGTAACCATGTGATGATTCTTATTGAATTTGTTACGAGGTATTTCTCAATGATGTCGATCTTACTTAATGGTGAAAGGAGGTGTGTTCAAGTGGTCCCCAAGTGCCAGGACTACAGGAGGAGCAGGAAGGGTTGGATAGAGATGGATTATCCTTGGAGCTCCTGCTCTGGGTCCCCTGATTCTTTCTTTTCAGTGGATCCTGGAGGGAAGCTACAATCCAAATTTCTTCATTATCTTTCTATTGTGTTGGTGAACTCAGGACACCAATACAATTGAAACCTGTGATACAGCAGGGATCAATATGTTACTGCTTAAATTGTCATGTTGGCACTTTGTGACATGTAAATGGGTATTGGTTGTAGTTTGGGCACTCTGGGGGATACCCACTCCCGTCCGGCCAAACCCCCCGCTCGGCCGGCCGCGCCCCCCCTTCATGCCCCACTGGCGTGAAGGTGGCGGATTGGGGAAAATAATCGCAAAAGCTAGCAATAAGCTAGCATTTGCGATTATTTCAGGGCCTCTGCGCCATTGGCGGTGTGCAGAGGTCCTGATAAATATCCCCCAATGTCTCCAAAAGGTTCGCCATCACTGTCATAGACTGTAAGCTCTTGTGCCACCCCCTCACCGTCATAGACTGTAAGCTCTTGTGTCACCCCTCATCCTCATAGACGGTAAGCTCTTGTGTCACCCCCTCATCCTCATAGACCGTAAGCTCTTGTGTCACCCCCTCATCCTCATAGACGCAAAATAAAAGCTGAGCTGTGACTGGTTGCTTATTGCCACAGTAGATAACGGCTCCTGTATATGCTGGTTATCATATTACCTTACATATTACTTTACATATTACTTCACATCTTACCTCACATCTAATACTGAGTTCACATGTTTAATTTTGATTGTGTTAACGCATGCATTTTGAAACATGTGAACTTTCATGACTAAAAGTTTGCTGGTTACTAAGCATTTCCACACATATCTGATTGTAACCGATCTATTACAATGTGCAATTTGCACATTGTAATAAATAGATGATGTGGAAAATCCCCATATACTGCCACACTGTAGTATGGCAGTCCATGGTAGGATCAATCACACAACCTAGGGTTAAAGTACCCTAGAAGTTAAATAATTATACATATTTGGTATTTAAACTATTAATATCACAAAATTATGTCTTTTTTGTCAAGATGACACACCACCCGAGTTATGCTCAATTTTTCTGGCGAATTTTTACACACCAAGCTCAAAAGGTTGTCCATCACTATCCTAAACCATGACAAGGGAAGTTGTGCCCATTTCTCTAGGTCTCCTTTAATAGTGCGGAGCATGGGTTTGTAATTAAGATCAAAAAGTGAGTTAGTGTTTGTGGGGATATTTGTTCCTAGATAATGTATGGATTCAGTAGCCCACTTGAAGGGGAAGGCGCTTGGAGCTATGCTTGTTCAATTGCTGGGAGAGTGACGTTCTCATTTATGTGTATTAACTTTAAAATTGCTCACCCCTCCATAAAGAGCTAAATTCCTTTAGAATTGCAGATAGAGATGTTTTTGGGGATGTAATGTACACCAGTAAATCATCCGCAAATAAGGAAAGCTTACAGTGTTTCTCACCCACTATGAGGCCATGGATATTGGGGTTTGATCTTACTGCATTTGCCAAGGGTTCCATTGCTAGCAAATAAAGAAAAGGGGACAGGGGGAAACCCTGTTGTGTCCCGTTTGTAATATGGAGTGGGTCTAATAGCGTGCCTTTAACTTGGACTAGAGCTGCTGTGTCACCGTAAAGTGGCAGTATGGCCTTTAGAAATTTAGGGCCTACACTTATTTTCTGGGGCACTGCTACCAGGAACTCACCCTATCAAAAGCCTTCTCTGCATCTACTATGAGAGGGCATAGTTTGTTTCCAATTGTGTGTGCTCTTGCCAATAGGGAAATAGTTTTCACCCTGTTTTCTTTGGCCTCCCTTCCTGGTACGAAGCC
Organism: Engystomops pustulosus; assembly: GCA_019512145.1. NCBI lineage: Eukaryota > Metazoa > Chordata > Amphibia > Anura > Leptodactylidae > Engystomops > Engystomops pustulosus. Next base: position 95,434,835 of record CM033644.1, read on the forward strand.
CACCTGGTCTCGGTGTATAAGATCTGGGATATGGGACTGAAGGTGAAATGCCATCATTTTTGCGAACAGTTTTATGTCCACATTTAGCAGGGATATAGGTCTAAAGTCTCCACATGTAGACAGTGATTTTCCCAGTTTGGGTAAGACTGTGATAGTTGCTTGTAGGGGTTGGGCCAGGAAGAAAGTGCCATTTGCTGCTGCATTGAATACCTGTAAGAATATGGGTGTAATGTCCTCTCCAAACACAAACCATATTTTTAAATTCAGGTTTGGGATCAAGAGTTCCAAAGCAAGAATTGAGAGTTATTTCCTGTCTATCCCTATTTATCTTGCTTGTTTCTTCCATGGGTGTAACAAATGTTTTAGCCAAAAGTAGGTTCCCTTAGACATATTGTATCCATCATTTATCTAGTAGATTTACTTTGACTATAATTCTCTTCAATATTAATCCATCTAAGTTCTCCTGATGGGTTCCAACATTATCTGAGTGAGTCCAGGGTAACCGCTTCATAGTACATCTCAATATTAGACATTGCCATACCCCCCATTTTAAGTGAATAGTTTAAATACTCTTTAGCTATCCGTGGACATTTATTACTCCATACAAAGTTGTTTAGTAAATCCTGGATTTCTTTTAGCACCTTCTTGGGAAATTGTAATTGAATACATTGGAAAATATATAACATTTTTGGGGGAGGTCATCTTACAGTGCTGGATTTTGGCCACCCAGGACATTTTTCCCAATTTTTCAAAATCTGACCTGAGATTTGTAATCCTGTAATTTCTTCTTAATAATTTCATCCACAGAAGAGCATAGTAAAATCCCCAAGTACTTTATTCCCTCTGGTTTCCATGTTCTACCATTAGTGATGTCAAATGAAGATGACAAAAAAGCCTGATATCTGGATTTTTGTGAAAGGGGCAGAATATAATGCTTTAATTGCACTTTGAAATGGGCCAACAATACCAAAGCTATTTAAAACCTCTTTTAGGTACCACCAGTGCACCCTGTCAAAGGCCTTTTTGGCAACCAATGACAGGAATGCAGTGGGAGTACCTGATTTACTTACAACATGAATAAGATTAATCATTCATCTAGTAGCATCTTTTGTTTGCCTCCCACAAGATTTCTGATTACGTCTCCAAACCCAGACCCAAGCTGTTTTCATAAGTTTAAAGGGGCTATCAGTTATATGACTTTTATAGAATCCATTGGGTTTATGTTTTGGTTTCCAAAATTTCTGCAGATTTTCCATCAATTGATGTTTACAGAATCAGCACAAATGCTCCTCTGCCGCACATTTGAACATTCACAAAATCTGCTTGAAAAAGTTCATCTAAAACATTATGATTAGCATAATGTGATAAAACATATTTATTTTGGTGCACATTCCTATGAATCTCATGCTTAATCAATCTTACTTATTTCAGATCGAAAGTGTGGTAACAAAGAATTTAAATACCACAATATGTGATTACAGCCAGAAGACAAAACATTGCATGATTATTTCACTAAAGGGGCTTTAGAGGAACATTGTGACTGAACACTTAGAAATTGGTATACAAGGATTATAATACAAAATATGCTCTGTACATTAATACTTGCTTTGATGAAATTCAGCATGCTGCCACTGAAGAGTTTGATAAAAATGTTGCTACATATGTTTACAATTAACTTATTTCTATAAGGGTAAAATAAATATAACTGAACAGTTTCTAGTGATATTCAATTGTTCAAAGTACAATTGTCAGCATCTGAGATGAAAGGGAACCTTTCACCACCACAAACATGTCCCCATACCACTATGTAGGGGCTGCTACACATATTCAGAGGCTCATTGAGTTTTCTTTTTAGCCCCATGGTTGTAGTAATATCAATCCCAGCATTCTAATCCTGTGTATTGTCAGAAAGGAGGAGCTGTGGCTGGAGCTAGAGGCGTGTGTTATGCTAATCTTCTCTCGTACAGTCCAATCAGCGTCAGACAGTATGTGTTTCTCTATCCCCATCTAGATGCTGTGTTCATACACTGGGACAGATTTATTAAAGCATTTGCAGCAGTTTTCTGTCTAACTTTGCACTGAAAAGAATGTGCAAAGTTCTTGCACATGTGCACTGCACTGTGTCCGACAAAAATGCGCACCTAAAGGGGCGTGTTAGTGTTGAGTCAGAGTTTGCGCCACATTTATTACTGTCGTGCACCATAATTCTGTCTGGGCCACAATTCTGCAGCATGAACAAAGTCCACCCCCCAAAAAATGGTGCACACTTCTGGAGCAGTGCAGGGGACACCAGATTAATGAAGACCATGCACTAGTTTTGATTAATCTGGCACACCCTGTCCACTTCACATGTAAACTGCACTAATAAATGTGGGCCCTAAAAAGAAGTTACAGACATAGAATTATACTCTAATGGCCAGATGTATTTTACATGCATGAGGATGATGTTGCTATTGAGGCCAAATCTGTTATCATTGGACTTAGATAACCATGAATGGAGAAATTTGGAATAATACATTTGCTTTCATACAATGCTTAACACTTTACATGGGGGAAATCACTTCATGTGAAATATCTTTTTTTTTATAAAAGTTTCCTGGAGAACATTTGGCATAAATGCTCATTTTTATATTAGCCGCTTAGTAAACAGAAAACCCCAAAAAGTAGTTGGGCCGTCCCACTTATTTTACTTTATTTCACAGCTCCCTTTAATAGTAAACCCTGTCCTCATCTAAAAATATCTTAAGATGCTTCCGAAAAGAAGTAGAGCTGTCTTCCTCAAGGCCAAAATGCAAGGCAGAGACAGCTCCTAGCTCATTATTAAGTCCTCTCTATACCGCTTTGTTTGCCTCTTTTCTTGTAAAGTACTGATTTCAACTATGGAAAATTCACCTCCAGTTCAACAAAGACAGCCTGAAAAGTTTTATTCTTTAGGATTAAACTGTTAGCATTGAAAAGACAGTAATCTGAGCTCTGTGTTACTGACAAGCCCAGGAGCAATTTTATCTACATCATTGTGACAGCAAAGGTTTTTCTAAAATCAGTAAGTGACTGTTATTCTTTTTGCCATAAAGTCAGAGGGCATTGATGATTAAGAAAAACTTTACATGACCACACTAATTGGATAATATGGGAAAAAGTATAATAATTTATCCAAAAGGGGGAGTGGCCTGCTGCTGACGGAGTAAAACGTGTGGTGCCTGAGCTCGCCATGCATCCTGAGTATTCCTGGCTTTTCTGCGGCCATAGGGGCACATTTATCATAGTTTGGTCTCTCTGAGGTGCATTTTAGAGACTTTTGGCAGCTAGTTTTTGCACCTTATGTATGATCCTGTCTTTTTAATTGTAATACATGTTCAGTTTTTCCTATCCTGGCGCAAATTTTGGCTTCTTTTTGAGACTTTTTGTTGCCAATGTCTCAAATCCACATGGACACAAGCCACTTGAGGGGGTTATATGCAGGAGTTTCATTTTTAATGCATTTTGGAAACTATTACAACAGCTGAGGAGGTGTTTTTCCTAATTATATTACTGTGTGGCGTTTATATTGTGTTTTGTAAATGCAAATGTTAACAATAATGAAATAAGGCAAATCATCTCTCCTCAGCAGTTGTAATTAGTTTCAAAATGCATTATAAACGCAATTAAACCTCTATGTGTGACCTCACCCTTAGAAGTAACCAATTAAAAAAAAATGCAAAAATGTAAAAATTTTGACAAAAGAGGTTACTGTACAAAATGTTAAACAGTTATGTGAAATAATTCCAATTTCCAATTTTTGTTAAAATCGGGTCCATGAAAAAAAAAATTCCTTTGCACCTGCCCTGGACCAGGTGCAGAATTGCACCAAAATTGGCGGAAAAATGGCGCAAAAACGTCAAAATGTCGCACGAAACATCTGGAAAGTTAAGATACATGAGGCACACTGAACAAGGTGCAGACCAAGGTGTACTTGAAAAAGAACAGAGTTAAAAGTCGCAAAAATTGCGCAAAAATGGCAAAAGTCGCTAAAATTAGACAATTTGGCTAGCTGAAACTATGATACATGTGCCCCATAATGTTGTACTGGACACTGTTGCCCTACTAGCTTCTCTAGTGCACTGCAACAGTCTCCTATAGAGCTGCTCTACATATACTTCTATGACAGGTGGTGACAGTGACTTATTGTTGTTGTTAGAGGTTCTTCTCTTTACGGAGATTCAGGAGAAATATTTGCCTTGTTTAGACAGGTACACCTCAAGTTATCTTCAAATACAACCAATTTAGTTTTCCGGTTCTGAGGTTCTAGGCTCAATCAGGGTTTTTAAGTTTTGCATGCGGTGCATGTGTGGGTGTGGTATTGTGTGAGTGTTTGGATGGTGTGAGCAGTTATGTCCTCTGTGGTTTCTTTCTCCTTCTCATCATGGCCAAATGCAAAACAGTGTCCTTCAATGTCCAAGGTTTAATTGTAAGATTAAGAAAACTCTTGTGTTTTACTTCCTTTAGACTAATAATCCAGACATACCTATTTTTCATGAGACACACCTGAAGGGGCAGAAGATTCTGTCCCTGAAGAGACCATGGATTGGCCACACATATCACTCAGTGTACTTGACTCATGCTAGAGGCATCTCGATTCTTGTGAGTAAATCCTTCCCCTTTTCCATGTTGCCTATGTGACTGCTGGGGTTGATTATCCCTCCACCAATTGCAATATTGGTTCTAAGGAAACTGATGACCAAGATAGCACTGTACCCCCAGACTCCAAAAATTATCCTAGGTGATTTTAATGCTACCCTGGATCCGGTACGAGATAACCTTTGCCCGGCTCACAGACATGATAAATCACTACAACTCTGGTCTCAGGCCCTAAAAGTGACTGAGGTGTGGAGATAGTGGCACTAGGAGGTTTCCCAATATTCATGTTTTTCTCCTGCAACACAGTCGCTATTGAGGATTGATTGGACTTTTGAAGTGCGGTATATTCTATAACTGGTGTTCTACAGTTATCAATTACTTACTGCACTTACTTGTAATTTCTATATATCATGGGTTATCATATGCATGTCATTGATTATCCATGTAAACAAGGTGTTTTATCCATATATTCTGTGTATGAAATATTACAGTTAGACAATCTGACAACTTGCAGTGAAGGTAACAATACAAGAAATTGTGACTTGTCCTTGTCCTTCTTAGCCAGGTTTGTAGTTGCTTATATGTTTTATCTCTGCATGTATCTGTATTGATTATTCCCTGCTGCATTTATTCCCTCCTGCTGTTTAAATGTAAAATTTAAATTACATTAAAAACAGAGAAAAAAAGACAAAAGGCTAAAATCTCCATTTTGGCGACCCCTTGTCTCTCTTGTGATAGTTGAAGAGACTTGTTGTGTGTATCACAAATCTTTTCTTGTCTGATTCTTTCCTTAGGCAAAACACTTGTGACTAAGTTATCTAGAATCAGCTTAGCTGTCGTATGTAAGTCCTTGTGTAAGTCCAGAAACCGAGGGATAGCAAATTCCCACCCCTTATACCACCTCCAAGTGGGCAGGAAGGGGCTGGAGTGACTGTGATGGCCCATGGAATGGCCAAGACACCCCATGCTGGTGTACAAAGCATTAGTTCAGCCGCACCTGGCATATGCAGTTCATTCCTGGGGATCAGTCTGTAAAAAGAATGATAAGGGATCATAGAGGGTCTCAATTATAAGGAAACAACAACAGAATACACATAATAATACATAAATTCATGCTGAATATGGAAACTCCTAAGCAACACTCAATATAGAGCATTTGTAAGCAGAAACTTTACAACTTGTTTTAATTACAGTACTGTATACAAAATTCATTATTATAGTGAATTAAAAAAAGAAGAATTACATTTTCCTTACGCAAAAATAAATGTTACATAAATTGATGGTTATGCTTCAAGGCAGTTACTTACATTTTTCACCTTCTTTGGATGTAAATATACATATTTTACATAATCTATAGTATGGATGACCAATAGTAGACGTAGGGAAATATCAACCAAAAGATACTTAACCAAGTATTCATGTGAAATTTTATTTGGATAACTTATATTACTACAATTGGATTGTTCAAGAACTATTCCCTCTTGTTATATAATGTTTAAATAATTTATTCAGTGCATGAACGCTTCAATCTATGCTGGCTTCTTTTTACTGTACTAGTATTCTGCTGTCCAGCAATGTGCTATAGATGAAAGGGCAAGGTGGCCATAGATCCTAGTTTTTTACCTTAGTATTCCAGAATCATCATTTCAGAAAACTCTTAAAGAAACAATCAAGATTAGACACAGTGAAATAATCATAAATAAATATAAAAGTGAAGCAATAAAGTCATTTCACCCAATTTATATCTGATCTCTCCAAATACAAATAAACGACCTAACTAAACAAAGAGGAAACCGCCATGATTATTTGTTAAAAATATATATTTTCTTGAAAGTAAATTTAAAAATAAATGTATGTTAAAATATAAATCATACATTAAAGTCGAGGGGCCTGGCACAGACTTTGCACTGGGGCCAAGGGCGTAACTTTAGGGGGTGCAGAGGTTGTGATCGCACCTGGGCCCAAGAGGTTTAGGGGGCCCTTATGGTGTCACTTTCCCATATACATTATAGGGAAAGACTTTGCACTGGGGCCCATCAGCTTCTAGTTACGCCACTGGTTATCATGGATGAAAAAAACATATGCTCATCGAGTTAAACCAAAGGAAGCAAAAGAAGGGTCTGAGGCCTATATTATAATATAGCCATCAATGTTATTTTGCTGTAAGAAAGCATCTCGGGATTTCTTGAAGCTCTCTGCTGTCCCTGCTATGAAAAGCTCCTGAGGCAGGTTATTTCACTGATTCACAGTTCTTATGGTAAAGAAGTCTTGTCACTTCTGCCGCGGTGGTAATATTACATCCCTAAATAATACGAAAAAAGGTTTCATTCAGCACACAAGTGACTCCTGGTGAGGTGTGCAGGAAGCCCTTAGTCATGGCTAAAGGCGTGATGAATTTGTGCTGTCATATTTTTTCTTATGGATTATTAATAAAGACTATGTTTTTAACTCCCATTTGGTGCGGAATTCCAGAAATCTTCGCTTCATGTCAAATATTGCATCCCTATCCCGAGAGTCCATATCACTTTTGATGCATCCTGCTGGCTTCAGAAGCAGCTGATTGACATTGCATGCTGTTATTTAATCTATGATCTACCAGTGCACTAAGGTCCTTCTCAACAAGGGACTCTCCCAGATTTTCTCCCCCAAGGACATATGTTGTTAGTCACAATAGAAACAATATTTGCAGAACTGTTATTTTCTTTATTAACTATCAGTTATTCTTACTATAAACATATATTAATAGGTTAAATGCTAGGCAGTGTGCTTATACTTACTTCAACTCCTAACTTATACTTACTCCTAACTGTGTCTAGGTCCCCAATGCACTCCACTTCTGGCTGCACCTGTCCTGGCAGGGCAGGAAATAGGTGAGAATGCCTGCCCACAAAATAGTAGAGGAGGCAGGTCACTATTGAGTCCACCATTTGGCTGAGCATGAAAATGTCTTGTTGTTTTAGGATGGTTGCAGTAAGTAGATAGCAAGTGTCCAGGCAAAATGACCAAGGTGAAGGTTTTGTTGAAGTGAATATAAACTGCTTATTTTTTTTTCTTTTTATTCCATTTTCTGCCCCTGCCTCACATTTTATTTAAATATAAAACACCTTTAATATATCATCAAAATTGCTATGTACCTAATACAGATAATGGCCTATTGTACACTTTGAAGTTGGTATTCCATTTTACACCATTCACTTTATATTGTGTTACATGTAACAACTATAAAGGAAGTGGCATAGAATTTTTTGGGGTCAATCTGATAATTGCTATGAACCACAAATGTAAACATTAGTAGCAGCACAAAGTAGCAGACATGTAACATAAAATTAAAGGATATTTATTAATATTCTTTATTTAATTTAATTTGCAAAGAGCAAAAGAGGGAGGAATACTGTTATATATGATGCAATTCATTGCAAAAATAAAATTCATCTTTGCCTCTTTATGTTAGAATCTGAACCTAGTAAGAAGCAAAGGTGACCCATGCTCAGAGAGAAATACTGTCCCTAGCAAATGAGCAATCTAGGAACCGGCTGCTTGCCACTGAGTACTATTCCTGAAGTTATCAGACTAATTTTTCAGGACTATTACAGTGTCCTGTATAGCTGTAGAGAAACATTCCTGGATAATCTCCAATTGTTGCAGCTATCGCCTCAGGGATCAAAGTTGGTTGACTCTCTCACAGTAAGGTAGATTACACAGTCGATACAGACTCTTACTCTTGGGAAAGTCCTAGGACTAGATGGCTTGGGGGTATTCTGGTGCCTGATTTATATCTAGGGCCATGGAAAAAAAGGTACTAATTGCAAGGTATTAATTGTGGTTAATAATGGTTAATAGTGGTGACTGTTGTGTAATGCTTCCGTGCCGTACAGGGTAAATTGGATAACCTAATGGTTAAAGCAGACATATGGTAAGCAGAAGTTATCTGATTGCTGGCATGACATGTTGGCTTAGCCACCATAAAACGTTGCTAGAGTCTGTATTAGGCCTGATAACTATGGAGTAGGGGTAAGGTGGTAGTGGGACATTTACTTCATCTGGGCTTGGGTCCTAGGTTTTTATTTAACCCACAGGTATGGGTCACATGAGTAATTAGAATTAGAATTAGGCAACACCTGGGGATCTGAAGGCTGCATTTTGTTGTATACAGCAGGACAGGGCCAGCTCCAAGTATCAGTGGGCCCCTGGGCAACAGAGCCACAGTGGGCCCCTATGCAGTAAAGTCAGGTGGCAACATCAAAAAATTCAGAAACTAAAACAGTCTCCTGTTCCCTAAAATATTCCCTAGTTTATCATCCCAAACAGTCCTCTCATGGTTATCTTATATACAGCCCCCTCATCGCCTATATATTTAATATATAAAGCCCCCCTCACCCACATGGATTCCTTATATACAGCCCCATGTGGCCTCCCCCAGCAGCTCTGGGCCCCGGCACTTGTTTGGATATAACCAGTGCTGGCACTGACCCTGCAGCAGAAGGTAACCAAGTGCCACTATATCCTGTTGGTCAAGAGAAGGTGCCTGGCAGCCAGATGCATGTATAGGTAGTGACTGTATTAGTCAGTGCTCAGCAGAGCAGTATTTATTATGTGTATATCATTGTTAAGGCATAAAATCAAATTAAACACTTGATTTGGATTATAACCTGCCGTCTGTGTCCCTGCTTCCAGCAGTACTACCTAGCTTCTGCCAGAGCGAACACACAAACGGACATATTAAGAAACCAGAAAATTATGACTATTTATCGAGAAATACATTCTCCAAACCAGTTTTAATATCCCCTGTGCAACAAAAAGATACCCTTAAATTATGGATGTGACAAGAGTGGGGTAAAAAGTGTTTTTTGGTGACCAGAGAAGTGATCTACTATACAGATTGTTCATGTATTCTGAGTAATGCTACATTTACTTTGCCAATCCTGATCAGAGCAAAGAAAGACCATACAACTGAATAGATAAGAATGATAACTTTAGCAGTTGCTCCATCTTTATTTGCACTTATTATAGGCAACACATCCTTGTTTAGACAGGTAGAGATGAGTGGATCTGATGGTCAGGTTTGGCTTTTGGGCTTCCCATCTGACCTAAACATATTACCAGATTGGAGGTCGTGCAGCCAATCTGGCAATTTGAAGGCATTAACAACTAGCAATGACAATGATTGGCTAGGGTGGTGTCCCCTGTTTTGGCAAGTGATCCGATAATATCTCCAGTTCAGCGGCCGAACTTGAATGACAAACCCGACCATCGGTGCTGCTCTATACACATTTTGTCAAGATCAGTGGATCCTCTGGACCACCGCGGGAGATGGAACTAGCCGACATGCCACTTGGATTCCTGGGACCGGAATCCAAGTGGCACCTGGTTTTCACCAAAGCGGGTTGGACTTGCTGCGGCAGGATACCACCAGGTCGTTCCCAGGCGTGACCAGCCCGCAGTGGCAGCCGAGGTCGAGGTACCTTAGCAGAAGACAGTCTCGTAGTCAGGTCCAGGCTCGGGGTCAGGGCAGGAGGCAGAGATGCGAGGTCAAATCCAAATCCGGGGTCAGCAACGGGAGGTCCAGGCAGGTGGGAATGGGAACACAGGCACACGGAACACAGCAACACGGAGGAACTCGGGTAACACAGGAACGCAGGAATACACAGGAACGCAGGAATACACAGGAACGCAGGAATACACAGGAATGCAGATAATCACCAGGAAGCTTTCTCTTAGGCTGTGAGGCACAAAGATCCGGCAGGGAACACAGGAAGAGGCAGGATTCTTAAAGGTGAGGTGTTCAGCCAGTGCACCAATTAGCGGTGCGCTGGCCCTTTAAATTTTCGGAAGGAGCTGCGGATGCGCCCTAGGAGGCGGGGATGCGCGCGCACGGCAGTCCGGGCAAGAGCAGGAGCCGGGAGAGGTGAGTGAGACCGGGCAGCAGCGGGGGCACACGGAGGAGCACGGATGCACCCACGATCCGAGACAGGGATCGCGGGAACACCCGTGACAGTACCCCCCCCCCCTTCGGCCTCCCTCTCTTCTTGGGCCCGAGAAAACGTTGGAGCAGGCTCTTGTCCAGGATGTTATCCTCTGGCTCCCAAGATCTCTCCTCAGGACCAAATCCTTTCCAGTCTACCAGAAACAACCGCCTACCTCTCACTGTCTTAGTATCCAGGATCTCCTTCACCTCGAAGACATCGGTGGAATCAGCTTGTGGTGCCGGAGGAGGAGTAATTTGTCGGTTGAAGCGGTTGAAGATGACTGGCTTAAGGAGAGAAACGTGAAAAGAGTTAGGAATGCGCATGCTGGGAGGCAGACGCAACTTGTAAGCTATTTGAGAATTTCAAATGGACCCAAGAACTGTGGTCCCAATTTGTAGCTCGGGATCTTCAGCCGAACATACTTGGTGGACAGCCAGACCCTGTCACCAGGAGCTAAAACAGGAAATGGTCGGCGTCTTTTGTCTGCTTGACGCTTGGACTGAGCTGTAGCTTGGAGCAATGAGGTGTGGACTTGCTCCCAGATGGCTTTCAGATCACGTACCAGGTCCTCCACCGCAGGAACATCTGCAGACATGGGTAACGGAAGAGGAGGCCGAGGATGCAGTCCGTAGTTAATAAAAAAGGGAGCAGAACCGGCAGAAGTGGAGTCCAGGGAATTGTAAGAGAACTCCGCCCATGGTAGAAGAGAGGCCCAGTCGTCCTTACGGGCAGAGACGAAGTGGCGGAGATAGCAACCTAAAGTCTGATTCACCCTCTCCACTTGGCCGATAGTCTGTGGGTGATAGGCAGAAGAGAAGTCCAAGTTCACCTGCAACTGGTTGCACAGAGATCTCCAGAATTTGGACACAAACTGAACTCCTCGATCCGAGACGATGTGCCGAGGGAGACCATGAAGCCGGAAAATATGCTGGAAGAAGAGGCTGGCGAGACATGGAGCAGAAGGCAAACCTGGTAGAGGGACAAAGTGAGCCATCTTCGAAAAGCGGTCAGTCACCACCCAGATAATGGTGTTGCCAGAAGATGGCGGCAGATCCGTAACAAAGTCCATAGCAACATGAGACCATGGGCTGGTAGGCATGGGTAACGGCAACAGAAGACCAGCAGGTTTTAGTCGTGAGGGCTTGTTGCGGGCACAAGAGGCACAGGAACCCACAAAATCCCGAACGTCCTTGACCAAATCAGGCCACCAGTAGAATCGGGAAATTAAGGCCACAGAGCGCTGCACCCCAGGGTGCCCAGCCACATGAGAGGAATGTCCCCAGGTCAGGATCTTCTTTCGGAGACCAGGTCGCGCATAAGTCTTGCCAGGAGGCAGCTGCCGGAGGTCCACTGGCACGGCAAGCACAAGTCTCTCTGGAGGAACAATATGCCTCGGAGCAGAGTCCTTCCCCATAACATCAGAAGCACGGGACAGGGCATCAGCCTTTATGTTTTTCTCTGCAGGACGAAAATGGATTCGGAAGTCAAAGCGAGAAAAGAAGAGGGACCACCGGGCATGACGTGGATTCAAACGCTGAGCTGTCTGCAGATACTGAAGGTTTTCCGTGGTGGTCCGTGAAAATGCTGACTGGAAATCGGGCTCCCTCCAGCAGATGACGCCACTCCTCCAAAGCCAGCTTGATGGCTAGAAGCTCCCGATCTCCAATGGAATAATTTCTCTCCGCGGAGGAGAAGGTTTTGGAGAAGAAACCACAAGTGAGTGTTCGTCCCCTGGGACCCTTCTGGGTAAGGACTGCCCCAGCGCCCACGGAAGAGGCATCAACCTCCACCTGGAACGGCTTTTCAGTATCCGGTCGGGTAAGGACTGCAGCGGAGGAAAAGGCAGTTTTTAATTTCGTGAAGGCTTCTTCTGCCGCTGGTGGGCAGACACGGGGATTAGCACCCTTTTTCGTAAGCGCCACCATCGGCGCTACCAAAGATGAGAAATGTGGGATAAATTGTCTATAATAATTAGCAAAGCCCAGAAATCTTTGTATAGCTCGCAGTCCCACTGGGCGTGGCCACTGAAGAACCGCAGATAACTTGGCAGGATCCATCTGCAAACCTTTATCAGAAATTATGTAGCTGAGGAACGGAAGGCTCTTCTGATGAAACTGGCACTTCTCCAGCTTGGCATAGAGGTGGTTCTTCCTGAGGCGGCTGAGAACTTGCCGTACATGAGACTGGTGGGACTCCAAATCGGCAGAATACACAAGGATGTCATCCAGATAAACCACAACACAACTGTACAATAAGTCCCGGAAAATATCATTCACAAAGTCCTGGAAAACGGCTGGCGCATTACAACACATTACAAAGTCCGAAGGCATAAACTAGATATCAAAAGCCCATCATGGTGTTAAAGGCGGTCTTCCACTCGTCACCCTTCCTGATGCGGATGTGAGGTTGTAGGCCCCACGAAGATCAATTTGGAAAAAATTCTTGCACCCCGCAGACGATCAAAATAGCAGTCTGACAGGGAGCAGAAGTGGAACCGTATGCAGCGTGAGGAACAATCCGGACCCCAACGGAGAAATCCCCCAGAAGACCAGTCCGAAACAGGGGCATGATGCTGCAACCAGGGGAGACCCAGCAGGAGAGTGGAAGTGCATCTGGCAGCACAAAAAAGGAGAGTCTTCTTTATGTAATGCACCAACTTGAAGGAGCAGGAGTTCAGTGCGAAACCAGATGGGCACGGAGAGAATCTGGCCACTGACTGAGACAATGGACAAGGGCTTCTCAAGGCGAACCACCGGGAATTGATGCAGGGCGACCAGTGCAGATCATACAAAGTTCGTGTGGAGCGAATACAGGAAAGCGGAAACCTGGACCGGAGTACAACGAGTCAGCCAATGCTGAGGAGCACGGGGAGAATCAAGCGTGGAGAAGCTTTATTCACACCTAGGGACGCTTCTCCTGAGAAGCCTAGGTGCTGGCGTTTCCGGGCGTTGGGGACGTACAGGACAAGTCCAGAGAAGTGCGTGGGCTGGCAAATACATGCACAAGTTTCCTGAAGTCGTCTGGAACGCCTTGTAGAGTGGAGCGGGTTTGGTCAACCTGCATGGGTTCTCAGCAGAAGATTCAGGCGGGAGCTGGAGCAGCCTTTGGAAGACTGGTGCCAGGTGAGGAAGGCGTCTAACACGGCCTTGGGATACTCAGAGCGTAGTCCTCAGCGCGCTCCTTAAACCGAACGTCAATTCGAGTAGCCAAGGTGATGAGGCACTCAGGGTAGATGAAGGTCCCGAGCTGCCAGTGCGTCCTTGACCTGCGCAGAGAGCCCTTTCTTAAATGTAGCGATGAGGGCTGCATCGTTCCAAGCAAGTTCTGAAGCCAGGGTGCGGAATTGAACTGCGTACTCTCCCACAGATGAGTTGCCCTGACGCAGGTTCAACAATGCAGACTCGCTGAGGAGGCTCGTGCGTGGTTCCTCGAAGACTGACCGGAACTCTGACAGAAACGCGGGAGGTGAGGCTAGACATAACGGAGTGTCTCTGTCCCAAAGCGGAGTAGCCCAGGCCAGGGCTTTCCCGGAAAGAAGGCCAGGACAATGCCACCTTGGACCTCTCTGTGGCAATTGCGCGACAGCATGAGTTCTATGTGCAAGGAGCACGGTGGTATGAAGCCCCTGCACATCTTGGGATCTACATCATACTTGCCGGGCAATGAGAGGCGTAGCATGGGTTCAGCAGCAGGAAGATAAGCCTGGGTAGCAGGATCGCAGCGGCCGTTCAGGAGACTGTTGCTGATGCTGGGTAGCTAGTAGCGTTGTAGCATGGCGATGACTTGCTCTAGCTGGTTACTCTGTGCTGCAGTCTGCCGGGACTGGTGGATCGAATGGTGGTGAGATCAGGCTGACTGGGAGGAGAGACCTCGGCGGGATCCATGGCGGATCTTCTGTCAGGATCAGTGGATCCTCTGGACCACCGCGGGGAGATGGAACTAGCCGACACCTGGGTTCGGAAATCCAAGTGGCACCTGGGTTTCACCAAAGCCCGCCGCAAAGCGGGTTGGACTTGCTGCGGCAGGATACCACCAGGTCGTTCCCAGGCGTGACCACCCGGTGGTGACAGCCGAGGTCGAGGTACCTTAGCAGAAGACAAGTCTCGGTGTCAGGTCCAGGCTCGGGGTCAGGGCAGGCGGCAGAGATGCAAGGTCAAATCTAGGGTCAGCAACGGGAGGTCGCAGGTGGGAACGGGAACACAGACACCAGAACACAGAAACACGGGAGGAATCGTGGGTAACACGGGAACACAGGACTCGGGAGCGGAGACAACAGGATGCAAGAGGGAATACACAGGAACGCAGAATACACGGAACGCAGGAATACACAGGAAAGCAGTAATACACAGAACGCAGATAATCACCAGAGAAGCTTTCTCTTAGGCTGTGAGGCACAAAGATCCGGCAGGGAACACAGGAAGAGGCAGGATTCTTAAAGGTGAGGCAGTAAGAGGCAGGATTCTTAAAGGTGAGTTGTTCAGCCAGTGCACCAATTAGCGGTGCGCTGGCCCTTTAATTTTCGGAAGGAAATTACCATTTTCACTACAGATGGAATTTTTTTCCTGCTTCCAGTAGGTGGCATGAAATATTAAATACCGTCACTTTGAAGTGCAATTGTTACACAAAAAAATAAGCCATCACATAGCTCTTTATGTGGAAAAATAAAAAAGTCATAGATTTTGTAAGGTGGGGAGCGAAAAATGGAAGTGAAAAAACTAAAAAGGGCCAAGTCGTTAAGGGGTTTGAAAAAAGAGGGCGTTGTCTCTAGATACAACCAGTGCTGCTGGAGTGATTGCACAAATAAACAAATGTACAGGAAAGTGGAGGACCAATATAAAAACTTAGCTTTTAATGCAAAATATCCTTAAAAATATTAAAACAAAAATAGATGTGTCAGTTACCAGTGTGTGAGGATGATGCCGTATAATGGGTGTAGGCACCGATGATGCAGAGTGGCACTCACAATTTTCTGGGTATATGTGGTTCTGCAGAGGTTATCCCATTGCGGGATGCGAATGTCATGCAGAAAAGATACCGTCTGTGTAATGTATCGTGCTTAAAGAAGAGTGTGTGTTGGCGGAAACTCCGAGAGAATGAGACAATGGTAAGAAGGGGGGGGGGGGTGGGGCACTCCAGGGTGTAGAGTGCGGGGTACCCTATAAGACCCTAGTATTAAGATGAGTGGTCCGTCCAACCCTTAGACCTCCCACGGAGCGCCGCCCCTAGATGGCTGCCGCCCCGTCTGGAGCTATCCCTACCAACGGCCCTCTGACCCTAATACAGGGGAGGGGGGAGGGGGGGGGAAGGAGGGTTCCAGAAAAGAGTCTCTTGTGATGCAACAAGTACCCGACCTATCTAGAGGGGAAAGATAGATGTGTCCTCTATTGTGAAAATGTGGGTATTAATGGCATAGGCAGGTAAAAAATGTGTAGCGCAGGGTCACATCTGGTCTGAGAACCCTACATGTCATGTTTTGCCTCTTCAATTGGGCTCATCAGGGGCAAAAGGAGACCTGGTGGAGAAGTCACAAGGAGAAGCTTGTAATAACCTTCCACAGTGAGACTGCAAACCTGCATGCTAAAGCATATATAAATATAAGTAATCTTACCAGAATAACCTGCTTCAAAAGCCATATAGATGTCTCGGCTGAAGACAGCAAAATGGTGTTAAATAATCTGTGAACAGAGTGCATCAGGAACTTTTAGGGAAAGATGATCCATAATTGTAAACAATAGTAGACAATGTAAACAATGTAAACAAAACTATGGTGGTTGCAAACAGACAAGTGAAGTCTGTAGTGAGATCAACTAACCTTGAGATAAAATAGGGCAGTGGCAGCCAGATCAAGGGGGTCCGTTCCAAAGAATGGTTGGCATGGACACTAGGTGCCTGGACTTAGAAACGCCAGATGCTGCGCTTAGCGTCCGGCGTGGTGCCAGATGTCAGTGGAAACATGAGGCATAATGGAGCACTGGTGAGTGAGAGGCCGGCCTTTTATTGAGGGGAAGCGTCATAACCACGCCCTAAGGGGCGGGATCTGTGTGCCTAGTTTGGGCTACAGAAAGATGGCGCCCAGAGGGACATGCGCAGTACGGGCGCAGGGGAAAACCGCGAGAAACTGGGCAGTACGGCGCGGCGTGGCCCAATTGTGCGCACCGCCACCCCCGGATGCGTCAATCATGGCATCATCTCCCCGAGATAGGAGTCCAGGAATATAAGCGGGCAGTAAGGGGCACAGGTAGGTGACCCTTATAAGGCCAGAAATTGGCTGCAGAGAGGACTTAGTGTACAGGTGTCTTGTAAAACAGGATTTAAAAAGATTACAATTGAGAACATATTTAGAATCAAATCAAAGAATAATAGTACATAGAGTGAGACTGGCACAACCATAAGTCAGCATGTGTAACCATTGGGAGATAGTGCTAGTATGGGTAGATCTTTTTTGAGATCGTATGGGATGGGTACAATTATTGATGTGGACCAAGGTGGATCAAATAAAGCAGGCAAGCTGAGTTGCTCGTTTAAGCGCCGAGGGGGAAAGTTTTAAGGCGGTAAATCCATTGGGTTCTTCTGCAGAAGGATACGATCCCAGTCCCCGCCTCTAGGTGGAGGGTCCACTAGGTCAATTCCAATGAAGGTGGTCCCTTGGTGTCAGTGGTGCTTCCATCATGTGTCTCGAAAGGGGTTTATCTCTCCCGTGTCTGATGTCCCCCAGGTGGTCGCTATTCGACGACGGAATTCCCTGAGGTTTTACCGATATATTCCTTCCCGCATATGCATGTTGCCCGATAGATGACACCTCTAGAGTGGCAGTTGATGAACCTACGGATGTTGTAGGAAACGCCTGTCACATGCTGGTAAAGCTAGTGCACTTTGAATTACGTTGCAGGTATGCAGCCACTGCACCGAAAACATCCTTTGATCTCCCTGCTAAGCCAAGATGTAGGGGCAGCTGGCCGAGTGTAGTGGTGTGACTAACCTGTCCCTGATATTCCGACCGCGTCTAAATGTGATACTCGGGGTTATCGGGTAAGTGGGAGGTAAGATCAGGTCCATCTGAGGATGTGCCAATGTTTTGATGCACCTCCCTGACGTGATTCGAGGCGCTATCATAGTGTGCCTATCAGACGGATAATGGAGTCTCCTGGGGTTGACCTTGGGGACCAGGAGACTGGCACGGTTGTGGTGAGTGCCCGTTGATAGGCTTGGCGCAGAATGTAGTCAGGATATCCGCGGTTGCGGAAGCGGGTCCTTAAGTCATTGGCTTGGTGTTTTAAATTCGTGTGGAGTTGAGCAGTTCCTACGGATCCTCAGGTATTGCCCAAATGGGTAACCCTTTTAAGAGGTGGGGATGAGGAATCCCAGCGCAAAAGGGAGTTTGTGGGCAGTGGGCTTACGGAAGATTGTGGTCTGTAGGTCGCCTGATGCCTGCTTTCATAATTGGACGTCAGAAAGGGGAGACAGGAGGGGTGAATTTCATATGTAAAGGCAGGCCTATATATGTGATTAAGGTCCTGTACCAATTCTACGAATGCCTCCCTACTCCCTTCCCAGATGATAAAGAAGTCATCAATTGAAGCCTAGCCAAAGGCTAGCGAACCCAATGCCGCGTGCCTGAGCGTCGTCGTTAAAGACGCATGTGTGTTCCACCAGCCCAGGAACAAGTTGGCATAGCTGGGGGCGCAAGCGCTCCCCATGCTGTGCCCCTGAGCTGGGGAACAAACGACTATTAAAGATGAAGAAATTATGCGTCAACGAGAACTCAAGTAATTGTAAAACAAACTCATTATGGATCTGGAACTGTGTCCCCTCGCGTCCAAAAGAATTTGACGGCCTGAGGCCAAATTCGTGCGGAATTGAGTGTGTACAATGCTTCTACATCAATACTGGTGAGAAGACAGTGAGGAGAAATATTGAGGCCATCAATTCTCCTTAGAAGGTCAGTGGTATCGCGGGTATGGAGGGAGTGCAGTGACAACGGGGCCAAAATTTTGTCAATATAAACCCCTAGGTGGTACCACAAGGATTGGACCCCTGAAACTATGGTCGGCCCTTAGGGGAGAGTGCCCTTATGGATTGGGTAACCCATAGAATGTTGCGATCCTGGGGTTTTTGGGAAGGAGAAATGAAAACTCATCTTTGGAGATAAGTTTCTTATCAAGTGCTAGGTTCAAGATGTCCCTTAGTTCCTTGAGTAACGTTCTGTTGGGTTCTGATGAAAGGATGGCATAACTCTTCTTGTCTCTAAGTAGGGCGTCGCACATCTCTTGGTAATCCTCCGTCTGCATTACACAATGTTTGCCGGCTTTGTCCGACGGTTTTATCGAGATCGAGGAGTCCGTTCTAATGACGATAAAGTGCTAGTTCATCCTTATTGCGTTTAAAGTGAGTAGTGCTGACATCGATCCTTTCTAGATCATCTAGGACCAGTTTAGCAAACACGTCAATGCTGTTAACATCGCTCAGTGGTGGGAATTTGGTGCTTTTGTTCTGTAGAGATGTAAAGGGGACCCAAGCCCTCTGCCATGGGGTTGGGTTCTGCTAGATCATACAGGAGTCTGAAATAGGTAGGATGTACACTGGAATTGTAGTTCACGACTCTCTTTTATCCTTACGCAAAGTATTTTCGCCATGCAATTTGCGTAGAAATAAATGAATGTTCTGTGCCAACAGAACGGGTCAAATTTATTGACTGGTACAAATGACAGACCCTTCTAAGAATCGAAAGTTCGTGTGAGGTTAGTGATCTAGTGGAGAGATTGACAAATTGAAAGCAGCATCAGGCGACCTACAGACCAAATCTTCCGTAAACCACTGCCACAAACTCCTTTGCGCTGGGAATCTCATCATCCCCAGCTCTTAAAAAGGGTATCCAATTGGCACAATACCTGAGGATCCGTAGGAACTGCTCAACTCCACACGAGTTTAAACACCAAGCCAATGACTTAAGGACCCGTCTTCCGCCAACGCGGATATCACTGACTACATATCTGCGCCAAGCCTATCAACGGGCACTCACCACAAACCGTGCCAGTTCCGGTCCCCAAGGTTCAACCCCAGGAGGACTCCATTAATCGTTCGATAGAGGCACCTATGATAGCGCCTCGAATCACGTCAGGGAGGTGCTATCAAAACATTGGCACATCCTCTCAGATGGACCCTGATCTTACCCCCACTTACCCGATACCCGAGTATACATTAGACGCGGTCGGAATATCAGGGACAGGTTAGTCCACAGCCACTACACTCGGCCAGCTTGCCCCACATCTTGGCTAGCAGGGAGATCAAGTGTTTTCGGTGCAGTGGCTGCATAGCCTGCAACGTAATTCAAGTGCACGTAGCTTTACAGCATGTGACAGGCGTTTCCTACAACATCCGTAGGTTCATCAACTGCCACTCTAGAGGTGTCATCTATCGGGCAACATGATTATGCGGGAAGAATATATCGGTAAAACCTTCAGGGAATTCCGTCGTCGAATAGGCGACCACCTGGGGGACATCAGACACGGGAGAGATAAACCCCTTTCGAGACACATGATGGAAGTACACCACGGTGACACCAAGGGACTCACTTCATTGGATTGACCTAGTGGACCCTCCACCTAGAGGCGGGGACTGGGATCGTATCCTTGAGAAAGGAGACCCAATGGATTTACCGCCTTAAAACTATGTCCCCCTCGGGCTTAAACGAGCAACTCAGCTTGCCTGCTTTATTGATCCACCTTGGTCCACATCAATAATTGTACCCACCCATTACGATCTCCAAAAAGATCTACCCATACTAGCACTATCTCCCAATGGGTTACACATGCTGACTTATGGTTGTGCCAGTCTCATCTATGTGACTATTATTCTTTGATTTTGATTCTAAATATGTTCTCAATTGTATCTTTTTTAAATCCTGTTTACAAGACAACTGACACTAAGTCCTCTCTCAGCCAATTTTGGCCTTTAGGGTCACCTACCTGTGCCCTTACTGCCCGCTTATATTCCTGGACTCTATCTCCGGGAGATGATGCGCATGAATTGACGCATCCTGGGTGGCGGTGCGCACAATGGCGGCACGCCCGCGACGTACTGCGCCAGTTTCGTCGCGGTTTTCCCCTGCGCCCGTACTGCGCATGTCCGCTCTGGGCGCCATCTTTCTGTAGCCAAACTAGGAACACAGATCGCCCTTAGGGGCGTGGTTATGACGCTTCCCTCAAAAAAGGCCGGCCTCTCACTCACCCAGTGCTCCATTATGCCTCATGTGTTCACTGACATCTTGGGCCAACGCGGACGCTAAGCGCAGCATCTGGCGTTTCTAAGTCCAGGCACCTATGGTCCATGCCAACATTCTTTGGAACGGACCCTCTTGATCTGGCCAACTGCCCTAATTATCTAAGGTTAGATTGATCTCACTACAGACTTCACTTGTTGTTTTGCCAACCACCATAGTTTGTTTACATTGTTACATTGTTTACATTGTTTACATTGTCTACTATTGTTTTACAATTATGGATCATCTTTCCCTAAAAGTTCCTGATGCACCTCTGTTCACAGATATTTAACACCATTTGCTGTCTTCAGCGAGACATCTATATAGGCTTTGAAGCAGGGTTATTCTGGTAAGATAATACTTATTTATATATGCTTTAGCATGCAGTTTGCAGTCTCACTGTGGAAGGTTATTACAAGCTCTCCTTTGTGAACTCTCTCCACAGGTCTCCTTTGCCCTGATGAGCCCAATGAAGAGGGGAAACATGAAATGTAGGGTTCTCAGACCAGATGTGACCATGCAGCTACACATTTTTTTGCCTATTGCCATTATACCCACCATTCACAATAGAGGACACATCTATCTTTCCCTCTAGATAGTCGGGTACTTGTTGCATCACAAGAGACTATTTTGGACACCTCCTTCCCCCTCCTCCCCCCTCCCCTGTAAGGGTCAGAGGGCCGTGGTAGGGATAGGCTCCAGACGGCTGGGCGGCAGCACATCTAGGGCTGCGGTCCGTGGCGAGGTTCGAAGGGTTGACAGGGACCATCTCTTTAATACTAGGGTCTTATAGGTACCCCGCACTCTACACCCTGGAGTGCCCACCCCCACCCCTCTTACCATTGTCTCATTCTCTGGAGTTTGCCGCACCACACATCTTCTTAAGCATCGATACATATCACAGACGGTATCTTTCTGCATGACATTCGGATCCCGCAATGGGATAACCTCTGCAGAACCACATATACCCAGAAAATTTGAGTGCCACTTGCACATCGGTGCTCTACACCCATATACGGCTCATCCCTCACGAACACTGGGTAACTGACACATCTATTTTTGTATTTAATTTTTAAGGATATTTTGCATTTAAAGCTAAGTTTATATTGGTCTCTCCACTTTCCTTGACTCTTGTTATACCTACCAAGTGGGGTTTAGGAGGGGGTCACACCCCCTCCTTTTCGTATGTATTTCTCAAATAAACAAATTGTGCGAAGGAATCCTGTTCAGGTGGCAGAGAGGGCTTCAATGTGCTTGTGTGTGTACCCTGCCAGAGTACAGAGGTGGTCATATTAAGGCAGATATCTTGTTCTAAGTGACAACATGCTATATTGTGGAAAATTATCTTCACAACGGTACATTTTTTTTTAAATACTATGCAATTGACAAATATACAGTATTCATGTGGGCAGATGAATTAATTGTATATACCCAGTGAGAATCCTCCTAAGAGGAGGAGAAAGCAGCGACTTAGGACTAGGGGCCCAATGTGTGCAGAGCTCTTGCCAGAACCACCAAACCACTGCCGATATGTACATGAGACTGGTGGGACTCCAAATCGGCAGAATACACAAGGATGTCATCCAGATAAACCACAACACAACTGTACAATAAGTCCCGGAAAATATCATTCACAAAGTCCTGGAAAACGGCTGGCGCATTACAAAGTCCGAAGGGCATAACTAGATATTCAAAATGCCCATCATGGGTGTTAAAGGCGGTCTTCCACTCGTCACCCTTCCTGATGCGGATGAGGTTGTAGGCCCCACGAAGATCCAATTTGGAAAAAATTCTTGCACCCCGCAGACGATCAAATTAGCAGTCCTGACAGGGAGCAGAAGTGGAACCGTCATGCAGCGTGAGGAACAATCCGGACCCCAACGGAGAATCTCCCCAGAAGACCAGTCCAGAACAGGGGCATGATGCTGCAACCAGGGGAGACCCAGCAGGAGAGTGGAAGTGCACTGTGGCAGCACAAAAAAGGAGAGTCTCTCTTTATGTAATGCACCAACTTGAAGGAGCAGGGGTTCAGTGCGAAACCAGATGGGCACGGAGAGAATCTGGCCACTGACTGAGGCAATGGACAAGGGCTTCTCAAGGCGAACCACCGGGAATTGATGCAGGGCGACCAGTGCAGCATCTACAAAGTTCGCTGTGGAGCCCGAATACAGGAAAGCGGAAACCTGGACCGGAGTACCGGTGCCAATGCTGAGGAGCACGGGGAGAATCAAGCGTGGAGAAGCTTTATTCACACCTAGGGACGCTTCTCCTGAGAAGCCTAGGTGCTGGCGTTTCCCGGGCGTTGGGGACGTACAGGACAAGTCCAGTCGAAGTGCTGTGGGCTGGCAAATACATGCACAAGTTCTCCTGACGTCGTCTGGAACGCTCTTGTAGAGTGAGCCGGGTTTGGTCAACCTGCATGGGTTCCTCAGCAGAAGATTCAGGCGGGAGCTGGAGCAGCCTTTGGAAGACTGGTGCCAGGTGAGGAAGGCGTCTAACACGGCCTTGGGGATACTCAGAGCGTAGTTCCTCAGCGCGCTCCTTAAACCGAACGTCAATTCGAGTAGCCAAGGTGATGAGGCCACTCAGGGTAGATGGAAGGTCCCGAGCTGCCAGTGCGTCCTTGACCTGCGCAGAGAGCCCTTTCTTAAATGTAGCGATGAGGGCTGCATCGTTCCAAGCAAGTTCTGAAGCCAGGGTGCGGAATTGAACTGCGTACTCTCCCACAGATGAGTTGCCCTGACGCAGGTTCAATAATGCAGACTCCGCAGAGGAGGCTCGTGCTGGTTCCTCGAAGACTGACCGGAACTCTGACAGAAACGCGGTGAGGCTAGACATAACCGAGTCGTCTCTGTCCCAAAGCGGAGTAGCCCAGGCCAGGGCTTTCCCGGAAAGAAGGCCGAGGACAAATGCCACCTTGGACCGCTCTGTGGCAAATTGCGACGTCATGAGTTCTATGTGCAAGGAGCACTGGGTTATGAAGCCCCTGCACATCTTGGGATCTACATCATACTTGCCGGGCAATGAGAGGCGTAGCATGGGTTCAGCAGCAGGAAGATAAGCCTGGGTAGCAGGAGTCGCAGCGGCCGCTTCAGGAGACTGTTGCTGATGCTGGGTAGCTAGTAGCTGTTGTAGCATGGCGATGACTTGCTCTAGCTGGTTACGCTGTGCTGCAGTCTGCCGGGACTGGTGGATCACGATGGTGGTGAGATCAGGCTGACTGGGAGGAGGAGCCTCGGCGGGATCCATGGCCGGATCTTACTGTCAGGATCAGTGGATCCTCTGGACCACCGCGGGAGATGGAACTAGCCGACACCTGGGACCGGAATCCAAGTGGCACCTGGTTTTCACCAAAGCCCGCCGCAAAGCGGGTTGGACTTGCTGCGGCAGGATACCACCAGGTCGTTCCCAGGCGTGACCACCCGGTGGTGGCAGCCGAGGTCGAGGTACCTTAGCAGAAGACAGTCTCGTTGTCAGGTCCAGGCTCGGGGTCAGGGCAGGCGGCAGAGATGCAAGGTCAAATCCAGGGTCAGCAACGGGAGGTCCAGGCAGGTGGGAACGGGAACACAGACACACAGAACACAGAAACACGGAGGAACTCGGGTAACACGGGAACACAGGACTCGGGAGCGGAGACACACAGGAATGCAGGAATACACAGGAACGCAGGAATACACAGGAACGCAGGAATACACAGGAAAGCAGTAATACACAGGAACGCAGATAATCACCAGGAAGCTTTCTCTTAGGCTGTGAGGCACAAAGATCCGGCAGGGAACACAGGAAGAGGCAGGATTCTTAAAGGTGAGGCAGTAAGAGGCAGGATTCTTAAAGGTGAGTTGTTCAGCCAGTGCACCAATTAGCGGTGCGCTGGCCCTTTAAATTTTCGGAAGGAAAATTTACCATTTTCACTACAGATGGAATTTTTTTCCTGCTTCCCAGTAGGTGGCATGAAATATTAAATACCGTCACTTTGAAGTGCAATTTGTTACACAAAAAATAAGCCATCACATAGCTCTTTATGTGGAAAAATAAAAAAGTCATAGATTTTTGAAGGTGGGGAGCGAAAAATGGAAGTGAAAAAACTAAAAAGGGCCAAGTCGTTAAGGGGTTAAGAAACAGAGGGCCGTTGTCTCTAGATACGACCAGTGCTGCTGGAGTGATTGCACAAATAAACAAATTGTGCTAAGGAATCCTGAATTCAGGTGGACAGAGAGGGCTTCAATTGTGCTTGTGTGTGTACCCTGCCAGAGTACAGAGGTGGTCCTATCTAAGGACAGATATCTTGTTTCTAAGTGACAACATGGCTATATTTGTGGAAAATTATCTTCACAAAGGTACATTTTTTTTTAAATAATATGCAATTGACAAAATATACAGTATTCATGTGGCAGATGAATTAATTGTATATACCCAGATGAGAATCCTCCTTTAAGAGGTAGGAGAAAGCAGCGACTGTAGACTAGGGCCCCAATGTGTGCAGAGCTCTTGCCAGAACCACCAAACCAACTGCCGATACTTATTCTATTAAATAAAAAATTAAAAAAAGAAACAACAGTTATGTTCCGCGTTTGGGAACAGTGGCCTCCTGTGCCTTGCAGACAGAACCTAGGTAGGCAGCCTATGCAGCCTATTGTGCACTGTTGTGCACCTAGTCATGAAGGCGATGACATCATTTAACACTTAGTTTTTCCAGTATAAAAACTATGAGCTTTCTTTTATTGTAGAAACTAAAAGGGTTATAGTTTTACAATATTAATTACACTTTTAGTCAAAGTATCTTATTACAATAATATATCATTATAAATTAAATTTCACGCATTATTTAAAAACAGATTTAGCAAATTCTGATATATAGCTTATCTTTGTATATAATTGACAGTGATATATGATGTGCAAATGTGCAAAATTTCAACGGTGACCTGAGAAGTGGACCAGAGCCAGTACATATCATGCAATGGAGGAGGATTATTTCTGTAAAAAACAACAGGTGGGGTTTCTTGGGAAGCAGAGGTTGGCTTTTGTCCATGTGAATTATATATGATAGTAAATGGGTAGCAAAAGGGATCATACTGTGAGTAAGCTTCACAGACTTCTCATAGTTCCATCATTTCTGTAGATGTTTATTTTACAATAAGCAATGCATACCTTGTATTGAAAAGTTACAATGTTGTCAAAAGATCTTTTTTACATGGATTATGTGAATATCCTTAATTCGTTATTCTTACCCCAAGAGCTATAAACTGTGAGGGCTTAACAAAGAGACATTTTTTGATCTACATCGCTGCACTGTGGGTAGTTTCACCCACCTGCCAGTCATTGTGCAGATCCCTTTTAGATGAGTCTTAAATGTCTTCAATTGCTGACAGAACAAAAAACATCTCTGCGGTAGTTTTCCCTTATACTTCTGGGAGTTGCTAACAGGCCACATTTCTTATAACCCTCATCAGAACCCATGCTGGGAGAATGTAAAGATAAAAATAAACAATTCCATCTTTTAGTGGAATCTTAAGAATCTTTTCCAGCTATGTAACATTTACAAACTCAAGTTCAGGGATCTTACCCCTAATAACCGAAGCATGACAAACATGTATTATCCAATATCAGAGAAAACTGGGCATGTGTTATTTTTGCAACCTTTTGGGTGCTATGAATTCCCACAACTGGGTAGATCATACAGCTGTGTTTTGTAATAATAATCCATTGTAAGTCACAAGCAATTCATCTACTCACCCTTTAATTATTAGAGAAATACTTTTCAAAATAATGACCATAACTAATGACTTATCATAGGAGTTTAATAAGATGAACAGAAATCCTTCCTATATAGAAACAATTACATTCTCCATAATGAATAATTAAGTGTGGGTGATAACTTATTTCTATTGCTTTATTCTCAGCATAAATTAACTAACAATTGAAATATCATATGATACTATTGTGTGGGCTTTGTTACTGCTGAAATACAGATATGATTTCAGAAACCATAGATACTAAATGCTTTGTATAGCAGTTGCCCCTCTGATACGCCTATAAATTGTAATCTTTAACCAAACAAAAGGGTTTGTATATGTGTAAGCAGGGCATGAATGTAATCCCATCTCTGGATGAAACACCACTGAGATTCACAAAATAATCATTCATCTTTGACAAACAAGCAAGAAGTGTCTAGACAGTGGCAATGTATCTTACGGCCCACCTATCTCTACCGCATAAAAGGATTCTGATAAGTGTACCAACAAAAGTTAGGGTAGGCTATGCTTTAAAAAAAGAGATTCTAGGCAGGCTCCATAGTGATATATTGGTGCACGGAAATTCTCACCACATGGAGCTCTTACCACAAAAAAAAATCTACATGTAATTTCATATCATGCAATTATCGGGAATATGACCAAGAATGCTGGTTCATAGGAATAGTTCTCCCAGTAAGTGGCCAATTGTGCAAGGACATGTCCCATCCTGCATTACTCAGATTTCCCATTCAATGAAATTGGTATTGTGTAATGCAATTGATCCCCTAAGAAATTAGCAAATGTTAATTTGTCGGATGATCGCATCTTTTCTATGTGGACAATCATGCAGAATGCCAATGGAAGGCTATTGTCTACAAAAATGTACTTTGTCAGACTGGAGTTTTTTTGGCTATTGTTGGCTAAATCTACACATTTATTGCATGTTTTGCTGAATACCCCAGGTCATTTGCAACTGTGTGCAATGTGCACTTTAACTCCATGACCTGCCATAGTCTGGCACAGTAGTCAGATGGATTGTATGAAGAATCCAAGTATCAATTACCAGATTTGCATAACAACAGAAAGCAACTTGGAGGTGATTTAGTGACAACCACAGAATACAGATAGCTAACAATATAAATTCTTAGAGTAGTGCTGAACAAGATAGCGATCAAAGTTCGTGTGACATCACTTCATGATCACAAATGCTAATTTATGAGTTTACCTGTGTTTCTCTTTACACTTGCTTTACACATATACTTTGGGTTGATGGGGTAAGGGACGGGGAGGGAACGCATTCCCCAGCCCACTGTATTTATTATATTCTCCGCTGGAAATCTGGGAGTGACTATATCTGAAATATCTACCAGGTTTATACAGGGAGGAAACTTCATTCCAGCAGTGGAGCACACCAACAGATATACACCATTTGTAATTATTCCCCCCCCCCCCATGTATCTAAGTTGTTTTAAGCTGACTACGGACACCATAGAGAAAAATAATTAAATGAGTTGGAGTCTTTTTTAATTTAGGTTAAATGGCTGCAGGTAACAGGGAGGTAGATTTAATAAGAAAGGCGTTTTCTATAAGAGCCTTAAAATCCTCTGCACTGCCAAAATGCCCTAAAATTCTGAATGTGACAAGAGGGGGGTAAAAAGTGTTTTTGGGGACCAGAGAAATGATCTTCACAACAGATTGTTCATGTATTTTGAATAATAAGTAAGCTGCATTTACTTTAACAATCCTGATCAGGACAAGTACTAGGACATCAGTCCTTTTACAAAAGTGCATGTAAAGTGAATGGATGAGAATGATGGATTATGCAATTGTCTCTACCTTCATTCATTTGCACTTATTATCAGCAGCAAAAATGTCTGGTGCACATTTCAATTTTATTGCTTTTATTAGAGTCTCAATTGTATGGGATATTCCATGCAATACCGTATATACTCGAGTATAAGCCGACCCAAGTATAAGCCGAGGCCCCTAATTTTACCACAAAAACCTGGTAAAACCTATATATTTTTTACTCGAGTATAAGCCGAGTTTGGGTTTTCAGCCCAATTTTTTGTGCTGAAAAACTAGGCTTATACTCAAGTATATAAGGTACTTATATTTCCTGTTAATAGAATTGTAGATAACAGAGGAGGACAGACGAATAAAGCATCAACTTCTTGGTAGTCCTAAAGAAATGAATGAAGCACTGGTCATGCATGCTCACCAGTGCTTCTTCAACAGGGAGAACTCAGGGCAACTTTCAGCCACAATAGCAGAGAATTCTAGGAATTAGACCCAAAATGATCATACTGAGCTTTACAATGTCTCGATTATTTGACCAATGGTATATTTTAAAAAATAAAAAATTAAAACAGTGAAAATATTGCATGTGAAGGACTTATAGGTTAAATGAGATTGAAGTTTTCTCACATCCCAAAATTTAGAGTGGGTGTAAAGTCATCAATCACAGTGCATTCATTCTGAGTATCAAGAGGACGGCGCGGCATACTGCTGCTAGCAACATCAGACTTAGTCATCTGACAATTGAATAAGATCAATCCCGCTGAGGAATTGGTGCAGGTCATTTGAAATTCTAGTAGTTGCTTCCCACAGACAGGCCACTATCAGCTATTTTATAAAATTGACAGTTTGTAGTATGTCGCTAAGGAGCAACATTTTGGTATGTGGCTGATCCGCATAAATAAAACCTACAGTATTTAAATTTATATATTTGGAAGAAGGTGGCTACATGCCTGTAATACACTAGAAAATGTTTTACCAAATGTTATAGTGCAGTATTATGTGACATATATAACTGTGTATGAATTATCTTTCTTTTTCCATTTTCCTTTACATATCAACATGTTTCCAAATTTTCCAGAATTGTTTGTACAGAATATATTTTTTTAGACAGTTTCAGCTTTAGCAATGGAAAGAAAGTATAATTCCTACGCTAATAAGTGTTCAGTATTCAAGGGCAGGCAGTGAGTCACTGGAGTGGATATTTTCCTGCCTGGATATGATCTGCTGCAAACACACATTTTAATGTTTTTGTATTTCTTTTTTTCTGAGGTTAAAATTAATACAATCTGGAAATACCGTTATCCCAGTCCTTTCAAAAGCCTATTTTATAATCAATGAATTGTGCCAATACCATGACATAGTTTCTTGCCTCTAAAATATCCATATGTTCTATTTATTATAATATTTGATTGTTCCAATAGAAGAAAAAAGCAGACCTGTGATAACGTTTCATCATTCCTAAACCATTACATTCATCTCATTTCACCAGTGTAGTGCTAAACCAGAAAGGTAAAAGAATATATTAATATTCAGGGATTATGAAAAAGTAAGAACATAACAAGTACAAGAACTCAGTGAATATTAATTTTCAATGTATTCAGCAGTGATAAGTGATCCAGCTCTCTGTTATGACAGTCTGCACCTGCAAAGTTATCTCCACACTTCATACAAAGATATGAAAATTGGACCATTTTTGCTATGTTATAAATTAAAAGAATCCTCATAAATCGAAAACAGACTGGCTTGTTGGCAAACACCAGAGATGTTGGCTGTTTTCTTCCTTTTCATACACACCACAATGTGACTCATCTGCAATATATTCTTAGATTAAGCTAGGCAAGTTGCTCATTACAAAAGGCAGGAATGACATGTGGCTATGGTTAAGGAACCAGTCCCACATACTTGACAATTTTTAGGTTAATTTGCGAGTCCAACTTTTGAAAGTTGAGCTGGCATTGCCCCAAGTTCTACACTCACTGTGGTAGACTTAAACTGATATCTGAAAGCAAAGGTCAAGGGTTTAAAGCACCCACAAGATTAAAGCTATTCTTTTTTTCTTAAATGTGACATGTTGACTTACAGTAGGAATGTTTCTTGTGCAGTGGTAGCATGCCTTTAAACATGACGTGTACCACAACAATGCTTTACCGCTTGCCACATTGTTGTTAAAGGAATAAATCTTCTATGTTGCTCTGCAGAATCTTCTCCATACAGTACTTATCTTACTAATTCTACTGATGTAGTCTCTGCATTTTCCAAATCTTAATAAAACCCAATGATAAAATCAATTAATTCAATATAAATTTTTAAATGTCAACCATTTCAAACACAAAATAAGCCACACTGCTGTGTTAGGATGAAGAAGGTTAGGTTAGGTTGCTGTAAGCAAAGAGTCGATTCCAGCTGTAACAATGCCCAGAAGACCCTTGATCTTAAGCAGGCAGATGAGATGATCACACTTACGTAACATAGAAGTTATATTTAAACAATTGGAGCAACATATTAACAAAATGCTACATATAGAATAGGAGATATAACACAATCAAAGCAACACGTTGCAGCCTTATGCTGTAATGTAAGTCTATTTGATATAAATGTAAAAGTGAAATAATTTTTCATAATAGGTTTAGCCCAGTATTCTGTAGTGAGAATATAAATCACACATGCTTGCTATATACTACTGGGGGCTGGCTATATACTACAGGGGGTTGGCTTGCTATATACTACTGGAGGCTAGCTGGCTATATACTGGGAGGCTGTGACCAATGCATTTACCACCCTAGGCTTATACTCGAGTCAAGAGGTTTTCCCAGTTTTTGGTGGTAAAATTAGGGGCCTCAGCTTTTAATCAGGTTAAATGGCAGTAGGGATAAAGTATAATTAGATTTAATCTTCTGAATTACTACCTAGATAATGTTAGTAAAGGTTTTACCACATTAAGAATATTTTATGGAAAATATTTTAGTCCTTTACAATGCTTCAATGCAAGTGGCTTTGTTGACAGACTTAGGTCCCTTTCACACTAATGTATGAAGTCCTGTATTTCTGTGTTGTATGAATCCATATACATGTGATGTTTTTCATCCATATGTGCATGTATGTCACTGTATCCATATCGTATCTGTATAAAATAAGGTCAGCTGGCAAATGATGGATGGCTGACTATTGGCTGGCTGACAGAATATACCTCCCAGTGGTTCAGGTCTCCCTGGATACTGCATGTATATACGGTAACATACAATGCACAACTGTATGCAGCATGTATGCAACACTGATTTGTAAAAGTTACCATAGATTTCTGTGGAGAATACAGAATGTAAATAATGGAGAAAATAGGACATGCTCTATATTTTTTTTACTTCTCGCCCATGGTACGATACGGTGGACAAAACAGACATTAAAATGGACTATCCTATTGCTCACAGAAATTAATGTGGCCTTATGCTATCTGTATGAGAATAATATGGTACGGGTAGCATACAGTCGCTTCTTCTCTTCTCACTTGAAAAAGGAATCCTTTGAGATTCTTATAACACATTGGGACACATTTGCTTACCCGGTCCCTGCACGATCCGGACTGTCTGACGAGGATGAACTCTGCAGCGATTCATGAAGATTGTGCGCCTGATTTTCTGCATGTGTCGCTTCCCCGATCAGGTCCGCCGGAGTTCACCTTCATCTTCCTGGTGCATGTAAGTGCTTGGCTTGCGACACAAATTTAAATAATAAAACCAGCACTTAGTCCGAATCTGTTGAATCGCCCGACAGCCCACCCCCCCGATTTGTGTCGCGTGAAAGCCCTCGCGATTGCGACACAAAACTATTGCGTGCAACACAATTCCTGGCGCAATCCCCGAAAAGTCAGGAAAACTTACGAAAATGCGGCCGCGGGACACTCAGTAAATAAGCCCCATTGTGTAACTGAGATACCAATAAAAACTTTCTTGTGCAGATTACTCTGAATTCCATAGACTACCAGTGTGGGCCGCAGTGACAACCACCCCATTACCCAAAGTACATCATCCAGACCGGTGTGGCTAATGTGTTCTGACAATCCTGTCAACGGGCAGCACCATATGGTACCCTACTTAAGCTTTCTACTAGTGTTGTGCCTGGTATTAGCACAACTCTCTCTGGTAAATCTCATTCTATCTACCTCACCACAATCAGTTTTTTTCTGCAAAATACTTTTCTATGACTGCCTTTTGATCCTTGTCCGCCTTTCCTATGCATTAAATGGTTGTGGACATTTTTCTAGTTAAGAATTGATTTTCCTTTGAATTTGTGGATTTATAGTTGTCTATAATTGTCACTGTAGGATTTCAAGTAGAGTAGACTACAAAGTTCATCTAGGTATTAATTCGGGGAATTCTCAGCAGAGAGATATATAATGATGTGGAGAAACATAATGGCACAGAAGTTTAGCTAGCAAAGTTCTTATGAAAAACTTCCATTTTGGTAGCCTATATAGAACTAGCACATGACTGTTATCTCCACCCATTCCAAATGTATGTGGTGATGGTGTTTGTGACACAGACATTTTCCAATAATTTGGATTTTCTCCATATGTCTGATAGAGTCCCCATTTTGTAAATGACCAATATGAAAATAGAAATAAAAATATTATGAGTATAAGAATCTATCAAATATAAAGCAAATGTTCTTACTGTGCAAAATTATAAAAGCTAAAAGGGCCCATAGATATTTGGTTAAGGAAAGTTAATATGCTACCTATTCTGCATGCTAAATGGTACAAAATATTTATTATGTAAATCATAGAATTGTAACATATTTATGAATACATGTTTTCTTTGTTATACAATACATAGTCGTTATTCTATTTTATATCCAATTTTATACTGTATATCATAAGCATGATAGCTCATATTCATTTTGTGTTGGGCCCTACAAAAACATTGTCGTTTTTAAATAGCAAACGTCAAATCTTTCAGATGCGGATGTCAGTTTATTTATACCGATATGTGCGTCCAGACACCATGGTTATTTTCCTAGAAATCTATATGACGTTCTTAGTGGTAGTAACAGAGAGGGGATAATGACATTTAATAGATAACTGAGAAAGAAGAACAGATATTTTGTCAGCAGAATGGATTCATTGTCTGGAATTTACTGTTCTGTTTAAATCAAGCAAACTTGCTGTGTCTGCACATACATGAAGACTTTCTAATCCATGTAATGGACAAGATGAACATGAACAGACTTCAAACAGTCAGTATCCTCAGTATTTAGCAGCAAATACACTTGCAAATAGAAATATTTATTTACAGTAGTTTCCAAAAAATAGAGCAGTGGTTGTCAACTTCACCTGCTACGGAGGCATCGAATGCGACCCTTGAACCCCATTAAAGGGAAGCACAACACATATACCCAGGCCAGGTCGAAGGACCTCATGGGTAAAGATGTTTCCATACATTATATTTTGATTTAAACAGGAGTGGGGAAGAAGGAAGATAAATACAACCTATATTATGCTGTGGTATAATTCATACTCCTGGACTTCTGTCTTGTTTTGTGGATAATCTACATTCTATACATATTGGGCCAGCAATTTGTAGCAGCAAGAAAAGGCATAATTTGACATCCGCTTTTATCCACAATTATGTATAATTTATGTAAACATGCTTTATGTAAACAAGCTGATTATAGGATGGATAAGGTATACAAATGGATTTTCTTTCACCACTTATGTACATTTGTTAAAGCAAACAGTAAAATAAAATTTCTGGTGTAAATTTGAGAATCTGGTGATGTTAACTTTAATTGATTTTTGTCATGAAAAGTCCTTCTCACACAATATATGTAACCTACAGTAAAATAACAAGTATCCATAGTGTTATCATATATGTTCTGTACTAATAACAGCCCAAATCGTATGCTGATCATTCAGATCACAACAATTCTCCACTTCGACAGAGATATGGTATAGTCAGCTCAATTTTCCTTCCCACTTGCACTTGTTTAACCCCTTAGGGCTTAACCTGTTGTAGGCCAAGATGTTCAAGCACTTTTTTTCACTTCCATTATTCAGAAGCCATAACTTTTAGAATTTTAGTCATTATAGCCATATTCAGAATTGTTGTTTTCAGGTTGTTTGCAAGATGATTTAAATTTTTTGATAAGGGTTTGGTGATTTGGGGTAAGTGTAACTTACTGATTTCTTAATTAGAGGAATTGTTATGTTAATATATGTGTTCACCACATAGTATAAATAACATGATAATTTCATTCTCAGGTCATCTCTGGGAACATCAAATGTACATTATTTCATGCCTAGGGGACTGTGTTTGGGATTATTTTTGGTAGCATTTGGGGGTTTACTTTTTTATTTTCTTTTTTGCCCAATGATAATAATAAAAATCTGTGATTTGGGCAATACAATATAATGACTGATTATTGAACTTGGGGTTTTTCATCTTAGAAAAAACGGCTAGACCTCAATACAAGTTATAAATACCTGAACGGACAGTACAAGGATCTTTCAAATGATCTTTTTATACCGAGACCTGTGGCCAGGACAAGGGGCTTCCTCTACGCCTAGAGGAGAGGTGGTTCTACCATCACAATAGACAGGAGTTCTTTACTCTGTGAGCAATGAGACTATGGAACTCTCTGCCACAAGATTTTGTAGTGGCTGATACTTTGGGACAATTGGCATAAACCTTGCAGGGGTTTTTTTTGCATACTTCTGTAACACCACTGTATGATTTATAGATTGGACATTTTTATTCAACCTTATGTTATATAATACTATAGAATAACAAATAGGAGACATGTAAACTTTAATTTTGAATTTTGAAATGAAGCTAATTTTGAATAAAGTAGATATATTAAACTTTGTATTAGGGTACAGTAAAAACTGGAGCCATACAACTTAAAAACCCTGCCAATTTTGGAGGTGAAAGTACTGTTCCTGTCATTACCAAAATCCCACATCATGTTTTTAGACTTCTTGTAAGTCATATTTGATGTTAAGGAGGCTGCCTTTCATGGTAGCAAAAGGAGGTATTGTTTTCCATTTAACACCTTGGAAAACTTATTTGCATTCTTCCCAGAATTCCCTAGTGGAGCATCTATGGCTTTAAGTCTCCACACGCCTTTAAGGTGGCCTTAATTGGCATTGTCTCCTTAAGGAGAACACCTACTGTCTGACCCTTGTCATTACCAAAGGCAGATGAGCACTGTAGCAAAACCTATAAATAAAATTGTCCCACAGTTTAAACACAAGTGCGTCACCTTGCACTTCCGGCAGAATGGCGGCCGCCCTGGTGAGAGGAGCAGCCCGGGAGCTCGCCTGGCTCCTGTCCCTGCAGTGTATCCGCCATCGCTCCAAAGCCGTCACCCGTCACAAAAAGGTCATTCACTTTGAGAAGCAGAAGATTTTGGCACTTATCAAATACATTGCACCTAAACCAACTATAAGTGAAGGCTGTATGAAATCCAAGGCAAAAGCCGCAGACTCAGGCTAGGAAAACCTTCTGGAGAAGTTTCTGTGTTTGCAGCTCAAACACCGACTCCACAAGCATG
Source organism: Engystomops pustulosus (assembly GCA_019512145.1). Classification (NCBI taxonomy): domain Eukaryota; kingdom Metazoa; phylum Chordata; class Amphibia; order Anura; family Leptodactylidae; genus Engystomops; species Engystomops pustulosus. The sequence goes on from CM033644.1 coordinate 95,470,753, forward strand.
AGATCTACATTAAGGTTTTCCCCATTCAGGTGATAAGAAAGGTCCTTGGCCAGTCCCAGCTTCAGGGATTGTTACCGTTGTTTATGGGGTACACTTTCCTAGCAGTGAGCCCACATGCCAAAGCAAAGGAAATGTTGCAGGCAATAAGGGACGCACCACAAGTACAGCTTCTTGGAGCCTGCATTGAGGACGACTACTGAGCAAGCAGGGAATTGTAAACTATTCCAAACTACTGAGCAAAGAGTTGTTGCAGGGCCAGCTTGTAGGAACGCTGGGCACGCTCACCACCCTAACGGCAAATATGCTGACCCATCATTCTGCACGGTTATGCACCATGCTGGATCAACATGGCAAAGAAGAAGGCAAACAAGCCGAGGAGAATTGAGAAACCCCAGTATTGAAAGGACTCTTTAATAAATAAAAGAAAAGTGTAATGAAAGCTATTCTGTATAAAATATTTTATTAGCAAGACCATGGAGCTCGTGGGGTGTAAGGTTTTAATGTAGACGGTGTGTAAAATATCAGTGGGACCAGGGCCCCTGCGTCATGGTAAGTCCAAAAACACTTGTAATGTCTTCACTTTGCTTTCCATCTGTAATACTCTGGTTGGTTAATAAATGTCAAAAAAATAAAAATTTGTATTCATGTTTGTGCAGTATTTTTTGCATGAAACATTTGCTTTTACATGGTTTAAAAGCAAATAATATACATGTACCAAAATAAGGACATCCAAACTGCAACGGAAATTGTAAGTAACAGACCTCTTAGAGAATATTAGTTATTGTTCAGTGCAGCTGACAGAGTTCTCCGGAATGCTTTGTGATCATTCACCTTTAAATAGTGTGTCGTCAGAACAGAAAATGCAATGGGAAGAAACAAAGGAAATGGAAGAAAAAAAAGGACTCTGAGCAGGAAAAACAATGGACCATTGATGTCATCAGGATATGTATATCTGACATTTCTTCTTGTACTTATGTCCTGTCTAACTGTCCTTTAGTTAAATATAAGAAATCTACACAACTACCTCTAGGACAGCTAAACAATGAGCAGCTAAATTAAGTTATATACTCAGCATATAGGTAGATTGTTTCAATATTTATTTTTTTAAAATAAATTTGCTCAGATGACACATTACTAGATCAAACCAAGGTGTTCTGGGTAGCTCAATAACTTTATGCACCATATTTGATCTGCTCTATAGTCCCACTGCCTTTCATTTTGAGAAAATCAATTGCATGTGGGGTTTCTATAGGTTCAAGTACTATAAATAACACAGCAGTGAAATACAGCCTACTTCCTCACCTCAACCTTAATTACTTGGTCTGTATACTGTGGTTGCTATTACTGGCTCCACATATTTACCAGTTGCCTCTTACATCAAGAACCTATGTCAGCTCAGCTAATAGATGTTTTTTGACCACATAATAATAGCTTGTGGTGGACCACATTGTTTCTTAGTACTTAAAAATACTAATGGAACAATGAAGATCAATTTGTTTTGCAATGTTGAACCTTACATTTTCTATGTGGTAGGTATTGTACACTTAGATTAAGTTACCTCGAAAAGGGTAGTTGTCAACCCACAAAATTAGTGTTATATAGTATTACCATCAGCATTTACTATTTGTGTGTTGCTTTCCATATTTTATTAGTAAATTTAGAATTTGTTTTGGTTTTCAACCTATTGTTGAACAACTAAAGAATTTGCTGTATAGGTTTAAAAGAAATAATAAAAAAACAAATATATAACCCAAAGTAGGAAACTAAGAAGCCTATTGGATAGCATATACTGCTTCCAAGGTTTATTATAGCTTAATGAGGACTAGGAATAAAAACAGGGCAGCATAAAAGGATACAGTGATAATAACAACAGACAATATGGTTATCTAATTACTTCCAGAAAAACTCTGGAACTGCTTACTGCTCATGTAAAAAATCATGTATAGCCCTGAGTGGCAAGACTGAGGTTATACCCTGGAGCATCTTCTGCTACAATTTGTTAACTATCATGAATAGAGTAGAAATGAGCCGGATATCAATCTGTACATATGTAAAAGAAACTGGTAGAAAATCTCCTTTCAAGTCTCATGTCTGCTTAAAATTGAAATGATATATGTTTATTGTGTGCATTATTGTTTGTATGAGTCAAGAAAACAGATTGTAAACCCAGTGCTCCATTTGTCTGTTCTAATTTGTATTGAATTACAGCAGAAAGAGCAAAAGCAGTTGATCTTCAGATTTTATCATTTACAACATTTTTTCTGTATACTTAGAGCCTTTTGCAACAGTATTTTACACAACTATTTTTGACCTTTAATAGATATTGCTTTCATTTGCTCAGTTAAGCAGTATTAGGGGAAAACAAGTGGTAGCAAAGTACCTATAGACATGTAATCCATGGTTCTGACCAGTGCTATTTCTAACTGACAACTAAAGAATTTCAACAGTGGATGTACTGCCCATCCCATAGCAGCCACTACTGTAATAGTCTATCTGGATTCCCATTAGCTTCATAGGACTTTAAAGGACATCTACAACCAGGACCAAGGATTGTAAACCAAGCACACATACTGGTGTGTGTTCCCCCTGGCAGGATCTTCTGCTCTTTTTGCTACTCCTACCCTGTTTTATTAAGGCTTTTAAAATTATGCAAATGAGCCTAAGGGGCTCCAGGCTCCATAGGGGTTTATTGGAGAATAAGTCCAAAACATGACAAATACTTGGAAGTTTCACTGATGGCTAAGGTAATCGCTGCATAAAATTAAAGACTCCCATCGTCATTACCACATATCCACACTACAAATTATATTTATTATACTGTACCTCTAGGAATCCCCCCCAGAAATAAATGCCAGACTATGAACACATATAAAATGAAAAATGAACCTTTATTGCTGTCAATACATATTATATATAGTATAAAACATATAGGTGGTCATCTCCGGACACAATATGGAGAATCATGAAAATATATGGAGGGAAAAGACTAACATGCTAACTTGGTGAGACTCTGTATTGTTATACAAATGTATGATCCCATGCTATCAACATTCATTTGCACAGTAATTAAATACAAGTTTGGCTTACCAAGAGATTGGAGGTCTTACCCAAGTATTAAGTAAAGCTCCACTGTCTGGGATGACACCGTCCCCAATTCACGTTTCGCCTTTATATAGCTTTCAAAAATTTAAATGCATTGATTTAATTTCCCAATATATATAAAAAAACAGTAAAACCGTTGTACAACTTCAACAATATGTAGTTTGGTCAATGTCCTAGGCATTCCTTAATTTCCAAATCAAATCCATAAGTAAAGTTGTGTATCCTTAGCGTTCACCAAGGTGGGCCTCACTCAAGTAGAAAGGAGTAAACTTCTATGTTTAGGAGGTCATGCCTCCATCCTCAGACATTTGCAGTAGTATCCCAGGTACATTTAATGACTATAATGGAGCATAAGCCAAGACCCCTAATTTTACCACAAAAAACGGGGAAAACCTATTGACTCCAGTATAAGCCAAGGGTGGGAAATGCATTGGAGACAGACCCCCCCAGTATATAGCCAGCAAGCCCCCTGTAGTATATAGTCAGCCCCCTGTAGTATACAGCCTGCCTGCCCCCTGTAGTATACAGCCAGCTCCCTATATTATACAGCCAACCTGCCCCAGTAATATACAGCCAGCCTAGCCTGCCCCCTATAGTATACCCGGCTCAGCTTGCCCCCTGTAGTATACAGCCTGCCAGCCTGCCCCCAGTAGTATACAGCCAGCCCAGCCTGCCCCCTTTAGTATACAGCCAGCCCAGCCTGCCCCCTGTAGTATACAGCCAGCCCAGCCTGCACCCTGTAATATACAGTCAGCTCAGCCTGCCCCCTTTAGTATACAGCTAGCCCAGCCTGCTACCTGTAGTATACAGCTAGCCCAGCCCCCAGTAGTATACAGCCCAGCCAGCATACTCACCCTCTGGCGGCCCCGATGTGCAGCGTGGCTCCCTGATGTCGGCGTGGTTAATGTTTTTACATTTTCACTTCAATTCTTGGAACGTTCACCTCATTTACAGGATCACAATATAAGATAACATCTCTATAGAAACCCTATCATTGCATCCACAGTTCCAATACTAACTAAGATACTATTAATGCTTGTTTACACCTCATATTTGCATAGAGCATGTTTAGAAAACTCTTGGTTGCAAATGAGACTGCTGTAAAGTATATGATTAAATGCTGGTAGTGGAGCAGGCTAGAAGCTCAGGCAAGTTGTTGGAGATATAATGAAAAAGTCTACAACCAGAAAATAAACATAGAGTTGAAAAATAATATATATACCGTATTTTTCTGACTATAAGGCGCACAAAAAACCCTTTGATTTTCTCAGAAATCAAAGGTGCGCCTTATAGTCCAGTGCGCCTTATATATGAACCGTACTTACAGACAACAGCTGCCTTGAACTGTGCACAGGTCTGCCACCTGCTGGTAATACATCCTTATAATCAGATGCGCCTTATAGTCCAGTGCACCTAATATATGAACCTAGACATTTTAGCAGGCATTTATTGATGGTGCGCCTTATAGTCCGATGCGCCTTATAGTCCGAAAAATAGTGTATGTTGTGCTATCTGGTTTTAATTAGGAATAATACATTCCCTTTGGGATACATTCCCTTTAAGACAATGGCCCACAAATATTAAAGCTTTTGTGCTAGTTGTCTGTCTGAGTTTGCACAAGAAAGAACATGCAAACTGCTTGCACATGTATTTATAAAGTATTTGCGCCAGTTTTGTGTGGTGACTGCACTGTGTCTGTCAAGGCACAAAAAATGTGCACCTAAAGGGGCCTGTTAGTGCTCAGTGCCCCAAAATTCTGTCTGACGTGCACCACTATTCTGTCTGTGCCACAATTCTGCAGAATAAACCATGTGCACAAAAAAAATTATGCATTCTGCTGTTGTGCATAGAGCGCCAGATTTGTGGAGAACGTGCACCACAATTCCTTAATGTGGCGCATTCTGCACACTTTACAGGCAGTTTGCACTATTTTTGATAAATGTGGGTCAATATGTCCATGTCTTACCTCTGAAACCTTTTATTTTGTCAGAGTAACCTGTATAATGAGGCCAGTTGTGCAGTAAATACTACAACTTTCAACTTGACGGTGTCATAAAGGCCCCTTTCACACGAACGTATGATTTCTCCAGCCCTGTTATTCTGTGCTGAATGAATCTTTATATACGTGATGTTTTTCATCCGTATGTGTATGTATGTCATTTTATCTGAATCATATCTGTAGAAAATACGGTTGGCTGGCAAATGATGTTGGGCTGATGGATGGCTGACTATTGGTTGGCTGACAGAATGCACCTCCTACTGGATTTGTTCTCCTTGGATACTGCACTCATATACAGCAGCATGTGGTGCACAACTGTATGCAGCACATATGCAATCCATATTTTATAGGTTCCCATAGACTTCTATGGGGCATATGGAGTGTAAATCCTGGAGAAAATAAAATGTTCTATATTTTTTTAATATGTCTCACTCATGGTACAATACGGTGTGGTGGACAATGTAATGAATGGCCGTATTACCCATTGAAATGAATGTGGCCATATGCTACCCATATGAAACGGTACTGTTAACATGCAACAGTTTTTATATGTCTGTGTGAACGGGCCCTTATTCTATATACTGTATTTGCATACTAGGGTATACATCCTATATACAGAGCATTAATATTTGTATTCACAGAAATAAAGTTATGTTAGTAACATTTGTAGTTATTTGGCTGCATATAGTTATTTAGGTTTTTTAATAGCTGTTTTACCTTGCAAAGTGTGTGTTAACATCAAAGAGTAGAGGCCTGAAGGAGTAATCACTTGTAATAAAGCTTCTAATACTTTCTACTACTTTCTACATTTCTACATGACTACCCTTTTCCTGAAAACCAAGGTTATAGAAATAAGTGGTCTATGTGGTGGAAGCCTTTCAGGCTTTCTCCAAATTCAAGTTCCTTTATATCTGCTGCACAGTCTTAATAATTTTCTTGCATTTCTGATTTTAGGAAACACTTTATTCTGCCTCATCAGAACAGTCATAGCGCATTTGTTTTCAATGTTAACCTTCCCTGGTGTTGATGGAGCAGTTCTAATATAAAATCCTAAAAAAGATTTTTTAAAAATTCCAGTCTTTGATAAGAATTCCATTTTCTCAAGTACTGTATTGTAATTTACTGTACTTCAAAGTTACAAGGCATGTTAATGTTATATAGGCTACAGAACACACAGCATATACTATAGCAAGGCTGCACATTGGAAAATTTCCTTTATGCCTTTTTAACGGGGACATTTGGTCAAGAGGCAAGTAAGGCTAGTAAGGGGCAAACAAATATTTATGGTGGTGTTTGCAAAAAATTAATCCGCATTAGTTTATTCCTCTATGGTTGATTTTGCTGCATATACTCAGAAAGAACCATAGATCCATCCATCCTTGTTGTTGCAGCATACATTTTTTTAACATAAGATTCTGTGCGTGTCCTATGACATTATTTATCTGTAGACATACATGTTTTTATAAAAACAAATCCTACCATATTTTATTGACAGGTGGATATCATAATAAACGCACCTTTAATGATATAAAGGGGGGAGGGATTTCATAGGCTGGAGGAGAAAAGTTACACACAGTTCCTAAGTGTGGTAAGCTTGTCTGAAGAGATGGGTTTTAGGGCACATTTGAATGTTTGGCACTTTAATATTAGTATATTGCGGTATATTTGTACACTATGAGATGGGGAGAGTGATGGCGAAAGTTGTTGATGGCAGATATATTTCCCCTAGGTTTCTCCCTTATGTATAGTATCTTAGGCCCCAGGGGAGTTGTGTGTGGTGGAAAGCAGAGACTTTCCAAGGCTGAATTTAGTAAAAGCCAGAATAAAGGGCCCTGGATCTCAGTCAAGAAATGAGAGGGCTAGTTTCCCAATCCCTGGTCCATCTTGGGTTATTGGGTCACATGTATGGGCAATCAGCTGTACCTTCAGCAGGTGCATAAAAAGGTGCAGACTGTGGCTCTTTGTCTCCAGGAGCTGACTGCAGAGACTGGGGTGGACATGTATCATTCCTTCCTTTTTCTTTTCTTTTCTTTTTTTGCAACTTTTTTTGCAACTTTTTGCAGTTTAAGACTTTTTAGGTGCAGAATCAAGCAGTTGACTGCCTCAAGGATTTAATGCAGTGTGCCGTATTTATCTTTGGAGTTCCAATGTTTGTTCAACTTCTGAGACTTTTGGGCTTGGAATTGTCCCATTCTTGTGCCTAATAAGTTGCAAAACAGAGCATGCTAGACCCAGACTTACTTTTGTAGCTACTGTTTGTGCACACCACGAATAGTCTCAAAAGTGAGACTAAACAGACAACTCATCACATGTATCACAAAGGATACATTGCAATGATTAAGTGGGACAACTTCAGAAGGGAGCCACATAAACTATCGATAAACTGTGCCCCGAGACTGCAACATGGGCGGTGAGTTTTGCCTACCCAGGGCCTGGTAGGAGGTACCTGCTATTATATCAGGATTGCTGTGTTTTACGTAAGAGCTCGTGAATAAGCAGGTTTTGTGTTGCTGTTTTGTGCTGAAGTAAATGCTGTGTCGTTTATTTGCATTTTTTAAATCAAGCTTAGGCCAGTCCGATTATTTTTGAAACTTTTAAAGTCCGTTGGCAAGGGGTAAATTTATCAGAATGTCTAAGGAAAACTGTCTATTGTTGCTCATGAAACCTCTCAACGCTCAGCTTTCCATTTTATAAACTCTGTCGCACTGAAACTGTCTCGCCACTAAGCTGAGCTCTGATTGTTGCCATGGGCTACTAAGACGGTGTTAACCCTTAGACACTTCTGATAATCTCCCCCATGTTTCCTGTCTCAGTCTTTTAACCGGTAAAGGACCTGGCCCCTTTCCTGTTTTTTCATGTCCAATTTTTCACTCCCCACCTTCACAAATCTATAACTTTTTTATTTTTACATGTTAAAAACAAAAGACGTGTGATGCGTGTTTTCTTTTCTGCGTAACAATTGCACTTCATAATGATTGTATTAACATAGTTCCAGCATGTACATCAGAACAGGAAAAAACCAATTCCAATGCAAATGAACTGCTGAGAAAACGCATTTGCGCCATTTTCTGAGGGCTTGGATATTTACATCTTTCCTGAGCGCCCCCCCTCCCGCCAATGACATGTTCTACTTTAATTCTTTGGGTCGGTACGATTCAGGTGGATACCCAATTTGTAGAGGTTTTACGTTTCACGTACATGTACAAAAAATTAAAACCCCATCCTGTAACAAATAATTTTTTTTGATTTTGCCAAGTTTTTCTGGCGCTAATAACCTTTTTTAATATCTTTTTGTGTACAGAGCTGTGGTGATGTCATTTGTTTTTTTGTTAATGTGATAAATATATTTCATGATTCATTTTTAGGACTGTACACCTTTTTATCACTTTTATAGATTTTTTTTTTTTATATTTTTTCTAAAATGGCAAAAAGTGCCATTTTTCGACTTGGCGCTATTTTACGTTAGGGGTTAAACGCATTGAAAACCATTTACCAATATTTTCATAAGATCGGTGCATTTTTCGGTTCGGACCGGCGATACCTAATGGTTTATGATTTTTACTGTTTATTTATTTATATATGTGGGCGGCACCGTGGCTGAGTGAGTGCTACATCTGCACCTGCCGCACTGGGGTCTGGTTCGAATCCACCCGGTCAACAATCTCAAGATTTGTCTGTTCTCTTCTCATCCACCGTGTTTGCGTGGGTATTCCATCCGGTGCTTCTCGGTTTCCTCCCACATCCTATGTCCCTAAACTATCCCTGTTTAGGTTTTTAGATGGTGAGCCCCCATGGGGACAGGGAACCAATTTGACATGCTTTGGTGGCAGCGCTGCGTAATCTGTGTGCGCTAATATACATAAGACTTATTATTATTATTATTATTATTATTATTATATTTTATGTCAGTTTCTGCAAAGGGGGTGTTTGAAACTAGTTTTTTTTATTATAATTTTCTTTTTAAACTTTTTTTTATTTTTACTATTTTTCAGATTCCCTAGGGTCCTTTTAACCCTAGGTTGTCCTGTCGATCCTATCATTACTGCCACCTACACACCGTATGGCAGTATATGGGTTTTCTCTCCTCATTCTATTACAATTCTACTCACACAATGGTAATAAGGGGTTAAACGAAATAGCTCTCGGCTCTTCGGAATACCCCGAGGCTACCATGGGAGTGGAGCCCGCCACCCCCGTCCGACTGACGTCACTCTGGAGCGGCGATCCCAGGTAATATGCGGGACAACCCATTTCCTCGCCCGCATCTTTTTGAGTGCGGCTCACCGGCAGCTTTGCGGCAGCCATCACTGTAAAAACACCCGTGACATCGGTGCTCACACCCAATCGCGGTGTTACCTGTGTAAGCCTTTGCTGCTCAATATGTCAGCAAAGAGCTTACCTGTCTATTTGAGAGTCCGCTCAGCCCGTGAGCCTCTTTAATGACAGCGGGACCCCCGCCCTGTGAATACACGGCGGGCGGATTCGCGGAACTGTTAAAGCCCCTACCTCCCCTTCTCTTTCGATTACGATACTCTCACTATAAATATATATTGCCAGTCCAAATACATACTTCTATACTTTCCAAACAGAGTGAACCTCATTTTTAGTTGACTTTGTTAACTATTTCATAAATAAGTCTTCGGTACAAGCATATGATCCTTCCACGATAAAATATTGACTAGTTCGACATAGCGTTCACAGGATTTCTGTAAGAAATGGAACGTTTATTATGAGCCCCAAGACAGGTCTGGAATGCAAGTTAACGTATACTCTCCACCAATTTGTCAAACAACATTACATATAAAATAATGAGCTCTAACCATTACCAAGCACAAACTGCCCAACACGAATTTTTGTTTTCATTTCTGTCAAATTAATTTGAAACGCTTAACAGAACGGAGACTTTACGTAGGACTTCGCTACTCTCTACCCCTCACTCGAATAATCTCTAGAATGGAAAGCTCCTTGCACAATATTAGCTCCCAATTACGCGTGACAAATGACCCTTATGTTTCAGTTATGCTCCTCTAGGAGGTTCAACCTATTTCACTATGGTAACTTACAAATCATGTCCTGGTTGAGGCTTATTTACTTTTCTTGGTGAAAGCTAAAGTGTTTCATCTACTTTACCTCCGAAATCGTCAACGCCTGTAGACGGGAAATATGATCCTTTCCACTCCTGCTTCCTTCTGCTTCTCGGTCTAAACGTCTTCTTTGTGTTGTAACCGTGTTTTCTTGTGGGCAATTCGTTTATTCATTGTCCCCTGAATCACCAGATGTGGCCAATTATTCCTACTTAGACTAAACGCCGATTCCCAGAAAAATGCTAAACTATTTATCTATTGGTTTATAATAACAGCCTGGGCATATATTAATTACAAGCATTGTGTTTAGATCCTGTGTAATCCTTGAACCACCACTGAAATGTGTAGAACTTGAAGTCACGATTACTTAATTTGTATCCCTGTCTGCCATAGGGCACCTAATTACTGTGCATTATACTGGGATCAGGATTCACTTGTCAAAGCGATTCAACCATCTTACACTGCACTTAAACACGAGTAACCAAATGTTAAACGAACTCCTCAGACATCACTTTACTGTAAAATGGGTAAGAACGTACTCATTCAATTAATAAAATGAGGTCTATCACACTTTTGCTCTAATATATGGATCCTGTTGTAGATGTGCTCCACCCTTACATATCCAATCGCCCCATTCATGGCATCTCCCCCTATCAGTTCATCAAAAGTCAAGACGTTAAGGAGATGATGGAACTCAATGAATATAAGTATTTAATCTGATGCACGACTAGTATGAGATTGATCCCCTCTCGTCTAGTTTAGTGTTCCTGTAGAATTTGACACAAACAATGCTTTTCGTAGCTAAATATAGCATTGCATGGGCTCTACAATGAATCAATCCTGCACTGTATGCAGGTGACAACGTGGTGTTTTCTTGAACTGTTATTGGTTTTCAGGAATGTCCATCCCGGATAATACCACAAACAATACATAACCCGTCTCTTTGAAGATTCCTGTGCTTTTTTACTTGGCCCAACACAAAGCAACGACCTGTCAGGCTTAATCCAAAGTCCAAACAATTTGTCATCTCAAGCGACAAAATAACAAATCACTGGCATGGGGATAATATTCCTTCCGCAACCAGTTAAAACTCATGTTGACTTACATGCCATGTAACTCTTCCCATACGCCGCCAACCTTCTAACTACACTGTTCCTAAAACAATTTTCAAAAAAAAATACCTTTTTAGACACAAAATTGTATGTCTTTTTCCATTACAGTGAATAAATGTCATACTGGTGTGCAGTTGGCCTGGGACATCTGCATTTACAGTTAAGAATTCCTACATTAAAAAGATCTATTGTCCTACCTGTCTTTGTAGGGCATAAGTTAATGCGTAACCTGTTAGGTGTGATTTGAGGCACATATAACCAACAGATTCCTTTTGGTGGGTTTAGGTTCCCAAATGAATTCCGTTATATGTTTGTAATCACTATAAAAGACCAACAAACTTGGCTATTAGAATACCACCAAGAGGAGTCTGATAAGTGACATTTGAGACACATATCTTTTGCTTCATTTGAGACAAACACATGCTACCTTATTTGAGAGTGGTACTAATCCCCGTGATGTGGAACTGACCTCACAGGTATGAAGAACAGTATTGTTTTATTGCAGGCCCAGACCAAAATAATACATTGTGTTTTGGGACACTAAAGCACCAGTTGAAAAGGAACTGTGAGTGGCTTAGTGTCCTAAATCATCTGACAGGTCTCACTGTACCCTTACAGACAGGACCTCAGATGTGGTAGTTGCATTAATATAAATGTAAACTAAACCAAGACCTAGTTCATTGACCTCTATCAATATATTTGGTTACAGGAGTACCAGTAGCGGTGGACATAAACAATCTTGGTTATTCCGGGTTCAAGTATTTTCTCTCAATAACAGTGTTCTACTGTTTTCAATTAACAAACCTGAGCTTTGATCAAAATTACTTTCAGAGAGTACAGGGTTTTCTTCTTTTTTTTGTTTTTCAAACTCTCCAAAACAATTTTGTCAATGAGCATGAAACAAAAAGAATTATAAACCAACAAATAATTGGCAAGTGCAAAAAATGAATTTATCAATGCACGTGTGTGTTATGACATGGATAGGAATGATCTGGTTAAAAACTATTAAAGATTTGGTTAAAAAAAGAGAGATTGTTATCAACATATTGTAACATCTGACAAGCCTGTCCCAAAGATGTTGGCTTAGTATTTTCTTAAAACCAATTCTAGTCGCCGTAATATGTGATTAATCTGGTGGTCGGGGCTGTGCTGTGTGCAATTCTATGCCAAGGGGCCTGCCTGGTGTAGATCTGTGCCCTAATCTACGAAATTTCATCATGGAAGTTTGAGCAGGCTATATCGGCGTGCACAAAGTGTGGGGCAGGAAAGGGAAAAATAATTGCAACACCTGGAGGTTTCTAAGACTTTGAGATGACTTCGAGCTTGTACACACGAAAATGGCATACACTGTGAGGCTTCTGGGTAGACGAACCCCCTGGAACCACCGCAGAGAATGACAACAGCCAAGCCCACACCTGGGACCAGAGTCTAAGTGTGCCCAGTTTTCACCAGAGCCCGCCGCAAAGCGGGTGTGGACTTGCTGCTGCATGGTACAACCAGGTCGTTCCACCCAGCCAGGCGACCAGTGGCAGCTAAGGTTGAGGTACAGAATCAGCAGCATCTCGTAGTCAGGGACAGGCAATAGTCAATACAGGCAACAACGGTTCAGGGTCTGGAACGAGAACAGGAGGTCAGGGGCTGCCGTCAGCAAGGATGCAGCATCGGTAACAGGTCCGGGTCACACAACAGGATTCATTACACGGAACAGCTTTCACTTAGGCAGTAGCACAAAGATCTGGCATGGAACACAGTAAGGGCGCTGGGAATTTATCAGGACAAGGCAGGGTGGCCAGCGCAATTAACCCTTTAAATCTAACAGAGCCGGCGCGCATGCCCTAGGCAGCGGGGACGTGTGCGAGGAGCTGCGAGAGACCCCCTGAACCCGCCAAGGTGATTACGCAAGGAAGTACTGTGCAACTGTGACCTGACGCAGGGGTCTCTAGTCACCCGTGACACATACAAACTGGCCATACTGATAAATTTCCCTTCTATCTTTAATAGCAGTTCTTTTTAAGTCACTACTAGGTAGAGACCTAGCTGCTGTGACTTTTGCTCCCCCCTATCCACATTGTAGTGTTACTATATAATTTGCCACAAATGTTATAACAATTAATGTAAAAAATAAGTACACATATTTGAATTAAAATTTGTTTATATGCGCCTAATTTCTCAGGTCCAGCTTCAGTTTTGTTTTATAGGTAAAGCAAAAGCTGTATGTAACTTTTATATGCTTTCGTATTAATGGTAGTATCTTAACTTTTACTACAAGTTCTTTGTTGTATAAACACGCAAAGGAATTTAATACTTGGAGTTGGAGATGCACTTGACTGACAACACAAGTCGAGCAGCGTGGTAATTGTGTCAAAGCTTGGTAACTCTTAAAAGGTTACTAAATGGGAAATGTGTGAAGTTATGCAGGCATGAGAAACACTTACTGCAATTAGGGGTTACCGGTTATTGCCCTTTTTTTGACGATCTGAGGAAGTGTTTTTGTTCTTCTCAGGAGATTTATGTTAACAAAATATTAGTAGTTATCCCAGGAAAATATAAACAACAGCATTTTTTGCTCTAGGCAGTGTTACCTCTTGAGTAGCTATAGTATTTTTGTAGGCAGGAAGACTATAGGCGACAGCCATTGAAAATGTAACAGCAGAATGTGACTGGCTCACCTGACACCAGTCAAGCAAAATAGCAAAAACCAAAAATTCACTTATACTGTCGGGGTGATGAGAAGGGGACAGATGGCCAAAGAGAGAAGCCATTAGCCTAAAGACACTTGTAAGAAAAACTATTAAGGGAATTCAATAGGCAGAAACCAAGCAGAACATCACAAAGACCTGAATACTTAAAGTTAACGTATAATAAATTGTGCCAATATACATTTTGTTCAGTAATACTATCATCAATGGTGCTGTGTAGATTGACTATATGATAATACCTGAGGCTACTAACATAATAAGACTAGCTTTATGATTTCACGAGTTGTGCAAATTAAAAAATGATTACTGCATCCCATCCATCTGGGGACCCGAAATGCTCAAACCGCACTTATCCCCGACAACAAATTCTGCTCCTCGACTCACATGACCACATGGACTACAGAGATAGTCGTGTTTGATGCTCTTCTCACTCCACCGACATGGTGAATGGATTAGCAGCATGTATATTTTGACCTGCTGCTAAATTTATTAGTAGGAAAGAGACCCCTGTTTTGTGCTACGGTGAATAGGATATTTTAGTATATGGGGGTATAAAGTTACAGAACACTGAAGAAAGCATATGGGAGAAAAGAACTGGTGGACGAGTGATGCATCTCACAGACCTTTGAGAAATAAATAATATTTTTAATTGCAACCTTTGTGTCCAACCTTAAAGGGAACCTGTCACAAGGAGACCATTTTTTAGCACTCCCCCAGTCCCCACAGAGCATAGTTTATACACTGCCAAAGTGTCGGCACATTTTGCATAAAACCCCAACTGGTGGAGGGCTCTACTCTAAGCTTATTGTGCCCTTATATTAAGAAAATAGTCTTATAAATTATGCAAATGAGACTATGGGCTTCGGCTCCAATAACACCTATGGAATTTTAAAAAGCCTTTGTTCTACAAACAGGACATAAGAAACTAAAATAAGAGCCAATCCTGCTGAGGGGGCACACACATATGTCAGTGGTGCATGGTTAACAATCCTTTATCCTGGTGGTAGGTGTCCTTTGAAATGAGAACCATTAGATTGATTATGATTGAATATATAATGGTTTGTTCAGTAAAAAAATATTTAAACATTACAGTATGCACTGCTGTTAACTCATTCCTCTACGCAATCTGTCATTTCATTCTCATGATAATTTCACTAGACTGTATGCCTCATAAGAGCACATTCCTCTGTACTAGATGATGGATGTTTATGTGGCCTCTCAGCTCGCTATTAGCGCTACTCTTGCTATGAAGTGTATAGAACTCCTTGACTAGTGTATCAGGATCGAACTCTAATCCATTACATTGCCATAGGATTACAATTCTCTAATGCAGTACAATACATTATAAACCACTCAAGGGCATCAATATGTCTACCACTAATGCACATTAGGTAGATATTGTTCATATCATCAGTTTGACTTACGATTAATAATCATGGTACATGTGATGCAAAAAGCTAAGCTTACTGTATAAAAATATGCCTCCACCCACATTCATAGTTACTGATTTACATTAGCTGCTTTGGGTGGGTATAGTGGCGGAATTTATCAGTTCTCCTTACGGAATTTTGAAAATTAAAGGGGTATTCCCATCATGGCATTTACATTTAATTAATTCATTCCTATTAAACATTTCTTCAATTGGATGTTATAAAAAAAGTTCGGGAAGATAATTCTCCATAATGTAAGTCATGTGTCCTTAGAAACCAGATGGCTTCCTCTCCTCGGATACGACCACTCCACTCCTGGCAGCGGTGGCCAGACTTGCTGCTATAGAGTCCTGCCCGGACCATTAGGATTCGCAACATTACCACAGGACGGCTGTGGACCTGTCAATAACTCCACTCGTCATTTCATATACAAAACTTTTTGTTTTCTTTGGTGCAATCTCCCAGTAGAGGTGGCGTATCGAGGAAGCTCTCGTTTCTAAGGGACAACATGACTATATTTATGAGAAATATCTTCACACAGGAAACTTCTTTTTTAATAACGTCCAATTGAAGAAATGTTTACATATGGCAGATTAATGAAACTGAATGTGAGTGCCAGAGACGAGAATACCCCTTTAAGGCTTCCCTATAGTCATTGATAACCCCACTATGGGGATTCTGGGAAATATGCTAATAAATTTAGCAGGAGTGATAAGGAAAATTTCCTTTTAGCTACATTGCAAGCAGCCCCCTGCTCAGTGAAATTCATTGCATTGTTGGAATGTACAATAACAACCCATTCAGAATTACATTAGGGAAAAAAATGATGAGAAGTGTAAAAAATGATCAGAAAAAGAGTAATTCCACCAACTCAGAAGAGCTTCCAGCCTGTGGGCAGCATGATCCAGGTAGATTTGAGTTTGCTGGATGGGGCACACAATACTGCAATCCTCAACAAGTAGTTCTAGTCAGCTTCGCTAAACGATAACATAAGAGGCTGGAGTGATGGCACCAAGTATGTTTTTATGATGAGTAACTCCTTGCATTCTTTTGAGTCCATTTCAGCCAAAAAAAAAGAGGAACTGCCTGGTATCAGAAGAATGTTCTCGGTCTGAACACACGACGCACTATAAATCAAGGTGTTCTGTTACCACACTTGAAAGCATGAAGAGACAAATTATTACTAGAAAATATAGATCAGCCTAGCAAGATATCTCAGACAGTCGTTATCCGCTACAGTATGACACAAGATAAAAGCAATAACAATCCTGTCCCCGGAGCTTACTGTTTAATTTGGACCAGCGCTGGCGACTTGGCAAGGTCACACATAGCCACTCCTGCTGGCTTAGAGCAAATTGTCAGACCTCACGACAAAGGCCTTACACTGAGGAAAGTGATATAATCAGCGCCCCAATCACATTGCAGATTTCCATCATTTTTTCCTACTGTCTGGAAGTAAACTCTTCCAATATAACCCTGTTCATCACACAGTTTCCTACTGTGTGCTAGTATTCTGTCTGGTGCCATTTTTTACTGAAATAAAGCTTAATGGGAATCAAGAAAATATTTCTATTTCTGTGTTTGCAAACATGCCACCCATGTTATGGTCATGTCAGTATTACAGCTCAGCTTTTTATAGCTCAGACACGTACAAAACATCTTAAAAGCAGGTGAACATGGGTGTCAGGCATTATAAATCATTCACAAGTATACAAAGTATCCTATAGAATCTACAGAGCTCATGAGAATACCGATTTTACTTCTGTGCTTGCAAACAGTGCCCACACAGGTACATTGTCATATCAGGTATTACCTCTCACGCCTGTTACCGCTCATCTATACGGATGTCGGCACTAGGTGTGGACATTGTCAACCTCCATATATTATACAAGAGAGTCCAGATGTGGGATACATTTTGTTTTTGTTTATTGAATTGTCTATTCATTCCAGCCAAACCTCGCAGGGTAACATGAATAAGTAGTGTCCCCTAAGTCATATCGACATGGTCTAGACATATCCATTTGCCCTGTATCTGATAATGCTCTTCTGCACTGTATATGAGCAGATATGTGTACAGACAAGGCTTATGCCTGATTTCTCATGTTATTATTTGACTTTTTGTGTTAATAGACTAAAAAAACACACAAAATGTAGGGTTCATGTTATTTAAGCTACTCTGTAAATTACATGACCCCATCATTTGACTTGCCTTTAATGGAAAGCACCCTCAACCTCTAAATTCCTATTATATCTAGCTACACTTCAGTAACGTCCTTCAGGTCCGTGAGTTTCATAAGTTTTCCTTACTGGTTTATGTGCTCTCTATACATAACATGACATATCTGACAGTTACATGCACCCATTTGTATGTTTTACTTTGTATTAAGATAGCACATTTAGCTCTACACTAATATGGCTGCCAGTACATGAAATAACAGGAAAGAGAGTCAATCAATCCTATGGTAACACGGACCATGTCAGTGCTCCCCTGAGAGTTTACATAGAGAAAATCTACCTCGTAGCTTTACTCTTTGCTAACTATATAAGCAAGTGTTATCACAACCACGGTTTGTACAAATTGCCAGATAAAAATGTAGTAAGAAAAATGAAAAATATGTAGAGGTGTAACTCCCTAATGCATATAATGACAGTGTAATATTAGTACTTTAGAATTCATGAATCTCAACTGGGATGATGACTTGACAGATTGATTACAGCTCCATATTTACACTATTGACATCAGGACCCCCTAAACTGTGACTGCTTATGCCTCTGTTATGAGAGAAAATAAATTCTCGTGAGATTCAGTAGGTAAATGTCACTCCACCCTTTTATAGGGCCTAAACATACCAAGGGGACGGTTTAGGCACGACGCCCCTAGACACTAGGAATTTTGTGATGGTACAAGGTGCCTTGGCTGTGCCATCCATCCTACAGTGCTCTTATTGGGGTTGGATCAAATTAGGTTGGAGAAAGAGAAATGTTATGTGCCTCATTGTGTGTCCTCTGTAGTACCCAGATTCTCTGTCTACCTTGGAGGCACACACCTGTCAGTACCGTAGAAATATAAAAAATCAAGGTATCAAAAATAAGTTGGACTTTATTATATAGTATTATATCCAGTATTTATATTATTTTCTATTAAAATGTGTGTATAAAACACTTTCTGTGGCTTATGATTACAGTCTCAAGTAGAATCCCATAGCCTCAGATGTTGTATGCGTAGCGCTACCACACTTCCCATCATCACGATGACCGCCGAGCCACCATGAAGCAGTAACCTATTACAAGTCCGTTTATTTTCTAAAATACTGTTTCCCCCTGCTAGAAGGGAAATATGGCTGACTGTGTTCCAAACTATATTTTTACCATAAAAAATGTCTGTACTCTCTAACCTCTTCAAGACCCGGTCATTTTCAGTTTTTTGCATTTCCGTCTTTTTATCAAAGCATTCCAAAATCCATATCTTCCTTTTTTCCATTACAGAGCCCTACGAAGGCTTATTATTTTATAAGACAAGTTACTTCCTCGTGGCCCTGTGTACTAGAAGCTGGAAAAAAAAAAACAAATATACCACAAAAGAAAAGGGTCCACGAAAGAATAAAGGGTCACAGTAAAAGCCGTGAAAACAAAGTCGCTACAATGAAACATAACATTTCATCTATCACTTATTTGGAGCTGTACGTCCTTGTCATCACTTTTATTAGAATTTTTGTAGTGGCACAAACAGCAAATAGTTTATGATGATGGGGGTATCTGAAAGCTCAAAAAATGCCCTTGTTGTGTAGATTTCACATGTTTAATGATTAGGATTTGGTAGATCTTTAAGGGTTTTTCTTTAAGGTTTTTTCCTATTTAACTAATTGGGATAAATGCTTACCACATAGGCTCATGACACACTGTGTTTGGTCCTTGAAGAATGGACCCTGCGCATCTCCGCATCATAGTGACATGTAATAACTATAATACACCTCTTCCCTGCAAACAACAGCACCCAGCTGGGAAGAAGGGACTCTTGCATTATAAATCACTATAATTGCTAAGAATCCTATCCTCCACCAGTGGTTGGCCCATGGAAATGGGTTTGGTGATGCACAAGTATGACTATCATTTGCTTTACTTATAGGGAACACTGTGGAATATATAGAGGATTAGAGATAATGTATAGCTATAGATGCATGTATAGCATGATATCAAGAGGATGCAGTCTCAAGAAGAGGAAGAAGTCTATAGCCAGACATCCACACCTCTGGGACCAGCCTTATCACACCTTGGTTTATCACCACTTTGTTCAGTGACCCCAGTTGATGCACACTCTCCATTGACTATCACAGTGACACACTATCTCCATGACCTCACAGTAGCCCCTTCTCCAGTGAACCTCCAGTGATCCCCTTCCTCCCGTGACCTCCAGTGATCACGCTTCGTTCTCATGTACCTCCATTGATCACACTGTCACCTCCAGTGAACACAAAACTCCAGTGATCGCTCCTCACACCATGACCTCCAGTGCATCACCACTTCTCCAGTGACCTCCCAGTGATTCCACCTTCTCCAGTGCCTCCGATAAGCACACTTCTCCAGTACCTGCCATTCCTTCTCCAGGACTTGATCACACTTCTCCATGACCGTCTCCAGTGATCACACTTCTCCAGTGACCGTGAACACTCTATGACCTCCAGTGATCACACTTCTCCAGTGTCTCTAGTGATCAAACTTATCTAAGTGACGCTCCAGTGATCACCTTCTCCATGATACTCGCATGATCACACTTCTCCAGTGAGCTCCAGTGATCACACTCTCCAGTGAGGCTCCAGTGATTCCCTTTTTTCCAGTGAGCTCCATGTGATCCCCTTCTCCATGACTCTCCATTGAGCAACCTTCTCCCATTGACCTCCAGTATCACAACTTCTCCAGTCGACCTCCATATCACACTTCTCAGTGATCACCACTGCTACTCCGCCAGTGACCTCCCGGATACACTTCTCCAGTGGCCCTCCAGTGATGCACACTTCCCAGTTGGCCTCCAGGATCACACAGTCTCCAATGACCCTCCGGTGATCACCTTAACCGTGACCCCTCATGATCACGCTTCTCCAGTGACCTCAGTGTCGCTCTTCTCCAGTGGTCCTCCAGTGATCACGCTTCTCCATGATCACGCTTCTCCATTCTCCAGTGATCACGCTTCTCCAGTGACCCATTCCAGTGATCACCTTCAATCACCAGTTGACCTCCATGATCACAATCCTTCTCCATCTGACTCCAGTGATCACACTTCTCCAGTGACCTCCAGTGATCACACTTCTCCAGTGATCACACTTCTCTAGTGACCTCCAGTGATCACACTTCTCCAGTGACCTCCAGTGATCACACTTCTCCAGTGACCTCCAGTGATCACACTTCTCCAGTGACCTCCAGTGATCACACGTCTCCAGTGATCACACTTCTCCAGTGACCTCCAGTGATCACACGTCTCCAGTGATCACACTTCTCCAGTGACCTCCAGTGATCACACTTCTCCAGTGACCTCCAGTGATGACACTTCTCCAGTGACCATAGACTTCTTCACTTGTCCTATCCCTATGACTGCTGCTTCCAGAAATCCATACATTTTCAGAAATCATTTGGAGAGCAGATATTTTTGACAACACTTCAGCCCTGTGTGACTAAATCCCTGGAAATGGAAAGGTCCCTGTAGTGGAAGCCACGTAAATGGCACATTGGAGCCTTGTTGACTTTCTGTGGAGGGGCTAAGCACCGCATTAACTCTTGGCAAGCCATGTGAGTGCCGAGGCAATTATGTCATTGAGATTGGAGAGGTCGGGGCGGTGTGAACAATGAATCAGTGTAGTGCTGCTTCACGTGTAGCCCTGTGCTCTGTGTGTGAGGAGACTAGGAGGAGAGTGTCAGCAGCCCGGGCCTGCCCCTCCCCTCTGGCTGAGCTGCACTCACACGGGCACTGCATTGGTTTGTTGACAAAGTGGATGAATGAGTGGAAGAGCTCCAGCACAGGCTATGGCAGTGGCTAGCAGCAGCACAGGAGCTCAGCCACAGCAGCAGTAGCCCAGCCCTGGACCCCGACTTCTTCATCCTGGCACTGGATCTATTAGGCGTGACAGCTCTCTGTGTAGTCCATAGCGCACACTCCCTGCTCATCACCTCCTGGCAGCCGACTGCTAGTCCTCTCCACAGCAACTTGGATCCTCAGGGTCTCACTACTTACCTTCAGAGATAACAGGTACATGGCTTTCTGCACCCACTCCTTATATAGTACAATATACTGTCTACTATAGGATGTGCTCATCTTAGGTTAGCTTTTACTAGTTGACACCTGTTTCAATATAAGCAGAGAGCATGTAGTTTTATATATATATATATATAGTATTATTTCTCCTATGTACATATGTGTGTGTATATATATATATATATATATATATATATATATATATATATATATATATCTATCTATCTATCTATCACCTATATGTATTTCTATTACCTGTGCCTATTTAACTATTCTGTTAAGTTAGGCTAAACAGTCTATTTGTATAACTTAAAATGCAATGTTCAAGTGTGATGTAGTATGAACACAGGGAACGACTTAGGATATGTATATTGGATTGCTCAATCCAGTTGCATAACTGACCTGCACTTTATTATATACATGTATCTTATTAAGTTCAGCATGTTTAACCTTTAATTAGAATTTCTATAATGTGATATTGTGGTATAATTACTGGGGAGAGCATTTGAGTAGTAGTAGACGACGCTTTAAAGTACATCATGTGCCTGAATTCTTTATTTGACTTTTTGAAGGAATTACTGAGTCTTGAAAATATTCAGCATGCTTTTTCTTAAACATTGGCAGTCATTTCCAGGTTGGTGAAAGCCTGCCAACATTTACAGGGAAGTCTACATGTTACAGATTGAGGAACAGACATAACCATTCTAAACATCTTTGCCAAAATGGATTTTTAATGAAGTACGCTACAAGCTTACTTTATAAGGTCCCTAATAATGATTTGTGTGACTGAGCTGGTTTTCAGCTTGTCTTGTTATGTTTTATCCTAAGTTATATAGTGCAGTGTAATAAGCATTCCAACTCCTGAGTCTGCTGGTTCAGTCAGTCAAACTGTCTGGAATAGGGCGTATATGATCACACCCATATTTAGTATCCTTAGTATATATATATATATATATATATATGTATATATATGTGTGTGTGTGTATGTGTATATATATAATATATACACATACATACACAGATGTGTATAAATATACAGAAATCTACATGTACTGTATATTGCAATCCATAGCCTTATTGCATAAGAAAAGCCACAGACCCACGATTGTGGTGACCTCCTTTGATGATAATGCTACTTACAGAAATGCCATCGTATTTGAAGTCGGAGGCAATTATTGTGGAAGTGTGTTGCTAATGTATACTGGAAGTTAGATATTGTCCAAACAGGATATTGCTATTTTAGTAGTAGGATTCTCCAGCCTCTGTGTCTCATTTTTACATTCAAGGACAACAGAAAAGTACAACTCCTGATTTAAACTACTTTCTGGGGAAATCAGTAGATTACATGTCATCCTATATCATTATAGTCATTTTTAGTAATTGTTACATGATCAATGGGAGGTTTGTATCAGTTGCATATTATATAGTTATAATGAGACATATGACCTCTAGTTTAACTTTCCTCTAACCGTCTGACACCCAAAAGTTAAAGCCCCTTTGTACTCCAGATACATCTCTGTTGCTTATCCAGAGTAATTAGACCAGAGCACAACACCATGATTTATCCCCACCGTAATGGGAAGAAGATCATGGTCATATAGCTGACTTCAACCATTCTCTGGATTTGAAGTATAACAGAGCTGATTCCCTTCACAAAAATGTGAGTGATGTTTTGTATACAATGCCTTGTTAATATCTCAGTGACAAAATGGTTCCCACCTGCTTGCCAGCCAACATTTCACTCTGCTTTATTGGTAATTAAAGTACAATGTATGGAAAAAGTCTAGAGATGAAATAGCATTCTTCATTTTCCAATGACAATGAGAGCTATTTTCACTTGACTCCTTTGAATCGACACTTTTACGACCCCTGCCTCCATAATAATCCCTTATCTTCTTCATGCAGCACTCGCTGAGGTCTTCACAAACAACAATTGTTCGGTAGTTTGGAATTTAGCAATAACCTAGGAAGACATTTACTGTTATTAGTACTTTACTTTTATGATTGTTTAACCTTCCAACATAAATTCTACTTTTCACATATATAGATATATGTGTGGTGTTAGAGTAGAATGCATAATCTATCTCACACCATTTGTGTGTTATCTACTCTGTATGGTCCAGGTTTTACAGACTTTCAGGCATAAAAATATAATTAAAAGTACTCATGTATGCAATTTTTCCATAACAGACAATATTTCTTCCAGTAAATTGTCTTTGGTTAAAAAATGTTTCCATCCTATATGCTAATGTGTTTTTGGAAGGTGGAATGAAGACAACTCTTTTTTAACTTTGACCTAACTCTGTCCCTATCTAGAAACTGGTGCATTGACGTGGGAGATAACATTCTCAGTTGTTTATCATATCAGCACAACAGCCACCAGCTGAAGTTGCCGGTGTATCATGACATCATTTTGTATGCCTATTGTGGCAATAATACCAATAGTCCCAAAATACCATCTTTTCTAGCCTTGCATTGTCATGCTTCTACTCAATGTGCATCCTGGCTGCCCATATTGCCAGGTATTATACTGGTGCTTATGGTCTAATCATGGACATGAGGGATTTATCACGACTGGGCGCATTGTGTGCCCTTCATGCCACATATATGACTTCATCTTAATGGCTTTTCAGCCTACTAGTTCAAGTATGATGCTTTTGGAAGGGCACATACAGCTGTAGACAACCATTTTGCAGCAATTATATGTGGCTAGATTGTACCAATAATAATCTTTTTTGTTATCACCCTAATTCTGGATAAATAGTAAACTATTTATTTGAGGTCATGCCTTTCATAATAACAGTTGTCTTTAAAATCCCAGTCAGAACTGGGTCAGCACCATTTGGTGCAATAGAAAACTACATGGAAGAAGTATTTGCCCTGTGTTACTATGAATTAGATTGTAAACTGTGTGACAGGGTTGCTTAGGCATGTGAAGTAGAAAACTTGGCTGTTGGCTAATAATGTAGGATTGAGCTCAGTGTAATAATTTGTTGCCAAAAAGACAAGGGCTATGTAGTTACCAGTCATTGTATGACTGTATGTTCCTTCCATGAACATATGGTGGGTTCATGCCCTCATCATTCACCATTACTGCAATATTCTTCTCTGTGGTCTCCCAGAAAACTTTCTAACACTCCTCCAATCCATCCTTAACTCTGATTCCCGCCTAATCCATCTGTCTTCTCACTGCTCTTCTGCCTCTCCTCTCTGTCAAGTTTTGATCTGCTTATCTATCATGCTGCAAATTCAGTTTAAAATACTAACCATGTCCATAACCATATCTCAGATCTAATCATCCAATACTGTCCCACATGTAATCTCTCCTACTATCCACTCTTTTGTAAACCGTTTCCAAGACGTCTCCAGTGCAACCCAAGCAATCTATGTGAACCCTTTTATAAATGTACAACGCCATATAGTACATGGTGCACTATGAATAATAGCAATAAACTGTAGGAAATGGATCATCATTTAATATATATTCATGACATGTATTTTACCAGTCCCATAGGTCGGTAGATGGAAGTTGACAATTTGAAAAGAAGACTTGCATTGTAAAATTTGTCAGGGCATGATATGTAGAATAGAATGCTTTTTCACTGGATTATTTCACATTATCGTGCGTCATCCCCAAAAAATTTTATTATGGTATTAATAAAGATTTCCGCACAACTGAACTGCAGTTGCTTTGTTATTTTACTAGGATTTGCTATTTAATGCGAGGATCAAATTGTCTTAAGATAAAAATTGCATAAGCTAGAAAACAACAAGAGGCAGCATTGGTTTGTTCATATGTGGCATAGATTACTCCTGGTATTATATAAAATACAGCTGGTGATCCAGAATGAAAGTATTTTATTGTAAACTGAGTAATGAAAGTGATGCCAGCTTTACATTCCCATGTAAAATGAACCTCAAGTAAACATCATGGTGAATATTGGCAGGGATGAACCATATCTTCTGTGCTTTTTTTTCAGCTGGTATCGATCCAAACAGTATAATTTATGTTAGTCTGTGGTAGCTCTTCTAATACCATTATGGAGTTGCATTTTTATTTAGATCCTTATTTTAAAAAAAAATGAGAATGAAAAACAAATGTTGGCTGGGTAGTTCTTCATTATGGTAATATGGCGCCCATAGATCTCTGTGGGAAATTACTATGCCTTTTGCCACCACCAAATACAAGATTGGAGCTTCATGCCAAACTAGAGCACACCATAAAACACTTTGTGTACCTGCAGAGGCGAGCCCTGTTTTTAATTCCAATAAAGTTCCAGGAAAAAGCCCCTGTCTACCTTTCTTTAAAGGGAACCTACCACCCCGGTTCTACCAATAAAGGTGGATCGGGTGGTAGGTGGATGAATGGGACGTGAGGATAGCCCTTTTAGAAAACTTTAATTCCGGAATATGTACATTTTTTTATGCGGCTACTGGGGCGTGGAGTAGCCGCATAAAAAGCGCTATCCTCACGTCCCATTCATCCACCTACCACCCGTTCTACCTTTATAGGTAGAATCGGGGTGGTAGGTGCCCTTTAATGTTATTGGGAGAGAAATTAGAGTACACTTGCCAGAGGTATAGAAGGGGGTGCAGCCCCACAACCCCTTATGTAAAAAGCCTTGCAAACTCAATTGGTTAGGGACTTCTGGTCAACAATCCTTCCACTGACTAAGTACACAGGTAAGCTGACCAAACACAGAGGGACAAACAATGGATAGCAGACAGAAAAGCAAAGTTGGACAGAACCGGGTCAAAACCAAGATGGCCAAGTAAGGAGGTTGAGTAAACGTAGCAGAGGTCGAATGCACAGAATAGCAAGTAATAACATGAAATCACGAGGAACAAGTATTAGGAAATGTAACTGGGTTGATATATAAAGGAGTTGCTGGATGTCGCCTCCAGCACCTG
This sequence comes from Engystomops pustulosus, assembly GCA_019512145.1. Classification (NCBI taxonomy): domain Eukaryota; kingdom Metazoa; phylum Chordata; class Amphibia; order Anura; family Leptodactylidae; genus Engystomops; species Engystomops pustulosus. Next base: position 95,497,334 of record CM033644.1, read on the forward strand.
GATCAGCCATCCATCACTGCAGTAACCCTTGCTGGATAGGGCTGGGCTGCAGAGAGCTGGGTGTTGCTCGATTAATAACAATACAGCAGCAACCTCACACAAAATACAAAGGAAAACTAATGCCACCTAAGCCGCACTCTGAAGACACAGGAAGCCTTTGGCACAGATATTACAATAACACTGACCGGGGCGGGATCTGCATGGTTAGAGAGGACACCCTGGGGGTGGTAAGTTTGAGGCCTTAGGTGGTCATAATTAAAATGTACATGTTATAGATTATACATTCCTTTCTAATATTGATTGCAAATTGAGAATGAGAAACACAATCATTGTGTTTTCTCACACTACTGTACTATCATATGTTTCAAATACATTATACTCTACTTTTTAGTATACATTCATTACTGATTTATTCATATGTTTTCTTTTGCTACTAATGCAGAATTCTTCGGGAGCCGATGAACAGTTTCCGCTAGCAGTTGTTTTGTCCAAATCTGTAGCTTTTGCTCCAGCTTGGATTTGCTGTAGCTCCTTTGTATATGCAAACACTAAAAATTATGTAACTTTTGTTATAGTTAAAATAATCTTCCCACTCTGCAGAATTGCAAGCTTCTTTACTGTAGTAAGCAATGAGGTAGCTGTGCCTTGTATTGTGTAATAGGTCAATGTCACTGGGTTCAGATTTAGGCCAGTTCTTAGGAAACAGCTGCCTTAGGGCATGGTTGTTTCTTTTGAAGGCAGCTTTTATGCTACCCACCCTTCCTTGTGATCTGCATGGATTGAAGTGCTCTTGTATTGCTTTAATGAACTGTGACCAATCTCTGGACACTGTATATATCATAAGGAAAATATATAGCTATAGAATTGTATAAGTTGGAACCAAAGGTATATTTTAAACCTGCCCTGATGCAAAATCTGTACAAGACCTCCCAACAATAATGTATTATTTCTAGCTGTTGTCTCTTCATATGAATAAGAGATATCTCACGGGCTCCGTTAGGCTCTTCAGCTGAGGAGCGATGTACTAGCTTTAATACAAGCAGGATTTTTTATGAAAATGAAATGATTCAGCTGCCACTAAGACTGTGTCCATAGTATAGAATTACCGATTAGAAAAAGAGCTCTTTATAGTCTCATATTCCAGTCTAAGATTTTGATGGACCTGTTTCTTATTTCAGATGTATCAATATACAGCATATATAATGAAAAATTAGGTAGCATTTAGTAGTAGTGAGAACATATTCAGGGCTATCTAAAACTAAGACTGTTACTTGTCTCTCCCATATTCTTTTTTCTTTTTTGATGGGATGCTGTGCAGAAGTCTATCATCGGCTTAGTAGGCCAAAGTGAAGTTGGCCATACACTTGAAGTAGTTTGTGAGCACTGACACCACCGTACCAGTTTTTCTTGTCACTACTGTACTGTACTGCATCTGTTTTATTGAATGATGTAAAGGAAATAAACCTTTTCCAGGAACAATTATACACTTGCGGAATAAGAATCAACAAAGGAATACAAAGGAATATACATTTTTAGAGTTTTTTCTATGGATTTTTGATATATATTCTCAGGGGTTATGAAAATAATAAACAGCTCATATTCACCTTCTCCAGTACTGCTACATAGCTGCCCATAATTCTTGCCTCTAGTTGCATATTCAATAACGGGTACCCCTCTCTTGGTGGGGAAATGGACAAAAACACAAAAAAACATATTATTAAAAATTAATGACTCTTTATTAATACAAAGAACACACACAAAAATATAAGTATAGTTACTGCTGGTGATATATGTAAACAATGTATAATAAAAACACAGTGGTTTGGCACATAAGAAAGCGGATAAGCCTGGGCAGGGGGAAGAGGTTAGAGTGTACTGAGGCTGGTAAATTGGGAGCTGATCAATGGAGTGTATTGGGTATGTGATAGCTCCATGTAGTATATGTATGGGGTAAGTGCAAAGAGACTCCTATAAAAAGGAGGATGGTAGTATCTTTGAGGGCTATCTAAAAAGGTATGTCAGCTCTTACCAGTGAAGAGTGTTGCCAAGCACCCCTGCCAGGTTAAGACCGCATATAGTCAAGTCAAGTCAACAGTGTTGGACGGGACTGAAGGACAGCACCAGAGAGGGATTTTTATTGGTTTTATAAAACCCAGAGGCATTTATCAATTATTTTAAGTTGGACATCCCCTTTAAAACATAATATGGCTAGTAGTTTCACATAATAGACATATTCATGTATAAAGAGCTATCTACTGGATAGTGAAATATTATATTAGATAAAATTGTTTAAGATGTATCCAAACAGATTTCTTCTTTTAAGAATTATGATACTGATAAATCTATTTTTATCACCTTCTAAGAGTTCAAGAAAATGTTAGTGAATCCTCCTCCGGCTTTGGGAAATCCTTCATGAATAGTTGGGCATATCTAATTTCTTAACCAATTGGTCGTAGACTAATAAAGTGGCACATTTATGAAATTGAATCAAAGATAAAGTGAATGTGGGAGACGTCTTTTCACTATAGAATATTTTTTTTATGAAATACAAAAATTTCTTGTGATGTCTTTTTAGTAAAAAAATATTAAAAGGCAGGAATTATGCATGGACGAGATGTGCCAATTTGTGCAGAGCCTTATGATGCTGCTATTTTACTGGTACAAATAAACATTGGTCTGAAGATTATGTTAAACTGCTTTAACTCTTAGTCCCTCCTTGTAAACGCTAGGGTTTATAACAAGTTTTGCTTTGTTGGTTGTTTATCTCGTTAATGGGTCTCCATTAACATACATCTTAAAATTGCTAAATGCCACAATTAGTTTACTTGTGGCGACCCTGAACTTCTCTGCATGAAGACATTTCCTTATGGAACAGAGGGCTCTTTGGGATATGTAGTGTGGAGTGAAGCTGTGAAATTTTATACTACTTACTGTAGATTAATTTTATTGAAGAAAGCTTGTCCTACTTAAAGTTTTGTCCTTTACTCTTAATATACAAAAGTACATACTTTACATACTTTTTAAGAAAATTATGAATTATAAGTGATATATTGCTTTGATCATACACATCAGAAGTGTATGTCCATATGCAGTTACTTACCTTGGATTACTATAGATAATTGTCTACAATTAAAACATTTGTCTGTGGTGTAACAAGAATTCTAGGGCCCCTCTAGAAGTCATGGGTATATGCACATGCTCAATTCACTACTTGTCCATTATTCCGTTCTACTTCTAGAAAGAGGCCAAAGTGAAGGAGATTCAAATGCAATTTAAATAGATGTTAATGGCAGCATATGGTAGAATCCGGATCCTATTAGTAAAAAATTTGTGTGTAAGCTTGTATTTCCTCTTAACTTTTTTACTATTCACATATGCAGTAAATGGTCTTTGCTGTCATCCACATGTTGGTTCAGGAGCATCAAGTAGTAAATAGTAGGAGATTCTACAATTTGCATTTACCTGATAAATATGTGAGCACTTAGCTTGGATTAATCAATACATTTGACTTTGGTTTATCTAAATGTGAGGGTCTACATTGCATATTGCATATATTAATGATCTCTATCACCATACTGCTTTAGGTCTAGAGTCTTGTGCTGGATACAGATGTAGCACTGGTTAACATAGCTGAAAGTTTAAAGCCGTAATGTATATTCCTATTAAAGATTGAATTTGATGCACATTTATTCTATTTGAGTGTTATATCACTTATGTTCAAATTGTTGGTTTTGTTTTCAAACCCGATTAGGGCTGCTCTTTCCTACACCTATTTTGGTGTTCTAATAGCTGAAAGTGTGTTAAATTAGTTATCACAGGAAAGGGGCAGACTTTATACTTCATAGAAAGTTATCCACACCTGCCAGTTTCAGCACTACTGCTCTACCATCTTAGGTGCATGGAGGTGTCCTGTTTCTGTCTGACACCTGATGACTGATTACTGAGACTGAGTTTGGATAAGTATGGAGTTTATGTGAGGCCTAGCTGCTAGTCAGCAGTTATTGAAGAAGTATTTGGTACCTTAAAAATTCAGTCTCACACATTGCATAACAGTCAACTGGTTGCTTACAATGCTGAAAGTTATTTCTTTAACCAAAATCCAAAGGCCCCGCAGACATTAGATCAACCACTGAAATTTACAGTTATGTTAACTTCAAATATTTGGTGCTAGGGACAGGCATTTTATTTGGCAAAAGATGTATCCCTACAGTAAAAAATACCAAGAAAAAAACACTGATTTTCCATAAATGTGACAGTGTTATCTGATCCTTCTGAAACTATTTCAAAAAATCTAATTTTTACAAGACAATACAAGACATTGGGGCTTATTTACTAGGGGTCCCGCAGATCGCACTTTCGTCGGATTTTAGAAATTTTGTGGATTTGCGCCACTTTGACAGCTATTTAACTGGGGATTGTGTCGCACGCGATCAGATTTCGGGGCAGCTGCGCTGGCTTTCATGCGACAGAAATTGGGGGGTGAGCGATCCAACTGTTTCAGACTGAGCATGGGATTTAATATTCAAATTGTGTCACAACCAATGCACTTACATACACCAGGCAGAAGATGGTGAACTCCGGCAGACCTGAGCAGGGCAGCGACAGATGCAGGAAATTGGGTGCACGTTTGACGGACACTCTGTATTTTGGGAACTCCGTCGGCTGGGTAAGTAAATGTGCCCCATTATGGTGTGATGGGGTAACAAAGAGATTGGAATGGAACTCAAGTTTCCTGTTGTAATTATTTAAGGCAGATAAGAAGATGAAAGAAATGATCTAATATTTGGGTGCATCACTACATCAGAGAGATGTGCAGATAACACATAACTATTGTTACATTGTTACATTTTAATCTCTGGGACCTTTAATCTCAAAATGTGTCTCATGAGAAACATTGAAAAGTTTGTTTGACAAAATGTTATTCCCACTATTCTGGAATGAAGATTATGCTGATAATGGTGATTGGTAATGGTTCACGGATTCACCTGCTGGGATTCTGATGACGACCATGGGAAACCCAGTCTTTCTGATAAATAAAGTGAAAGGGTCAAGCTACTCTTTCACTGCCATAAAAAATTATTGACCTGTCATTATTAGTCCAAGTAGTCAGACTTTAAAGGATCAACATGCTAGTAAAGGATAGAGAGTAAAACTTAATGTAGGCGCAACACTTTCATGATCAAAAATATGCATTGTCATCATCATATATGACTATATCTTGTATGTTCTGTCAACACAATGTAAAAAAATGTAAACATCAAACAAGCATATCCCCCTACATAATTTTGAAGTTCCCTTATACCCTGTTGACATATGTTCTTCAATTTTATGCTTACTTCATACTTTACGCATACATTTCCATATTGCACAATTATGTCGCTTTTCATTAGAGGTGGTATGCAACGCAACCAGGGATGGATAACAGTTTGCAACATTGTAATCATCGCCAAAGTAGATTCATATGATGCCAGAGGACATTCATCTGCAACTCATTCTGTTCATACGAAGTTGCATCAACTCGGGTGCCGAATTGCTTAACTCAGCTGCCATATTATTGAACTCTGGCCGTTATGCTATGCATGATAACAAACCCATCCTACAAAATTGGATTGTACCTGGGAGGCACCATAAAGATGCCTGAAAAGTTGAATATCTATTTTTATTAAACCATGTATAATTGTTATTGTATGCTATAAAATTATTAAACCTATCACATTATTTTGATAGAACATGTGGAGATCATAAAAGATTCATTTGACTTCAGATTCAAATCACTATGGAATATCTTGGAAAAATGACAGAGTAGCCAGAGGGGGTTCATTCCTTAGCGAGATGAAACAAAGCCAATGGAGACAGTAAGATGTCCATGAAAGACAGATAAGACTTGAATGACTGGGACTAGAACAAGAACAAAATGACTTAATGTACTTGGCTTAAAAAGAAAGACACATTGTTAAAATCTAGATGTAGATACAGTACTATGCCAATTAGTGTGGAGACAGGAGAGGATTAATTACTAGGTATGTGAACGGAAAATGTGTCTTGTATGTAGATCCTAAACTAAATGATTGCTTCATTATATAATGTGGAGTTATTACTGTGAAATAGTATAATGCACAGAAGCTGCATCATATGGAAATAGTACTAGTACTGGATGAGTAATTTTACTATACGATTACACTGTACTAGACCTTCAGGGAAAAACTATATTTCTCAGTCATTTGAAGATATGAATAAGCGGTTTACATGTGTAAAGCTTTTCATGCACATTACGTTAGTCATACATACCTATCAATTTATGTCACGATTGGATGACCAACTAATATATATGGATTAGGCTGTTGATTTTCCTTTGTCAGGGTTTCTGTCAGCATCTTACTCTCTTCTCTCCAGCTTAGCATACTTCTTTCTTTGGGTTTGGGAGGAATAGCTGGGGCCAAACAAGCTTTTGAATGATAGCTATGTGAATTGTATAGGCAATGCAGGAATCACCATTTAAGACATAGTTTAATCATATAACCTTAGTGTTATATAAGAGACTATGAACAGAAAAAAATGAATTGACATTGGCCAATGTAAGGAAATATTTACACAAACGAACAAGAAGAACCTGGTACTGGAACAATCCTTTGTAGTTTTTAAAATTGACAGATACTTTATTTTTCAATAAATTTTTAAATAGGCGCTTTGTAGGTGAGGAGACGTAGCCCTAGAGGCCACTTATATTTACACTTAATTCAGTATACAAAACTGTTCCCCTATTTAGCATGCTGCTAAACGTTTTTGGAAGTTTTAGTTGCAAAGTTCTACCTTCTCCAACTGTTCTACCACCAATTTAGATACACAAAAACAAAATGAGGTTATGGGTTTTTTACTTCAATTTCTTGCAGAAAAAAAGGCAAACTCATGAAATTGTGAATATAAATAAAAACGAACAAACAATGATCCTTCAGGAATTCAGTTTTGGGAAGCCATTACTACAAGTTTAGGGATGCTTATTGTTTTTTATTCTACACAGAGTTTTAGTAAAATAACCTTTCAATGCATGTTTTTAATGCACTCAGTAGATAAAGGAGAAGGTGACAAATATAATTTATCTTGTGTGTCTCCATCTGAACAAAGTCCAGACTTTCAACATTGAACAGAGGGCCAAAATACAGTATACGTAAGTATATAAACACTTTCACTAAGGGAAAGTGATGACACCATGTGAGGGCTATTAAGACTTCAAAAGACACTTAAATCAACACGGGTGTTAGGTTTAGAATGGTGGTTCTCAATCTTAGTCACCACAGACTAGCAAAAGCTGCTAATGTCACACCTTACTAATGTCTTAGCAGACCTTATAAACGGCACACAGGGTCATCACGAGTTTGAATAAAATCTTCAAAATATTATATTTCAATAGAACTGAATTAAATCTGAAATATATCAAGATGATACAAGTAACCAGAATATCTATATTTCAGTAGTAATTTATTACATACAAGTCTTCAGAGCATTGGATTCCCTTTTATGGTGGTATACTGAGATAAGTATTTGCTTTTTTCCAAACTGTGAAATATACAACCTATTATTATATGTAGACATGTGTTTTCTATTTCTTCTATTGATTTTACATGATACATGTCATTCCAGTTTTATAATAAGTAATGTCAGTAGAAAATCTGGTACCCTGCATTTAGTGGTTTAGCAGCTCAAAACTGATGTCATGTTGGGAAGTTTCTTATTCCAAAATTGTTATTAGGATTTACTAATCCTTCCTAATGTGTACAAATATATCAATAAATGTGGACCAGACAGTTTAAAATCTGCCCAAATTAACACAGTGGTGCATGTTGGATGATGACACTATAAGCTAGTGTTCTCTTATGATAGACCACCCATTAGTTACTTTATTTTTTACCAATTTGTGCATTTCTAGTAAGTCAAGCTTCCTAATCAAGAGGCACAAGCATTGGTACCCTTATTCTGTCCTACTTAGATAAGTAAATCTTTCCCAGATACATTACAGCACTGACATGATGAAATATTCATAAAATAGAATGTTTCTTATAAGAACAATCAGCACTGTACTTTTCAAGAACAATGAAATTCAAACTGTGCACTTCAGACCTTAGAGCTAATTATTTCCCAAAGTGTAACCAGCATGGTAACCAGCAGAGTCCTTCATTACAAGGTTTGGTCATGCAGAAATAACCCCATGGTCTCTGCTACAGGAGACCATCAAAGTTCCAGCCTTTTGTTTGACATATACATATAATATAGGCGATTTGGGCAGTAACACGGGCCCAAGTCTTCTCGGGGGACCATTGCCACCCAAACCACCCACCAAATATTATCCTGAGAAGGACCTTCACCCATGAATTCCTTGTACATCTGTTCCTACTGTCAATACACATGTACACAAGAGCTATTTCAGGACTTTTGAAGGTCCTCCAAAGGTCCTGAAACCGCAGATTGAAAGCAAGCAGAAAGGACGCATCCTCCACTCCCCAAGAAGCTTCTAGTACTATATGTAGGAAGTGGATTCCAGACTTGTAGTGGCAATAAGATTCATATGGCCCATGACAGTCCTAATCTGCCCCTGCGTACACCAGGTTATTATGATGTAAAGATGTGGTTATACACATACTCATGTGGAGTATTATAGTAGATAAGCTTAATTGTATGGTGGTGCATATAGTTATCTCTTGAATTAGGATACATTTTTGTGGCATGGAGTGACTTTGGGATTTCTGCTTTCAAAAAAGGTAAAAATAATACATGCCATGTGGACATTGCCTGATGTGTGTTTTGCCATTTTTAATATGCATATCTCCAGAGATAGTTACTTGTTTACTCCCAATACAATGAATATTTCTTTTAACTTACACCCTTGTCATGGGCTGAGTTTCTTCCTGAGTAGTCTGATACAGTTACCCTGACATGCCTGAGGTTTTGTCTTCATACCTCAGTTCTATACAGAATAGACGTCTAATAACCATACAGTACATATCCGGTATAAAATTTCTTGCTGTCTTGCACAAGCAGTGCTATGCGGGGTATGATAAGTATATCTTTCCTGGCAGGATTACTTCACTCTCCTTTAATTATCTCAGCCTAAATAATCACACTATGAATAATGTTCCCGTTAGCAGGTCTGACACAGCGACATTTATACATCCACGCAAATACTTTACCATAGTCTATAGGAAACTCAGCATTGCTAATTTTATGCTATTTCTTTCCTCTCATAACTGGGAGCTACTTTGAGATGATGGTGACATAGTATATATTTAGCTTGTGATCCACATTCCAGGAAATCTAGGTGTGAAGTGCTGGTGTAAACTCCCCAATATGTGACACTAACATTAATGTAGAATGGCAGAAGGACTATGTTACTTTTTCTTTGCTACGGTTTTATGGAGGAAAAAAGCAACTGTTTTCTTATTTGTGCAAGTTTTATATATTGTTTTTCAAAGTTTTATGTCCTACATTGTTTATTTTGTAATTAAAATGCTATGAACTTTTTAACTATATGATTTTAGACCATTAATTAATTACATCTATCAAGTTAATTTCAGTGCAATACAGTATTTATTGTATATGGGTTCACATATCAAATTTGATTAGGAAATCTACTATTAAAATCCATCATGATAAACCAGGGACACACATAGATCCAGGCACTGTGACTGTGGTAATCGTATATTTGTTATCCAAAGCCTCCTTCCTTCTAAAAACTTTTACAATTATGCTAATGAGCCTGGGGGGCTTTGTGGGGAGGGGGTGGGGGTTCCAGAGCCCCTTAGGGCTTCACAGGCTGTTACACTTGCTCCATCTGCACTTCTCCCATCCTTCTGCCCGATGTAATCTTATGGCAGTAGATAAAGTTTCAGCTCATAGTGGGTGGAGGGCAGTGCTCCTGTCAGTATGTAGGGGGCTATGGTAACACCCACAGAAACCCCTTCAGGCATGTAAGCATCATTTTAAAACTTGTAAGTGTCCCAGGTTTATCATAATGGATTTTGATGGTTGATTTCTTTTAGTGGGCTATTTCTAATCTTGCTCTCACAACGTACTGCATGTCACAGTATGCTCCTGCCTCTAAATCCAGTGCTGAGTACGAGCAGCGGAAAGCAATGTCCATCAGGTCAGAACTGGCAGGATTGCAGCTATAGTCTCCCGCGGCTATAGTAAATAGGGTGAGCCAGTGTGCTCACGTCCCCACCTGCCCCTTCACGCCCCTTCATGGCATATTCAAGTCTAAAATCTACATGCAGAACTACTAAAGCAAAAAATGTGTTATCTATTCAATTTAAGAATCCAAGCTCCTATGCCAAGATCAACACAGTTCACAGTTTAAAGACCCAACATTTATAAAATGGATTGAATTCTTATTTTCCCATATGTGTTTCAGGCCAGATGGAATATAGCAATTGTTTTAATACAGGTGGGACCACCTGACTATGATAGATTTGTGCTCTAGCACTTACTGTTTTGTTATTTTAGCTTTCTCTATGTGAGAACTTCATTTTCTATTAAAACTTGACAGCCAAGTATAGCTTTACCTCCAGCACTGAAAAGGCATCACTTCTCATCCTCACTTTATTATAACATGCATCCAGTCTAGGGGAAGTGACATTTGCTCTTCATCTATTAACTTGACTTCCAGTTGCAGGGCTTTTCTATCACCACAACAGAAAATCCATTGTCAAAGGAAATGGTGTCACATTTTCTTGGGATGAGAAATATGTCTTTGTAAACAGCTGGATTCCCCATAGTGAATGCTGTCTTTAGTAATATGCTCATTTAGAATATTTCCAAAACCTGAATGATCTGGGTCAGGTCAACCTGTGGTAGGTAGGAAGTAGGTAATTGCATATTACACAGTCTGAAATAACGTAAATATGACTTCTCAGGGCATTGCAATTCAAATTATTTCCAGCCCCTATAGGTCTCGACTTGTTTTGTTGCAGAAATAGTTAACCACAGACCAAGATTCTTACTTTAAACTAAAAGGTTTTATATGCAGTATATACATTTATTATATAAGGCAGAAAGGTTTTTTTCCTGTTTTTATATAATACAGCACCATTCATGTGATTTCACTTTTGTTATCCATCCATGTAACATTTTAGCACAAGCTTAGTGGAATCCAATCGTCTAAAATTGCTGTCTACGCAATTAGGAAATAGAGCATAGGAAAATTTTCAGTGCCAATATTATGCCATTGGAAGCAAGATCGTGGCATTTGTGATGGCCAACAACATGTTTAAAGAGCTCATCTCCTCTTTTTATTCAGTAACTACAGGCTTTTTATCTAGGACTTTCCCCTTGTAAAGAAGGGGATTCAGGCAATATCTATGTATCAGGTAATAACTATGTATCAGGCAATGTGTAAACAAAACTTTAATACATAAGCAACTGTTCACCTAAGGTGGCTCTTTGATTCAAGTATTAATAGTCCCTTTGTAAAGCTCAGCCTTGGACTTCCCCAAGAAAAACCCCAAAGGAGTTTATATGAATAGGACTAAAGGAATGAGTTTTCCACATCTGAAAGTTTAATTTATTCAGGCTAAACATTGATGCAACTGCTTGAAAGATTTGGAGTTTAATCCTTTATTAACCGACATTTAAGTTAACTTCAATTAAATTGGGTTTATGTTTTTCAGGTAAATCTACATCTTGAATCAAGTACTGTAGAAAGTGGAATTACAGAATAAGTAAATAATTGTAAACCAAATGCTACAACAATGTAGCAAAAAAACACATAAATATAGTACATGCATTTTGAAACAATTTAAGTATATAAAACATCAGGCTATTAGACTGGCCCTATGCTTACTTCACAAATCCACAACAGAGGAGGGACTGTACCAATCACCTACTTAGTTAAATGTAATATCGCAAGGTGAGTAATATAAAACTTAACATTTATTTCAAAATACATAAAAACCACTATAATCACAAATAACAATGCACCAGCACCAACTACAATAGGCCACTGTGCTGTACTAGTCAAAAAGCACAGGGCCCACAAAAAAGTGCCATCTCGGCCGCTGATAACAAGGGGATCATATGTATACAAGGTAGTACACGCTATGTATCATAACAGACAGCATTAAAGGTAAGTAGTTGACAGCCAACTTGTATTCGGTGCAATGTAAGAGAAGAATAAAGGTGTATGCTGCAACAATGATAGCAGTGATAACAGTATGCGGAAGGTAGAAAATGGAATATTCTCACCAATCCTGGGTATGAGATTCGGACCATCAGGTTCTCACAGGTAATGAAGGACCTAGGTATCCCTTACATACTACAATAACACCTTAATATCGTCCATAGACCTCCCGTCCTAACCAAGGATGGTCCATCAGCTGTCCCCTTACGTAGTACTCGCCCGTGCTTATTGAAACTCCACGTTACAGATGTCTCGGAACCGAGAGCTTTCTGTGTTCCGTTGTCACAATGGTCTCTGTAATGAAGGCACCTAGGTATCCCTTACATATCCTACAATACTACCATTAAAGTTTCAACTCTTCGTGTTCCATACTGATAACGGTGGTTTCATAGGCAAGGGCGAGTTACACGTCAGGGACGCTGTGGACTCGTCCTTGCTTAGGACGGAGTCGTATGCGAATATTAAGGTTTGTTATTGGTAGTATTAAGGGGATACTAGGTTCCTTCATTACGCTGTGAAACCTATGGTCCCGAATCTCATACCCAGGATTTGTAAATATATTCCATTTCTACCTTCCTGCATACTGGTTCACTGCTATCATTGTTGCAGCATACACCTTTTTCTTCTCTACATGTGCACCGAGATACATTGGTCTGTCATATTTGTAGGATTGATTGCCAACTACTTACCTTTGATGCTATCTGTTATTATACATACGTGTACGACCTTGTATATTATGATCTCTTGTTACAGCGCCGAGATGCACTTTTTTTGGGCCCGGCTTTTTGACTAGTACAACAGTGGCCTATTGTATTGGTGCGTGTGATTGTGATTTGTGATTTATTAGTGGTTTTTTATGTATTTTGAAATAATGTTATCAGTTTTATTTTACTCACACTCTGTGCGATCTTAGCATTAGGTAAAACATTAGCAAAATATAATGGGCAATGGATATTTGTATTTTGAGAGTGAATACATTTCATTAAGGAGGTTTTCCCATGAAAGAAAATTCTCAATTTCAATCTCCTATGGTGGTGTTACGTGACAAAAAGATCATTTTAATTCCCTTCCTTTCATTTTGACTCAGTTTTATTGCGTTTTTAGCTGGTATCACTCCCTAGGCTGGTAGGTGTCAAATGCCCAGGGGTGGTCGCGGATGGTGTAACACTCTCTAAGCACGCAATTTGATCCCATCTAGTTCTGGAGCTACATATGGTTAGATTATCAGTTTGATCTTCTGACCATTGTAACTAAGTAATCTGACAATAGAAAGAGAGATTATAGGCAGATCATAGATGAGATCAATTAATACCTATTACAACACACATGACAGTCACTCTACATCTCTTCCACACACGTAGATCTCCTCCCCCCCCCCCTGTATAAGAACTTATCTCCCGTACTTGTATTCTCCACAAGCTACGCTGCGAGCAGAACTTCGTTTCTGTGTAGTAGTGTGTCATCATGAGTGAGCCTGTTCCTGGACGGCGAGGGGGTCAGGGCTAGAGGTGGCAGGGAGCAAGGACAGAGAAACTCAGTCTCATTGTCGTCACCAGAAATCTCCAAGATGACTTCCCCCACCTAATCAGAAGTTAGCAGGGTCCTGTATAGGGGCAACTGAAATTGTGTACAACAGGAACTGATAGAGAAGGTTTGGACTTATATCTGTGAAATGCTGTAATTGTGTTCCTAAGCTTGTAATTGGGAGAATTTGTTATTTTGTTATCCTGAGTACATATAAGAAACTTGTCTTAGTGGGAACACCCCTTTAAGGTCATCAACCTATTTTAAATTAAAAGATACTCACTGGTAGGTCACCATTGGGCATGATGAAACATTAGCTTAACATTACCTTGCATCTGTAGTTCTCCCATAGGGGACCATTGATCATGAGGCTACTGTTAACTAATGTTTATCATGCCCAATGGTCCCAAATCTGCAAACCAATACCAGTGAGATCTTTATTTAAAAGAGGTTGATGACCTTAAAGGGGTGTGTCCCACTAAGACAAGTTTACTATAGTACTCGGATAACAAATAAAAATTCTCCCAACTTCAACTTGGATTACACAAATTACAGCATTTCACAGATATAAGTCCAAACCTGTCTCTCCTATCAGTCTGTTGTACACAATTTCAGCTGCCCCTATTACAGGACCCTGTAACTTCTGACTTAGGTGGGGGAAGTCATCTTGGAGATTTCTGGTGTGACGACAATGGAGCATGAGTTTCTCTGTCCTCTGCTCACCCCCTCTAGCCCTGCCCCCTCGAGTCCAGGAACAGACGCTACTCATGATGCACACTACTACACAGAAACTGAGTTTCTGCTCGCAGCAGTAGCTTGTGGAGAACTACAAGTTACGGGCAGATAAGTTCTTTTTCAGGGGGGAGGAAGGAGATCTACGTGTTGTGGAAGAGATGTAGAGATGACTGTCATGTGTTGTTGGTAATAGGTATCTAATTGTATCTCCATCCTGTCTGATATAATCTCTTTTCTATTGTGGCAGATACTTAGTACAATGGGTCAGAACGTAAACTGATATCTAACCATAAGGTTAGCTCACAGAGAACTAGATGGATCAAATCTGGTGCCTTAGGAGAGTAGTAGCACCATCCACGAGCACCCTGGGGCATTTGAACACCTACCAGCCTAGGGAGTGATACCAGCTAAAAACAGCAATAAAACTGATCAAAATGTAAAGGAAGGGTATTAAAAATGATCTTTTTGTCCACGTAACATCACATCTAGGAGATTGAAATTGAGAATTTTCTTTCATGGGAGGGGAAAACACCTTCCTGTAATGAAATTATTCACCTTCAAAATGACAATATCCATTGCCCATTATATTTTGTAATGTTTATATATGCTAAGATCGCAAGAGTGAGTATAATAAAACGTGAAACATTTATTTCAAAATACATAAAAACCACTATAAATCACAATATACAATCGCACAGCACCAACTAAATAGGCCACTGTGTGTACTAGTCAAAAAGCCAGGGCCCAAACAAAAAGTGCCACTCGGCGCTGTAACAAGAGATCATAATATACAAGGTGTACACGCTATGTATCATAACAGATAGCATCAAGGTAAGTAGTTGGCAATCAATCCTACAAATATGACAGACCAGATGTCGTATCGGTGCAATGTAGAGAAGAATAAAGGTGTATGCTGACAACAATGATACGCAGTGAACCAGTATGGGAAGGTAGAAAGGAATATTTTACAAATCCTGGGTATGAAGATTCGGGACCAATAGGTTCTCACAGGTATGAAGGAACCTAGGTTATCCCTTACATACTCACCAATAAAACCTTAATATCTCCATAGCACATCACCGTCCATAACAAGGACGGTCCACAGCGGTCCCTTGACGTGTAACTCGCCCCTTGCACTATTGAAACTCCCGTTATCAGTATCGGAACGCACGAAGAGTTGACTTTAAGGTGTTATTGTAGGTATGTAAGGGATACCTAGGGTCCTTTCATTACCAGAGAACCATGTGACAACGGAAACAACAGCTCTTGGTTCCAGAGACATCTGTAACGTGGAGTTTCATAAGCAGGGCGAGTTACACGTAGGGGACAGCTGATGGCACCATCCTGGTTAGGCGGGAGTCTATGGACGATATTAGGTGTTTATGTAGTATGAAGGCGAGATACTAGTCTTCATTACCTGTTGAGAACCTGAGGTCGAATCTCATACCCAGGTTGGTGGGAGAATATTCCATTTTCACCTCCGCAGTACTGTTATCCATGCTATCATTGTTGCAGCATACACCTTTATTTTATCGTACAGTGACAGATTACAAGTGGCTGTCAAAACTACTTACCTTTAGTGTATGGTTGTTATGATACATAGCAGTTAGGGGTGCGTACACTTGTATACCATATGATCCCCTTGTTAATCGCGGCGTAGGGATGGCACTTTTTGTAGGGCTCCGTGCTAGTTGGACTAGTACCGCCACAGTGGCCTGATGTGTTGGTGCTGGTGCATTGTTATTTGTGAATATAGTGGTTTATGTATTGAAAATAAATGTTTAAGGTTTTTATATACTACCTTGACGATAGTAGAATTTACTAAGTAGGTGATTGGTACAGTCCCTCCTCTGGATGTGGAGTTTGAAGTAAGCATCAGGGCCAGTCTAATAGCCTGATGTTTTTTTTACTATACTTAAATTGTTTCAAAGCATGTAATATATTTATGTTGTTTTTTGCTACAGATTGTGTAGCATTTCGGTTACCAATATTTACTTATTCTGTAATTCCTAGCTTTCTACAGTACTTGATTCAAGATGTAGATTTACCTGAAAAACAATAAACCCAATTAATTGAAGTTAACTTAAATGTCGGTTAATAAGGATTAAACTCCAAATCTTTCCAACCAGTTGCATCAATGTTAGCCTGAAAAAATTAAACCTTTCAGATGTGGAAAACTCATTCCTTTAGTCCTATTCATATAAACTCCTTTGGGGTTTTTCTTGGGGAAGTCCAAGGCTGAGCTTTACAAAGGACTATTAATACTTGAATCAAAGAGCCACCTTAGGTGAACAGTGCTTATGTATTAAAGTTTGTTTACACATTGCCTTGATCATAGTTATTACCTGATACATAGATATTGCGCTGAACCCCTTTTACAAGGTGGAAAGACCTAGATAAAAAGCCTAGTAGTTTACGAATTTAAAAAGAGGAGATGGGCTCTTAAACAGTTGTTGGCCATCACAAAGGCCACGTTCTGTTCCAATGGCATAATATGGCACTGAAAATTTTCCTATGCTCTATTTCCTAATGCGTAGACACTAACTGTAGCTGTGCTAAAATGTTACATGGATGGATAACAAAAGTGAAATCACATGAATGGTGTGCTGTATATATAAAAACAGGAAAAAACTTTCTGCCTTATATAATAATGTATAACATGCATATAAAACCTTTAGTTTAAAGTAAGAATCTGTCTGTGGTTAACCATTTTCTGACAAAAAACAAGTCAGAGAGACCTATAAGGGGCTGGAAGAATAAATTGAATTGCAATGCCCTGAAAGTCATATTAAGCGTATTTCAGAAATGGTGAAATGTAAGTAAAAATTACTACTTCTACCTACCACGGTGACCTGACCCAGATTCATTCAGGTTTGGAAATTCTAAATGAGCATATTACTAAAAGACAGCATTCATATGGGGAATCCAGCTGTTTACAAAGACACATATTCTCATCCCAAGAAAATGTGACACCATTTCTTGACAATGGATTTCTGTTGTGGGTGATACGAAAGCCCTGCAACGGAAGTCAAGTTAATAGATGAAGAGCAAATGTCACTTCCCTAGACTGGAGCAGTTATAATAAAGTGAGGATGAGAAGTGATGCCTTTTCAGTGCTGGAGTGGTAAAGCTATGCTTGGGCATGTCAAGTTTAATAGAAAATGGAAGTTCTCACATAGAGAAAGCTAAAATAACAAAACAGTAAGTGCTAGAGCCACAAATCTATCATAGTCAGGTGGTTCCCACCTGTATTAAAACAATTGCTATATTAAATCTGAAAACATAGGGAAAATAGAAGCATCCATGATAAAGTGGGTCTTTAACGATGTGAATAGTTGATCTTGCTAGGAGGGGATTCTCAATTGAATAGATAACACATTTTTGTTTAGTAGTTCTGCATGTAGATTTAGATTGATAGCAAATGAAGGGGCCGTTGAAGGGGTGCAGGTGGGACGTGGCACACTGGCTCACCTAATACTATACTCGGGAAGACATATGCTGCAATCCTGGCAGTTGATGACCTGATGGACATGCATTACGCGTCGTGCTCAAGCACTGGATTTAGAGGCAGGAGCCTCTAGTAAATCCGACATGCAGCACGTTGTGAGGCAGATAGGAATAGCCCACGCAGAGAAATCCATCAAAATCAATTATGATAAAGCCATGGGACACTTACTCATAGATCCATGGCACCTGGACTGTGGATATTCTGCTTAATTATATACATGGCCTCCTTACGTTTAATCAAGTTTTAAAATTATGCTTACATGCATTGAGGGTTTTCTGTGGTGTTACCATAGCCCCTCCATGCTGTAAATTCACAGACTGTTACACGATGACAGAACACTGCCCCCCTCCCACTGTGAGCTGAAACTTTATCTACTGCCATGAGATTACATCAGGCAGAAGGATGGGAGAAATGCAGATGGAGCAACTGTAACAGCCTGTGAAGCCACTAAGTGGCTCTGGAGAACCCTCCCCTCCCCACAGAGCCCCTCAGGCCTAATTTGCATTAATTGTAAATGTTTTAGAAGGATGGAGGCATGGATAACAAATATAAGATTGCACAGTTGACAGTGCCGGATCTTGTGGTCCCTGGTTTATCATGATGGGATTTAATAGTAGATTTCCTAATCAAATTTGATATGTGAACCCATATACAATGAATACAGTATTGCACTGAAATTAACTTGATAGATTAATTAATCAATCATCTAAAATCATATAGTTAAAAAGTTCATAGCGTTTTAATTACAAAATAAACAATGTAGGACATAAACCTTTGAAAAAACTTTGAAAAAAAAATATATAAAACTTGCAGGTTTTTTCCTCCAATAAAGATAGTAGCAAGAAAGAGAAAAAGTAACATAGTCCTTCTGCCATTCTATTAATGTAGTGTCAGATATGGGAGTCAGTTTACACCAGCACTTCACACCTAGATTTCCTGGAATGTGGATCACAAGCTAAATAATACTATGTCACCATCATCTCAAATTAGCTCCCAGTTATGAGAGGAAAGAAATAGATAAAATTAGCAATGCTGAGTTTCCTATTAGACTATGGTAAAGTATTTGCGTGATGGATGTATAATGTCGCATGTGTCAGACCTGCTAACGGGAACTTTATCATAGTGTGATTATTTAGACTGAGATAATAAAGGAGAGTGAAGTAATCCTGCAGGAAGATATACTTATTCATCTACCCCGCATAGCACTGGCTTGTGCAAGGACACGCAGAACCAAGTAAATTTATACCGGATATGTACTGTATGGTTATTAGGACTATTCTGTATAGAACCTGAGTAGAAGAACAAACCTCAGGCAAGATGCAGGGTAACTGTATCAGGACTAATCATACTCAGGAAGAAACTCATGCCATGACAAGGTGTAGTTAAAAGAAATATTCATTGTATTGGGAGAGTAAACAAGTAACTATATCTGGAGATATCATATTAAAAATGGCAAAACACACATTCAGGACAATGTCCACATGGCAGTATTATTTTTACCTTTTTTGAAAGCAGAAATCCCAAAGTCACTCCATGCCACAAAATGTATCTAATTCAGAGAGATAACTATATGCACCCACATACAATCAAGCTAATTACCTATAATACTCATGAGTATGTGATAACCACATCTTTAATCATAATAACCTGGTGACGCAGGGGCAGATTAGGACTGTCAGGGCCATATGAATCTTATAGCCCCTACAAGTCTGGAATCCACTTCATACATATAGTACTAGAAGCTTCTTGGGGGAGTGGAGGATGCGTCCCTTCTGCTTGCACTTTCAATCTGCGGTTTGAGGATCTTGGAGGACCTTCAAAAGTACTGAAATAGCTCTTGTGTACATGTGTATTGCAGTAGGAACAGAGTACAAGGAATCATGGAGTGTTAGGTCCTTCTCAGGATAATCATTTGGTGCGGTGGTTTGGGTGGAATGGTCCCCGAGAAGACTTGGCCCGGTTACTGCCAATGCGATAGTATATGTAATAGCAAACAAAGGCTGGAACTTGATGGTCTCCTGTAGCAGAGACCAGGGGTTCTTTCGCATGACCAAACCTGTAATGAAGGACTCTGATGGGTACCTGCCTGGTACCTTTGGAGAATAATTAGCCTAGGTCTGAAGTGCACAGTTGAATTTCATGTTCTTGAAAGTACGTGCCTGATTGTTCTTTAATCGAAACCATTTTTCTATTTTATGAATATTAACTCATGCTCAGTTGCTGTATGTTCTGGGAAAGATTTTACTATTAATCGTAGGACGATAAGGGCACCAATGGCTTGTGCTCTCTGAGTAGAAGCTTGACTATCTAGCAAGGGCAACTATGCACAAATTGGGTTAAATACAATAACTTCAGGGGTTGTCTTCATAGAGAACACATCTAGTTATCGTTGTCATCATCCAAACCTGCACCAACTGTGTCATTGGCAGATTTTCAACTGTCCATGGTCACATTTATTGCACCTATTATTTGTACACCATTAGGACCGGCTAGTCACATCCACTCACCCTTTTGGCATCACAGCCCCTTCCAACCTGCCTCAGTTGTGCGCCTGCTCCCCCCACTCACTGCGGGGTCCGGCTTTTCGTCCTGCCCATTCTTCTTCTCCAACAACCTTGGCCTGACACTGGCTCATGTACCCTCCATCGCCGAACTCGCAACCACATGTTTACCTCTCCTATCGTGTCTATTCCCCGTTGGAAACCCCCCGACACCGCCCATCCTTCTCTCCTCTCCCACCATGTAAAAGGGAATCCGCACACTGCTCTGAGACTGTAGTAATCACCTTCTCATGCCATATAGCTATTCTGGTTATTGATCCTCTTGATCTATTCAGATTTCGTTCCGTTTATTGACATATCATATTTTGACGCTTTCTTTAAACTCGTGGCCCTTGTGAGTTCTAAGGTCTGCTAAGCCCTTGTCAGGGTTGTGACATTAGCCGCTTATTGCTCGTCTGTGGTGACTAAGTTGAGACAACCATTCTCACCCCCAGCACGTGTTGATTTCCGGTCTTTTGAAGTCTTCATAGCCCTCCCTGTCCAGTGATCACACTTCTCCAGTGACCTCCAGTGATCACACTTCTCCTGTGACCTCCAGTGATCACACTTCTCCAGTGATCACACTTCTCTAGTGACCTCCAGTGATCACACTTCTCCAGTGACCTCCAGTGATCACAACCTTGCATCTGTAGTTCTCCCATAGGGGACCATTGATCATGAGGCTGACTACACAAAACAGCCTTTTGACTGTCTTTGGAGCTCTGCTTAAAAAAGTAGCAAAATGCAAAAAAAGTCACAGGTGCTTTGCATATGGCTTGGGAGACTGGGGTGTTTTGGGGATTTTGCATGTATCTTTCTAAACAGTGGGAAAACATTAATCTAGCCTTACACTAGTCAACAGATTGATATGTTGGTTAGTGCTTGTATGTACATGTGGTAAAAATAACCCTGTGTGACTTTTTGACGTCAAAAGTCAGGAAAAATGTGATACAACTTTTTTTTGCAACTATTTGATGCCAAAAAAGTCAAGAAAATCCATTGGAAAATGCGCCTCATAGTGTCAATATAGTCCAATATGTACATCAGTTTTCATGATGGAACACCCAGAAAACTAACTCACAGCAAATCCTAGATCCAGCAAAGATTCAGCCCATTATGAAAAGAATGTGATGTGTTAGTTTTCGGGTTCATCTGAAAAAATGATGTAATATTGACTAACTATTGACCTATGAGGGCGCTCCATTTCCAATGGATTTTCTGACTTTTTGGCATCAATAGTTGCAAAAAAAAGTTTGCTATGATCACACTGTTTCTGGCTTTGACGTCAAAAGTCACCACTAGGGTTATTATTACCACATGTACATACAAGCACTAACCACTAATCAATCTGTTGAATAGTGTAGGCTAGACTTAAGTGTTCCCACTGTTTAGACAGATACATGCAAAATCACCAACACCCCGTCTCAAAGTTCCATATGACAAAGCACCTGACTTTTTTTGCATTTTGATACTTTTTTAAGCAGAGCTCCAAAGACAGTCAAAAGGCTGTTTTGTGTAGTCAGCCTCATGATCAATGTCCCTATGGAGAACTACAGATGCAAGAGAATGTTAACTAATGTTTATCATGCCCAATGTGAGCCAACTCTGCCAAACCAGAATACCAGTGAGATCTTTATTTAAAATGAGGTGATGACCTTAAAGGGGTGTGTTCCCACTAAGACAAGTTTTATAGTGTACTCAGGATAACAAAATAACAAATTCTCCATTCACAGTTATTACAAATTACAGCATTTCACAGATATAAGTCCAAACCTTTCTCCTTATCAGTCTGTTGTACACAATTTCAGCTGCCCCTATACACGGACCTGTAACTTCTGACTTAGTGTGGGGGAAGTCATCTTGGAGATTTCTGGGTGACGACAATGGAGTGAGTTTCTCTGTTACTGCTCCAGCCCCTCTAGCCCTGCCCCCTCGCAGTCCAGGGAACAGCAGCTCACTCATGATGACACACTACTACACAGAAACGAGTTCTGCTCGCAGCAGAGCTTGTGGAGAACTACAAGTGACGGGAGATAAGTTCTAAGGGGGGGGGGGAGGAGATCTACGTGTTGTGGAAGAGATGTAGAGCTGACTGTCATTTTGTGTGTTGTAATAGGTATTAATTGTCTCATTCATATCCTGCTTATAATCTCTCTTCTATTGTCAGATTACTAGTACAATGGGTCAGAAGACTAAACTGATATCTAACCATACGTTAGCTCACAAGAACTAGATGGGATCAAATCTGCGCTGCTCTAGAGAGTGTAATCCCATCCCGACACCCTGGGCATTTTAACCTACCAGCCCTAGGGAGTGGATACCAGCTAAAAACAGCAATAAAACTGAGTCAAAATGAAAGGAAGGGAATTAAACATGATCTTTTTGTAGTAACATCAGCACTCATAGGAGATTGAAATTGAGAATTTTCTTTCATGGGAAAGAAAAACCTTCCGTAATGAAAATTATCACTCTCAAAATGACAAATATCCATTGACCATTATATTTTGCATAATGTTTACTATGTAAGATCGCAAGTGTGAGTAATAATAAAACTGATAACATTATTTCAAAATACATAACAAAACCACTAATAAATCACAATTCACAATGCACAGGCACCAACTAAATAGGCCACTGTTGTACTAGTCAAAAAGCCGGGCCCACAAAAAAGTGCACTCGGCAGCTGAACAAGAGATCATATATATACAAGGTAGTACACGCTATGTATCATAACAGATAGCATCAAAGGTAAGTAGTTGGCAATCAATCCTACAAATATGACAGCCAATTTCTTCGTGCAATGTAGAGAAGAATAAAGGTGTATGCCTGCAACAATGATGCAGTGTAACCAGTATGAGGAAGGTAGAAATGGAATATTTTACAAATCCTGGGTATGAAGATTCGGGACAATAGGTTCTCACAGCGTAATGAAGGACTAGGTTATCCCTTAATACTACCAATAACAACCTTAATACTCCATACGACATCACGTCCATAACAAGGACGGTCCACAGCGTCCAGACGTGTAACTCGCCCTTGCACTATGAAACCCCGTTATCAGTATGGAACCGAAGAGTTGATTTAAGGTGTTATTGTAGATATGTAAAGGGATACCTAGGCCTTCATTACCGAGAACCATTGTGACAACGGAAACGAAGCTCTTGGTTCCGAGACATTGTAACGTGGAGTTTCAATAAGCACGGGCGAGTTACGTCAGGGGACAGCTGTGGAAACCATCCTGGTTAGGACGGGAGTTATGGACGATATTAGGTGTTTTGTATATGAAGGGATACCTAGGTCCTTCAGTTACCTGTGTAGAACCTGATGGTACGATCTACATACCCAGGTTGGTGGTGAGAATATCCATTTTCACCTCCGAATACTGTTATCATGCTATCATGTGTTGCAGCATAACCTTTATTTATATTACAGTGCACAGATTACAAGTTGGCTGTCAATAACCTTACCTTTAGTGCTGTGATTGTTATGATACATAGAGTTAAGGTTGCGTACTACCTTGGATACCCATATGATCCCCTTGTTATCGCGGACCGATGGGATGGCACTTTTTGTAGGGCCCGTGCAGTTGTGGACTAGCTACGCCACAGTGCTGATGTAGTTGGTGCTGGTGCATTGTTATTGTGTGAATTATAGTGGTTTTTATGTATTGAAAATAATGTTTAAGGTATTTTATATACTCACTTGCGATTAGTAATTTACCATAAGTAGGTGATTGGTACAGTCCCTCACTCTGGTGTGGAGTTTGAAGTAAGCACAAGGGCCAGTCTAATAGCTGATGTTTTATATACTTAAATTGTTTCAAAGCATGTACTATATTTATGTTGTTTTTTGCACTACATTGTTGTAGCATTTGGTTACAATATTTACTTATTCTGTAATTCTACTTTCTACAGTACTTGATGTCAAGATGTAGATTTACCTGAAAAACATAAACCCAATTAATTGAAGTTAACTTAAATGTCGGTAATAAAGGATTAAACTCCAAATCTTTCCAGCAGTTGCATCAATGTTAGCCTGAAATAAATTTAAACTTTCAGATGTGGAAACTCATTCCTTTAGTCCTATTCATATAAACTCCTTTGGGGTTTTTCTTGGGGAATCCAAGGCTGAGCTTTACAAAGGGGACTATTAATACTTGAATCAAAGAGCCACCTTAGGTGAACAGTGCTTATGTATTAAAGTTTGTTTACACATTGCCTGATACAGTTATTACCTGATACATAGATATTTGCCTGAATCCCCTTTTTACAAGGTGGAAAGACCTAGATAAAAAGCCTGTAGGTTACGAATAAAAAGAGGAGAGATGGGCTCTTAAACAGTTGTTGGCCATCACAAAGGCCACGTTCTTGCTTCCAATGGCATAATATGGCACTGAAAATTTTCCTATGCTCTATTTCCTAATGCGTAGACACAACATAAGCTTGTGCTAAAATGTTACATGGATGGATAACAAAAGTGAAATCACATGAACTGGTGCTGTATTATATAAAAAACAGGAAAAACACTTTCTGCCTTTATAATAAATGTATATACTGACATATAAAACCTTTAGTTTAAAGTAAGAATCTGTCTGTGGTTAACTATTTCTGCAACAAAAACAAGTCGAGAGACCTATAGGGGCTGGAAAATAATTGAATTGCAATGCCCGAGAAGTCATATTGTACGTTATTTCAAGAATGTGTGTAATATGAACAATACTACTTCTACCTACCACAGGTGACCTGACCCAGATTCATTCAGGTTTGGAAGATTCTAAATGAGCATATTACTAAAGACAAGCATTCATATGGGGAATCCAGCTGTTTACACGACATATTTCTCATCCCAAGAAAATGTGACACCATTTCTTGACAATGGATTTCTGTTGTGGGTGATAGAAAGCCCTGCAAGTGGAAGTCAAGTTAATAGATGAAGAGCAAATGTCACTTCCCCTAGACTGAGGCAGTTATAATAAAGTGAGGATGAGAAGTGATGCCTTTTCAGTGCTGGATGGTAAAGCTATGCTTGGCTGTCAAGTTTAATAGAAAATAGAAGTTCTCACATAGAGAAAGCTAAAATAACAAAACAGTAAGTGCTAGAGCCACAAATCTATCATAGTCAGGTGGTTCCCACCTGTATTTAAAACAATTGCTATATTCCACGGAACTCGAAAAACATATGGGGAAAATAAGAATCCATCCATTTTATAATGTTGGGTCTTTACAACATGTTGAACTGTGTTGATCTTGGCATAGGAGCTTGGATTCTAAATTGAATAGATAACACATTTTTGCTTTAGTAGTTCTGCATGTAGATTTAGACTTGAATATGCATGAAGGGGCGTGAAGGGGCAGGTGGGACGTGAGCACACTGGCCACCTTATACTATACTCGGTGGGAGACTATAGCTGCAATCCTGCCAGTTGCGACCTGATGGACATGCTTTCCGCTGGTCGTACTCAGCACTGGATTTAGAGGCAGGAGCTATAGTAAATCGACATGCAGCACGTATGTGAGGCAGATAGGAATAGCTCCACGCAGAAGAATCCCATCAAAATCATTATGATAAACTGGGACATTACTATAGATCCAGGCCACCAGGACGTGGAATATTCTCTTAATTATATCCATGGCACTCCTTAGTTTCAATAAGTTATTAAAATTATGCTTACATGCAGTCTGAGGGTTTTCTGTGGGTGTTACCATAGCCCCTCCATGACGTAAATTCACGATGTTCACGATGACAGAACACTGCCTCCACCTCCACTGTGAGCTGAAACTTTATCTACTGCCATGAGATTACATCAGGCAGAAGGATGGGAGAAATGCAGATGGAGCAACTGTAACAGCCTGTGAAGCCACTAAGTGGCTCTGGAGAACCCTCCCCCTCCCCACAGAGCCCCTCAGGCTAATTTGCATAATTGTAAATGTTTTTAGAAGGATGGAGGCCATGGATAACAAATATAAGATTGCCACAGTGACAGTGCCTGGATCTATGTGTGTCCCTGGTTTATCATGATGGATTTTAATAGTAGATTTCCTAATCAAATTGATATGTGAACCCATATACTGCTAATACAGTATTGCACTGAAATGTAACTTGATAGTTAATATCAATCACTAAATATATAGTTATAAAAGTATCATAGGTTTTAATTACAACAACCCAATAAACAATGTAGGACAATAACCTTGAAAACTTTGAAAAACAATATTATAAAACTTGCAGGTTTTGTTCCTCACAATAAAGAAGATACATTTTTTTTCCAAAGCCTATAGAAGAGAGAAAAAGTAACATAGTCCTTCTGCCATTCTAATTAATGTAGTGAGAGATTGGAAGAGTGCAGTGAGGTTACACCAGCACTTCACACCTAGATTTCCTGGAATGTGGATCACAAGCTAAATATATACTATGTCACCATCATCTCAAATTAGCTCCCAGTTATGAGAGGAAAGAAATAGCATAAAATTAGCAAATGTGAGTTCCTATTAGGACTATGGGAAAGTATTTGCGTGGGATGTGACGTTACATGTCGTCTGTGTCGACCTGCTAACGGGAACATTTTCCTAGTGGATTATTGGCATGAGATAATAAAGGAGCGTGAAGTATCGCCAGGAAAGATATACTGACTCATAGCCCCGCCATAGCACTGCTTGTTGCAGCCGACAAGCAAGCAGAAATTTTATACTCGCGTACTGTACTGTATGGTTATTATGACGTCTATTCTGATATAGAATCCCTGATGTATTTATGAAGACAAACCTCGGCATGCAGGGTAACTGTTATCAGGATTATACTGCGGAATGATTTTAGATTTCACCCCCCCCTCCTCCCCCCACTCCAAAAGAAAGAGAAAGTGAACAAGGGCCGGCGATGACCACGGATGGCTGAATAATAAAGTAAATGTAGTTAAAAGACAATAGTTCATTTATTGGGAGTAAACAAAAGGTAATATCTCGCGAAATATGCTATTATAAAAATGGCAAAAAGCACACATCAGATTGTAATGTCACACATTGGCAATAGTATTATCTTTTACTTCTTTGTGAAAGCAGAAATCCAAATGTCACTCCATGCACAAAAATGTATACTAATTTAAAGAGATAAATGATAACTATATGCACCAACCTACAATTAAGCTTATTACGTTAATTACTTCCACTGAAGTATGTGATATACCACATCGTTATCATAAATAACCTGGTGTACGCAGGGGCAGATAGGACTGTCATGGGCATATGAATCTCTATTAGCCACTACAAGTCTGGAATCCACTTCCTACACTATCGACTAGTAGACTTCTTAGTGAGGCTTTTAGATGATTCAATCCTACAGAGCTGAGAGGAGGCAACATGCTGTCACCTGCTCTTGCGTGACTGTTCAATCCTGTTCGGATGGTGATTTCAGGATTCCCTATTGCGCCTACATAGCGAATAACCTTCAAAAGAGGGCTATAGAAATAGACTCTATGTCAACCTGCTACTTTTGATACAGCAAATCCTAGATCCAGCAAAGATTCAGCCCATTATGAAAAGAAGCCCTGTAGGTGAACTGTGACATCTATTCTATCAAGTTTTTTCTAAAACCAAAATGATTGCAGTATGGACAATTTTTTTTAAAGCATACAGTATAGTAGTTGATACAATCATTGATGTCTGTATTGAAAGAAAATGGAAATGTTTATGTATTTATTAAAAAAAATGTCAGAAAAAGACATAAAAACTGAGCATGTGAGATTAGTTCATGGTCTTCATCATCTGACAGCGCTATACTGTGCGTTGTGTCATTTCATGTTTTTGGGTAATCTGACATGATCAATCCTGACAGATGATGATGATCAAGAGTTTTCAGGCAATTCTGCTAATGGATGACTAACTCTTACATTCAATTACAGATCTGCCTATTTCTACTGAAATGGCAGGTGTCATCATAAAAATTCTTACTTTATAAAACATTTTGTCACTTTTGAACTTGGATTTGTTCCTACATGAAATGTATTTTGAAGTTTTAGATGTAGACTTGATATTACCTTTTACCCCATCACGTTGAAAGCAGTATAACTGTCGACACATAAATCACAGAGAGATGTTACTATCCAATTACTCTGTAGTTAAGGCTTTCTTTAAAAATATGTATTTTTATAATGGAAAATAGGTTAGCAGGGTTCATTTTTATTACTTAGTACTGATAAGAGGCTTTCTACAGATCTATCCTATTTCATCACAGATATATAAACGTGACTGTACCAAATCTTTTTTATGTACAACTGTCTAAAAACTGTGTTGCATAAAATTGCTGTCTTGTTTTCTATTTAGAAACAAGAAGTTCTCTATGCTTCCGATTGCTTCAAAGGGAAATGTTAATTGTTTATTATGTATGTATAAAAAAGCTATATTAAGATTTTTGCTTAAAAAAAACACAAAAATATTCCCTGTCCTTTTCTCATTGTTACTATACAGTATGCTCCATTATTGTTCATTTTCCTATAGTTACACATCTATTCACTTTATTTCATCTGAAGCTATGACAATCGGAGGGGCTTTTTTTTTCAGGCCTGCACAATTTTCTGCATGTTTAAAAAAAAGACTTTGAGAAATTCTGCAGAGAAAATAGTTGTGTATGTTCCTGATCCTTTCCCTCTTGGCTGGTATTCTGAACTTTGTAAGGGGACAAGGCTTAGCCTACCTGATATCCTGTTACTGACACAAAAGAACATGAGGTTTCCTACAGTTGTCAGTTTCTTGTGGTGGGTGAGAAGAAAATTCTGAGAACAGTTTAAAAAAGAAAAGAAATAAAGCTGCCTTTTAGGACATGGCCCATTTCTTAATGTTTCATGTGGGGTTTTTCATTAGCATATTATTCTCTATTGCTTTCCAGCCATCTTCTCTTAACATTCCATCTACTATCTCCTGCTGTTTGACCAAAGATATATTACTTGTAATCAACGATAATTCATTATCTTACAAAGATGATTTTTTGCTTAATAAACTATTGTAATTCTAGTAAATTAATAAAAACATTCAAGATATTCAGCACCAATAAATAGTTAATTACATTGGTGGGAAATTTAACTTGCCTTCTCCACTAGTATTGTGGCAGGCAGGATATGTAGAAAAGCCCCATTTATGTAATTTTTGTTGGTTTTCCACCCATATACACCAACTTGGGTGTGAGGGGGCAGGTGCAGATGAGAGCTCCCTGGTCGACCATATTCACTATAGCTGATGGAGACTGTGGGGCATATTTATCATACGCTGGTGCTCGTGATTACCTCGCCACTGCATTTACATAGAGAAATTCATCAATATATACTAATGACCCAGAAGGTCTCTGGGGGTGCTATATCTGTTACACTGTCTCACCCTTTCCCCGTACTCATGCTCAGCATTTCACCTTCCCTCTGCCTGCAGAGGAAGTTGTTTCAGCACACAGTTGTGGGTTAGTGCTCCTGTACAGTGTAACAGCCTGTGAAGGCTGATGCAATCTGATAACGAAACCCGGGATCCCTTCTGAATCATTAAATATAATTTAAAAGTTTATTTTAGAAGAAATGAGATATTGGATAACAAACATAAGAAGATTACCACAATCATGGTGCCTTGGTCTATGTCCCTGGTTTATCAAGCTTGGTGTTAATGATAGATTCCTTTAATACGTTTCCCCCAGTATTATGTACTGTGTTAATGGATAACAAGATTCATTTTATTATATATCAGTGAAGAAAGTATTTTGTGCTTTATTCATCAATACCATTGCAATCTCAAAGGTTTTCTATATAAAATAGTGCATAGAGATGTAAATGTAGAAGGTTACAGTAATTCTGTGTATGTGGCAGAGGAAAAATGAACATGTAATAGGAAAAAAATATAAAAAGGACTCTGGTTTCCTCATTAGTCTGTGAAGAATTCAGTATTCGTATTCCCCTTGTGTTGAATTATTCAGAACAGCCAGAAACCACTTAAACCCAGCTAGACATGGACTGAATTTAGTTTGGTACAAGGGACAAATAAAGCCAAGTAGTTTCTGTATTCTGAGAATATGGGTGATGATGACAGTGATAAATAGCACTGGAAACTTATAACTGCTTGTTTAGCTGGATTGTAGCCCTTATACAGGAGTCGGTGGACATATTTTTGGCTCAAAGTCAATATCTTTCTTATGGATCATGCATGTCCATGTAAATATTATATAGAGGAAGCATGGTAAGAGAGTTCAGTATTATCTTAGAACAGCTCATTATTGAGATTAGGTAACAGTGGTATCAAGAGCTTATAATTCTTCAAAGCCTCATTGGATGTAAGTATGGAATCCATATAGTCAAAGTAGGTATGACTATGGAAAGTCATTTCAAGGGGCTGTCCACTGTCTGCAAATAATTGATATTGTTTTTTGTAATGTAAAATTATACAGACTTGCAATATACTTTCTGTATTAATTTCACATTGTTTGCTAGATCTCTGCTTGCTGTCACACAGGAATCATTATTGTTTACTTGCCGTAGATAAAAACCATTCCATGGTAATGTGTTGTCACACAGGTACACGGCTCATTATAGCACACACCTATGATTACTTTCTATGATATAACATAACGTGTGACATCACACGAGCAGGGACAGTCCACAATCCACTGGAAGTAAATAATGAAGCTTCCTGTTGATTGACAGCAAGCAAAGAAACATTGTAAGGAATTAATACAGTATATTGGAAAACTTTAAAACTTTTCATAACACAAACAGTATCGATTATTTGCTGGAAGTTGACAATCCCTTTAAGTTCTAAAATAATCCATGCTTAGTCTCATGAGAAAATATGTGAATACAACTTTTGGAGAATGCACAGGAGACAAACTGTAGTCAACTAATAGAGCGCAAGCTCTTTTCTTAATGTCCACAATACAATCTTGTAGGTCATAGCTGTTGACTTAGCTATCAGCTAGTACCCTCATGTAGCCCTCATATTCTTCCATTCCATCATAAAAACATTACAGTGTGTAAGAGTAAGTTATTACATTTTACTGTACACTATTGTAACTAGTTATCCACAATATCTTGTGTAAAAGTAATAAATGTAAACTCCGTAAACATCGACTTAGATTCACTATAACCAGATATATAAAAGTGATAAATGTATTATTTTTTACTGCCTCAAAGCAGTTCCTATACAGTAGCTAAATGCTGGATCGACAATTATTCCTTTCAGTTCCTCCATCTACCTGCAAATTTTGGCTTAGGAGTGAAGACAGGGGAGTAAACTGCTAGACACAGCAACTAATTCCACTAAGAATAAAGTATCTGCCTTTAAATTTAACAATCCTAATCTTTCTTTTTTCCAGTATCTGTTGGGGTAGGAGGATGTGTAAACCCTTAGACATAACATAGCATGTCCTGCCAAAATTATCAGGTTTGCTCACTTTGCTCTAATGCCTTCAGAATTGATGTAATTACTTCTTGGATATTTGATGAAGTGTATTCAATGATAACTCTGAGGTAAAGCAGTTGTTTCACGTGTGATGTCTACAGCTACAGTTGCCTCCTCTAGATGTATGAGCTATTTAATATTTAGTAAAATTGTTTTGGGATATTGTGTAGTAACAATCCAGGAATGTATACTGGATGACTAATATATACTGGATGGCTGTTTTCATACGTTCGTGTGAATGTAGCCTAAGGGTGATGCCACACGTGGCGTTTTGAACCTGTTTTTGGTCCGTTTCTTAAGCAGTTAGTTTTTTGAAAACACATCAGTTTTTGACAGGTTTTACCAATTATGTTAAATAAAACTGGTCAAAAATGCATGCATTTTTATACGGGCTGCTTAAAAACGGACCAAAAACGGGTTCAAAACGGCATGTGTGGTATCACCCCAACACAGATCTTTTCTGGGCTATGCGGCCAATCATTTCTAACCCCTGTACATGCTGCACAGTGCATGGTAACTTCCAGCGCACCTATATGTGCAATGGAAGAAGCTGCTAAAGTGTCATGTGGGCTAGGAATAAAATGTTCTGCTTGAAAGGAGCCACAGCATATCATATCTTGTCCAACTTAGACTTTATCTACACTTTCACTCCACTTCTTAGATGGAAATTGGATGGGATTATACATCGTTCATTGATGATTTGGATCCAACAAAACCAGTGAATTCTCCCATTTTTAATGGCACATAGGGCATAATAAACAGGGCATTGCTTTGATAGACCATTAGTCCTGGTTGACTTATAATGTGTGTACACACATCCTTTTTATAAATTCATGTGAATAAGCCCTTATACAGTATGTTATTACAAAAAAACACTGTATAAAGACTTTTCTGTCACAGAAAAATATGATCTCTTGTAAGGTTTGGCTAAAAGACACAGCTGTGACATCCAAAGCAAACGCTCCCACCTGTCACAAGTTACATGCTTCTGAAATAAAAGGATTATATTAGTGTATCTTAGTGTGTGGTGCTTATGTGACAAAGTGTGTCGTTTTACATTTTATGGTGTGAACAAATGGCATGTGAAGATAAAATCCATCGCTTTACTCTGTCTCCCATAGATTGTCTCCTATCCATAGTAATGAAACTAGAAAAACATGTGGAGGTCCAGCTGTTTAATGTAAACCACAAATAGTCCTCTTGTATATTACTCTATAAAAATGATTTATGCACTTCCAGTAATGATTTTCTTATCAGTTGTTTATGCTGTGTTATAAATTTTATTACATATATCTATTTTTGTTTATTGATTATTTTGCCAGCCACTCCTTGTGAATAATTTCATATTATAGGGATTTTCCTAACTCATTAAAGGGATTTTTTTATAATATGAGCCTAGGTAGTTATTTATAAAAAAAAACACTGCATGATGCCTGCCATTTACCACCAGCTTCTGTTTGAAAACATTGGCACTGCAGTTAAAGGGGTATTCTCATCTGGGCATTCACATTCAGTTAATTAATCTGCCATATATATACATTTCTTCAACTGGAGGTTATTAACATGTTTGTAACTGTGTGAAGATAATTTCTTATATATGTAGTCATATGGTTTCTTAGAAACAAGACTGTGTCCTTGTATACGAACACCTCTGCTGGAGGGATTGCACAAAGAAACCAAAAAGTTTTTTTTAAATGTCCAGAAGTTACTGCGTGTCCCACAGCCATCCTATGGTAATGATTGCTAAATCCAGGGGGTCAGACAGGGCTATATTTAAGGAGTTTTCAAATTGTTAAGAAAATCTGCCAGTTTTAGAGCTAGATTATGGTCATTGAGACAATGGGATTGTTTATGTGTTTTCCACAAAGATAAGTCTTGTTCTGTATACCACTGGCTGCAGTGGTGATATGTGCATATGGACTAGAAAGAAGTGAGATTAGTGAACATGGTAAAAGAATCAATACATAAATAGCACAATAATCCCAAAATTGACCATCGGTGGCATATCAAGTTATGCTATAAAGCTTCATAGGTATTTATGTTCTTAACCATTATATAGAAGAAGGAAAGACAGAAAACTGAGCTGTAGCCGTTATAATACATATGTAAAAGTATAACAAGTATCACATGTGGGGGATAGTTCGAACTTAGTAAAGATATTAGTAAAACTTGAAAAGTAGCACTGTATAAGGAATATTATATACTGTATCTGCACATAACATAAAGCACATTCCATTAACCATAGCATTATTATACATATAGTTAATAAGCATATATTTATCAGAAAATATGTGTCTTTTGTGACAGTTGATTTAGATGTATTGGACAAACTCCTGTGCATAAAGATGTAAAAAAAATCATAAACACAAAATAATAGTTCTACTGTACAAGTAATACAGACAGTCACAGTGCTCATATAATAGCAGCAGCCAGAGTGTCCATATAAGAATGACTACATAGTAAAAATGGATACATACATGTATCCCCATTTCCCCATTACAAATTGCCCTCAGCAGTGCAGATGAATGAAACCATTGTGATATGAAATGAAATATTGCTTACAATAATATATTAATCAAAATATTTTTTTTCAGTGTTGCTGCTGTTGCCAAATATTTTCCCTCATCTCCTGGAACATAGGCTGATAAAGTTTCAACTATTTTAGATATGGGACTTCCACAAGTGACTTAGGGTTTAAGCTGAATAATTGCTGCTGAAATATAAGATTCCAAGAGTCTGAAATTCACTGTATGTTTAGTGCCACATTTAAAAATGTTATTTTTTTCTGTAGTCTTATTATGGTGGACTCTCTGTATGCTACCATTATTTTTTATAGACTTTATCAAGAACAAATACAGTAAATTGGGCATCATTGTATTTTTTTTAAAGGAGTGCTCGCATCTGGACACACTTATTTGAATGAATAATACATTTATATTCATTTCTTCATTTGCTTGTTAATAAAAAAAAGTTCCTATGTGAAGATAATTGCCCATAAATGTAACCATGTTGTCCCTTATAAACAAAATAGCTGGCCTTGGATATGATAAAAAGAAAAAAGACAGCAACCAATGTATTTACCAAAAGCTGTTTGTTTGATGCACGCAGCCCAGGGTCCTAGTGTGCAGTATCCATAGTAGATTAATGGTGAATCGAAACGTCACACTTTTTTCTATGCCTGTGTGAATAAAGGTTTAACCTTTTTTCATCATATTGGATGCTGTGGCCTTCTCTCTTTTTTGTCCTTGGATATGAACATACCTGCATCCTGGTAGTGGTGGCCATAGTGGGGCTATTGAGTCCTGCCCGACCATCTGGATACAGCGATCATTACCACAGGATGGCTGCAGGACATGCAGTAACTTGTGGCAATTTTATATACAAAAACATTTTTTTATAGAATCACTCCAGCAAGGGTTGGCAGCATATTATGGGAAAATTATCTTCACACAGGTACATTTTTTTCATCCAATTGGAGAAATGTAAGTATATGGTAGGTAAAGAATACAAGCTAAGAATATGCCTTTAAAGGATAGATTCATTAAGAGTTTGGAATAAAATGTTATAAACTAAACTGTATTGATCCCCTCTATCAAATGTTACTCTATAATAGGGTAGAAGAAATTACTTGACCCTTTTTCTGAAAGAATTGGCCTGTTCGGGACCTTATTTTTGGATTGTTATATCACTATAGAAAGATATCTAAAGTAAACAAATTAGTATAAGAATAGGAAGGAACAGTTTATAATCCAAAACACATGGGCTGCAGCTTTCAGTTTAGAAATATGTATCTACTTAGTTGCTTCAGCAACAAATTAACAAGTACTGTTTGTTATTGAAAACGTCTAACTCTCATGTAAATCAGGAGAACGGGGTCCGATGGGGTCAGATGTACCTTAGTCAGACCACTCGTTACTCCCCGAGGTGGCCGGACTGCCCCATTCATATCTATCGACCGGACAGAGATTGCAGAGCACAACGCTGCTGCGGTCATCTTGGGGAGCAATAAGGGGTCTGACTGGGATACATTGGACCCCCGTTCTCATGATCTGTGAGGCTCCCATCACCAAGAGCCCCACTGATAAGCAAGTTAGGCCCTTAGGACCTAAATTGTTTTGTGGGAAAACAAAGAGAGTTTTGAGACACTTTTTCGACTAGAACTGGACATGGGTTGTAGCCTCAGAAAGGATGTACTATTGCTAAAATACATGCATACTGTTAATGTACCACAGTTTTCAGCTGTAAACTAAGCCAACTAATAAGAGGTGTAAAGTGAGACTAGACAGTCTCAAAGTAAATCTACCCTCAAAATCCATCATGATAAACCAGGAGCACTTAAACATAGATCCAAGCACTATGCCTGTGGCAATCTTCTTATATTTTTTATCCACGGCCTCCTTCTAAAATCAACAATAACAATTCTGCTAATGCACCTGAAGGACTCCTGGTGTTGATACCAAAGCGACTCTATGCTGCAGATTTGCAGGCTGCTACACTGTCTCCTCCCCTGCTCAGCACTTCCCCCTGGTGTTATATCACTGCAGCAGAAGAAGCTTCGGTGCACAGTAAGAGGGGGAAGTGCTCCTAACAAAGTGTAAACTGCTACATTAGCATCATTTAAAAGGTTGATTTTAGAAGAAAGGAGGTTAAGAATAACAAATATAAGAATATTACCAGAGTCACAGTGCCTGGATCTATGAGTAAGTGCCCCTGGTTTATCCATGCTTGATTTTGATGGTACATTTTCTAACTGCCCTTGAACAATTACCCTGCCAGGATCTAATGATAGTATTCCTGAATATAAGATCAAATTCCTGGCTGGGCAATTGCTCATTGACAGAGATCACATGTCCCTCCATCGGTGGCCATTTTATGGACAGAAATGTCTGGCTGAAGAGGAAAAAGACAGGAGGCATCACTCTACATAACAAAAAAAAAAACAGAACATTTAGTCAATGTGTTTTGGGTAAATACCTAATATCCAGCCTTATGTTTACACACACATTACAAAAAACCATGAGATACATGAGGTTTTTAAGTGCTACAACTTTGTCTATGCCCAAATCTTACCTTATTGTAGATTCCACCAGAAAATAAAATGGACTTTGCCAAATTGTTATTGCACATTTATGAAAGTTTTGTTCCTATAACGTTAGAAAAAAATGACTTTTCAAGATGACAGATGGTGTATATATATAGCCACCTTAAAGGAAGAGCAAAGAAGCCATGTTTGGTTGTTTTAGCATGTATGGTCTTAATTAGAACCATTTCATCATCTTAATAGAATAAAATCTATATAATTGGAGCCATTTGCTATAAATTATATGTAGCACAGTCACAGGGTTGGCTTTAGGACAAAATCCTGGGGACATTCATAAGGAAAATCCGGGTGTTAATAGACTTGTATAGAAATTGAAGGAAGAGCCAAATTCATTGCCCTGAGAGGATTCATTCTATAAACTGTAGAGCTAGAGTTATGGTTCTTTTGCATCAGGAAGGCACATTTCTTTTTTCCACATAAACCTAATTGACAAAGGTCCTTTGAAATCATCTCCAGAAAGTTTAATTCTTATGGGAATGTAAATTATACTGACGACAAAGACTGTTTCTCTGCAGCTGGAGATAACAGCAGCTGGGAGGGATTGGTAAGGAATTCTCAGTATTAACTTTGTTTTTACTTCAAAAGATCCCACCTAAAAACTGAAACTCTATGCGACTCAGTAACCTGTAATTATATGACTTAGCTGCATTAGATGCCAGAAGATTGCATGCATCTAATAACAAAAACCTTACAGGGGAATTTCCACTGAGTTGTTACTATTTCCATGTGCTCAGGAGAATAGTAAAAGTAAACACATACAAGATGCGGCACACTGTCCCATTGTCAGCGGATACATTGACAGCTTTTTTCATAGCATGACACATTACGTGAAAGATTTGATGCCTTGGGATGTTTGTGATTTTAGGACCTTCATACAGGGACACTGTAAACTAGACTGCACTGTATGCATGGTTAATTGTCATTGTAATTGTCTGCATTGAGTAAAGCAATAAGTGGAGGCACATGCTGTAAAATCAACCTATAAAACTAATGTTGGAAACATGTTAAAGAGAGCATTATGTTGTGTAACACCATGAACACAACTAAAGGGTCTAATGTTGTGGGTGTGCGGTTGGCAAAATCCTAAGGGATCATTTAGTTTACCACCACGGTGGCTGAGTGGGTAGCACTTCTACCTTGCAGCGCCAGGGTCCAGGGTTCAAGTCCCATCCAGTCCCATGCAATGGGGATTCAGATTTTAAAACAAACTGGGGACAGCAATATCTGTGCAGCAAAATATGTAAGTGCGGTATGAACAAGGGGAGACAATGAACTGTATTATCCATGTGATCTCCAAATGCCTATCTAGCCAGATTTACCTGTATGTCTCAAAGAATCTAACTTGTTCATCATGAAGATGAAAACTTTCGCTCTACCAGTAACCAGTGATTTTGTTGTCGATTTGTCATACAATTCTGTCAGTTACAGTGATTTAGTAAAATGGAGGAGATTTGTAATATTTACCCGTAACACAGTATCATCTTCCTATAACAAGTCATAAAAACCTGTTTCTGCTTTCAGACAGGCAATTCCCTAGAAGAGGTGCCAGATACAACACCATGGAAAAGAAGTGTCACAAATGTCACAGCAGATGGCTCACACCACAGAATATCACTGCCACGCTATCACTGTTTTTACTAATATTTCTGCCAACAACTCACAGCATGAAACAGAATATTCCAAGGCTCAAGCTTTCTCATAAAGGTAAGTCTTTCACAATTATATGATCATTTTATGTCTGCAGTTGGAATATCTTAATGTATTTTTTTGTACTATGAATGGTTCTTACTTGTGTCAGTTTTTGTTAATATATAATATCCCCAGGAGTCCTTCTCTATAGATAATAACTCACTTGCTTTATTTGTCTTAATAGGCGTAAGTATTAAGAACTCAGTGTGCACATTGTTATGACTTATATATCTGTGGGTTCTGTGTTACTATACAGCATATTCTGAAAATAGTAAGATGAGCAATCTCTCCTAATACATGAGGGGCTGGTGTGTGGGGTGCAGCCATGGAAATGTAACATTTAACTTGACTACAACTATATCATATGCTCATTTGTTACTAATAAAAATGTAACCGGAATCTGTCCTGGTTTAGACTTTAAAATGACCTATATAGTTGTTTATAAGAGTAAAGTGGCCCTGAAATGATGCTTGTGGCTGTAGAAACTGTATTGTGAGTTATTATCTCAGAATAAAGGTGATTTCTATGGAATTGGGGCTATAAGGGAAGAGCTACTCCGAGATAACTATCATTAAGATCACAATATTGCCCTAACCAGTCACAAATGATGATTGCATATATGTTTCTATCTTAGCCCTACAAGTTAATGTGAACATGAAATAGCTAAATTATGCACGGTGTAAACCATATTCACTATATCAGTGGTATTTTATGGTTTTCTGGATTCAAATTATTGATAGCATATCCATAGTAGCTGATAAACAGAATATGGAGCAGTGTGTAGTGACTTGGCCATGTCACTGCATCTTAGTTCCCATTTTCAATAAACTAGTCTGACCACTACACATGGTTGTTTGCTTCATGTTCATTTGTATATCTACTTCTAATAACAACAGATCTGTGATGATTTAAGCTGTTAGACCCCCATTAGTCTGATATTGAGGACTGAGCGAGTCTGATGCGACAAACTTGCATCAAACTCACATAAAAAGCGCATGTATCAAAATTTTGCCTTGCCTTTTTCTTTAATTTTTGAGACTTTGCGACTTATTTTGCACCTAAAAGAATCTCTTTAAACGTTGCCATGATCTACTTCTGCAGTGTTCCCTGAGTTATCACATGAATCCAGATGTGAAAGTTGCGACTTTTTTAAAAAAGTTGGAAAAAAAGTATAAATTATATAGAACTGAGTGCGACTTTTGGAGTTTTTTTTTTATAAAGTCACAAATTCACTAAAGAACAAACTCCACATGTGTCAATAAGGAAAAACCACTTAGATACATCTGACCAGCAGAAAAGTCAAGTCCCAAAAAACAGAAGTGCTTGCTGGAATTTGATTATTTTGCTGATTCCTTTAATCCGTCCCAGTATTTTCGATTTCCTGTTAGTCTGGTACAAACACACACACATGGGAGAATTTCCAGGTGTAAATATGGAAGAGGAAAGTTACAGACATCACTTAAATCGGGTCACTTTTCGCTTTCAATTCTGGAAGTTGCACTTTTTCTAAACATTCTCATTTTATAAAGTTAAGCCAAACTTTCATAATACTGTATAAAAAATGTGTAGGTGAATAAACTTAAACAACTCCTACACCCATAGAACTGTAAAGTGATTGTTTAACAGTATTGGCATTGAGTCATAGACAAAAATTGCTGGAAAAACTGACTGTTAGGAGCAGCTCTGTTTAGGGTGACTTTCAGAAATGGATGTTATTCCTGCTTTTATTATTAGAAATAGAATGATAGAGAAAGGGGAAATTATTCTACATAGTTTTATATTGATACCAATTCTTGCACCCCACCCTCTCCTCTAAATAACATAATATAACTATGAATTCCTTCTCATAGTGAAGAAATTGGCAACTACTAATAAAGTACTGCTCTACAAACGCCCAGTCTTCCTCTTTCAAAGCAGTGAAATATATAGATGTTAGGTCATGCCTGGATATGCTGAGCTCACTGAATTCCCCATTGTATCGTGCAGACAGGAGAATACACAGGATATTCACGCACAATCCTATTCCTTTGTCAGCACATCCCCAGAAATAGTTAATGTGTGACAAGAATGTATTAATCATTTCAATAGATATTGCTGGGGGAGAAGGCGGATAGTATGTAGGCTTCAATGTGATATTTCCACTATATAAACACACTGTACAGTAATATACAGTACATGGAGGTTATTGGGAGAATTTCACTGGTACTTGCGTAGGACAAGAAATATTTACTTAGGGTTATTGAGTCTGATGTGTAAGCAAAGGTCAACAAGTGATTGCATTTCCTAAGGGAAAAAAAAGAAATCCACCCAATAGTAAGTAGCAGTAATCCATCTAGTTTTGGGTGTGGGTAAATGAGGAAGATAAAAAATACAATGTTCCTGTAACCAATCCCTGTAAAACTTCCTGTTACATGGGACCCTGAAAAGCACAAGACATTCTGTCATTCCCTTATGAGAGGAGTTGGATGTAAAACATTGATTATAATTACACCGAAATGGTGATAAATTCTTTAGAACCTACTCCAGCTGTTCATGGTGTCACTCTGCAGCTAATGACATGGATGTTGATGCACACTGTGCAGAATATGTTCACTCTATAAAATAAAAAATACATTTAAAAAAAGTAAAGTTAAAAAAAAAAGACATAAACTAGACATACATGAAGATCAAATAATCAAACATTGCCTTAGTACATTAATAGCTGGTTAGATTTAAGCTATCAGACTAAATGTCTCATAGTGCACCCGAGTAGCATAGGATCTTACAGTGGGCATAGGCTCTACCCAATAATAAGCCCCAAAAATCCAGACAATCTTATTTGGAGAATACTGGGAACTATTAACTAGGGCTTGATGAAGAGTTGGCCCCCTGAATAATTGTATCTGGTTGACCCATGTAGTCCAAGTCCCAAAAGTTGACAGCTTTCTTGTACAGATGAGTATGCAGAATTAACTGTGGTAGGACCATAAACTGGAGCAAATCAGCAAAGATTTTTGTTTTCAATTAAGCATATCCTGAATCTTATATATCAATCTGCTCAATTAAAGTATATATCAATCTCTTCCTGCTCTGTAACATGTTACATGCAGTTCAGATACCACGTTCCTTTGAGCATATCCCACAACTTTTCTTTAGTTGTTTTTGTAAACCTGAATATTTTGCTAAGCAGATATTGGGGCTTATTTACTAAGGGTCCGTGGATCGCACTCTCATCGGATTTTGGAAATTTTCGGGATTTGCGCCACTTTGACAGGTATTTAACTGGGGATTGTGTCACAACTGCACTAGCTTTCATGCGACAGAAGCCCGGGGTGCGGGCTGTCAGACAATCTGAATGATTCGGACTTTGTGTGGGATTTAATATTCAAATTGTGTCGCAACCAATGCACTTACATACATCGTGAAGAAGAAGGTGAACTCTGGCGGACCTGAGCGGGGAAGCGACACATGCAGGATATCGAGCGCACAATAATTTTGCGTTGCGGCACAGTGCATTGGAGTCGGACAATGCACATCGGGGACGGGTAAATAAATGTCCCCCATTGTGTTGCTCAGTATATCGTAGAAACATATGCAAACAAAGTCCAAAAATCCAGTTCACCACCCAGCCGATTCTCTCTCAATGCACGGAACAGTAGCAAGCCTCACGGATTACGGGTACAAACACACTCCAACAAGTGGATGTTCATATTAAAAACAATTCAGCCACTAGGTATGAATCTGAGACGACAGGATTTGATCTTGTGCTATTATTGAATTATTTCAGTCTAGCGTTCTTTTCCTTTCTTTCTTTCTTATACAAAAGTTTCCATTCATGTGCTATTTAATTATCTATACATATCATTTGGAATTTTTTGGAAATGTCTTGTGTCTCTTGCTCTCCATCTGGTACTTCAGATTTTTGTCTATGCCGCTTTTGTTTATCTGAGCTCATGCTATATACATTAAGTCTGTATAAGAGCAGATTGATTTTTCATCCCTCTTAACTTTTAGACATATTCTTTTTTTATATATTTTTCATAGGATTTTAATGTTTAGCATTAAGCTTCGCTCACAGGGTAGGCGTGTCACACTCAGGTCACATGAAGATCATCACGTGTCTGTGACGTCACACGCTGGGTAAGAGCACGGTCTTTGAATGAATTCTTTTTTTCCGATGAGAGATTAGATCATGATTAAGCTCTAACGAGCGATACACGTCGGTCACTCCCTGGGATACCATGCTATAGGACTATGCACCTTGCCTTGTAAAATGCTTTTACCTGGATTTGAAATAAAGGAAATCATTTTTCATCTACAATCTCCTGAAACGCTGGTGCCTTTCTTGTTGGATCATAGAAACATTCATAACTAAACTAGAATATACAATGACATATGGAGGGTAAACACTAGTAGAGATTTTGCACCATAGTGCAGTTCTAGTGGTAAAAATTTTGTATTAACGTCCCTTTTAGAAAATGCATTGTACATAATGATCTCAATCGTTCATAAACTCACTTTGTTTAACTCAGTACGTGGTTGGTGGTTGCCAAGTAAAACAGTCCAGGCTAATTGCATTTCCAAGATATTAGCGATCTTAGAAGGGCCTGGAATGTCTGTTTTTTGTTTTTAGCTAAAGCTTGGTTGCACTTACTGGAATTAATAAACAGTCACATAGAAGTGATCACAGGAAACATTTAGGAAAACTTAAAAAGGTCATTCAGCATTTTACAACTTGAAACATTTCCTTTAAATATGTTTTCATAACTCAAAAAGCCACAGAAATGACATAGATCTATAGTAAACAGTACTATAAAAACTGATTCATCTATGTATATAATCCTATGTAGGAATGTATAATGAAATTGCCATGGTAGATTTTGATTTCTGTCTTACGGAATGGGCTTCTTAATACGCCTGGCACATATCACCCTGAGCTCTCAGCTCTCCTGTCATGTCTATTTTAGTAAGTGCCACCTTTTTTTCAAAACAGTCAAGGAACACTATTCTTATATCTTTTTCATAAGTACATTTTCAACATTAATAATATTACAACATCTTGAATAAGTTGACAACCAGGCTTTATGGTCTTGTGCCCCAGTAGGCGCCCTTTATACTCTTTGCTTATCCAACTCCTAGTAGAGGTTAGAATGGTTATTCTTAAACTCTGGAGATCTCCTTACCTTTCCTCCCTGGTTGAGGGCACTAACCTATATTCAGAGGATGGAGGAACTGGCCACCAATCTACGCAACACTGTAACTCAATACTTTCAAAACTTTCAACGATCTCCAAAATATAGTATAAAATATTCCTTATATCCTATAATCTATTCAAAGTATAGCTAGAATGTTTCTATTCTATTATC
This sequence comes from Engystomops pustulosus, assembly GCA_019512145.1. NCBI lineage: Eukaryota > Metazoa > Chordata > Amphibia > Anura > Leptodactylidae > Engystomops > Engystomops pustulosus. The sequence goes on from CM033644.1 coordinate 95,541,362, forward strand.
TCTATCTCTATGTATGTGACTATATAAAATGAAAAATATGCTAAATAAAACCACAATATTATATAAAACATACTTAATAAGTGTTCTAAGGATCTAGCTGATTTTCAGTTTGTTATACATTATATTATTTTTTACCTTATATTGTCCTACTGCAGTTTATAGTACCTAATCTATATACTGTATATGCTTTTCCTGTTAACATAAATATTTCAAACTCTTATTTATAGGTTTAGATGGTTATGGTGAGTTCAGTGCATAGCACAGACCCATGTTCATGTTTACTTATGTCAGATTTCACAGAAAGCTGTGACATGCACCAGCTGTTCATGGACTAAATGTGACCAAATTCTTGAAAAAGAGAAGGATTAATGTACAGTATATCTGGAATGTCTCTTCTGTCAGTTCCTATTTTTATATTTTAAACATTTTTCTATACTTATACCTGATGTACAATACTATTGAGTACAGTATATGCTGTATATGTGGTATATCTTTAATCACTGAAAATGTCAATGTTATATCATCCTGCTTTCTGGAAGTTTTCTTTTGGCAGCAATAAGGATAAGTCAGTTAATGCACATATTTCTGTCCCCCAAAGACTAGAAATCCATCCATCCACATGGTAATGAGGGAGGAGTGAGTTTTTGAGACTCATCAGACAAATCAGCGTTTTTATTTTGCGACCATGCAGATTTTATATGCTATTGATATCCACATATCTCCCAAACATAATAAAAGTAAATAAATGTTGCCACCTAAATGTGTTTTAAGCAGGGAGTACACATCAACCAAATTTTTTTGTTTGCAAGACTAGCCATACATGGTTCATGGTTTTGGTTTTCACCAGAGCCCATCGCAAAGCAGGATGGACTTGCTGCTTGGACCTGGACTTGCAGCAACTTTGCCCACTGTGGTGGCCAAGGCATGGTAGAAAGTCGTGAGGAAGAATCGTGGTCGGGGACAGGCAAGAGGTTGAGACTGCCAGCACAAGATCAACGTCAGGAACAAAGCAGGAGGTCAGGACAGGCAGCACGTAGTCAAAGTCAGAAACGGAATCCGGGAAACATTGGGAAATCAGCAGACAAGTACTAGGCAATGAAACAAGCTTTCTCTGAGGCATATAGCACAAAGATCCAGTGGGAATGCCGGGAGAGGCCCACTTTTATTCAATTCCTGGAAATAGCCAGCACCAATTAGCAGTGCGTTGGCCCTTTAAATCTTCGAGTGCCAGTAGCGGAGCATGAGTGCGGAGAGGTAAGACAGCAGAGTGGGGAGCTGACGGCTGTAGAGGGCACGGGTGCCCGCAACCCAAGATGTGGGTTGCAGGAGCACCCGTGACAATTAGCAGTTGGCAGTGACTTGTTTCCATGTCTCCCTATTGAGCAAACAGTTGTGCATGTGAAGTTTTTGGGAAATAAAATATATGTACTTTTGTCAAAAAAACCTAATGACAAGATGTGGGATATTAGACAAACCAGTATATCTATTCCATAATGAGCATACTCCCACCTATGGACTATTTGCCAACATCATAAACTGTATTTATTATGTTATGGATGGATACATAGATAGATAGGATTCAAATATTCATTTCTAAGGGCATAAATACCAAAATCATACTGTGGTTATTCAATGTTAGATGGATAAATGTAGATGAGAGATATGCTTCCATATGCTGCATGCTGTAGGGTGGTCAGCGATCGGCTCTGTAATCAATTGGGGAGCTACTCTTTCACATTCATCATTGAAGTGCAGACTAATTGTTGGTAATTTCCAGTTTTTGCAGCTGCGTTAAATTCTTTGCTTATTTTCTGTCTTGGTGGTCCTATTAATTGAAGGGGAACTTTGTGCATTTAATTGAACTTTGTGGTCTTGAATTGAAATAAAAATATTATTTTACCTGTTCTTGAAATTTTTATTTCATTTTCTTTTAATTTCCGTGTTGTATATGTCTGTAGTTTAGTGCCCAGAGACTTCTAAGGGACTTTATGTATCTCTATTCTCCTTCTAGTGTGGAGCATCATGCGTTGTAAAGCAAAGATGCAGACTATCTATGGCCACAGAATCTAAAATGTTACTCACAATGCTCCTACTTTGATTGCCTTTCCACGAAGTGAAGCAATTTACATTTTATTAAATTTGACTTAGAATAATAAAGCTTTTTCCATAAAAAATTTGCAAATATAACTATATAAACCCCAATTATCTAATTTAAACCTTGCACAGACGAATGCCTTGAGCAAAGCACATAGAGACAATGATATCTTCAATGGAACAGTGCCAAATTTTTTAAGGAGACAGTTAGTAAGAAGTAGTTGTAATGGTTGTCATCCTTTTGGCCAAAGCATAGAAGATTTCCAGCTGGGCAAAATTAAATCTGGCATTACGGAAACATGTGAAAGAAACAATTGTGGGAGTCTTTTCGCTAACAGTGATATTCTCATAAACTCATTACACCCAGTTGTGTATTTGTCTCAGATTAATTGTTTATTTTATTGATTCTTTACTAACCTGTTCCTTGCCACAAAATGAAGTCACATGTTAGATTTTAATAAATGTGAACGCAACAGAAATAAACATTGTATCCTTCAAGTGTTTATTTGTGCAGCTGCTCAAGTCTTTCTAATACCAAATTAAATCTGCATTAGATACTAATTATTCACAGGGGACTTGTGGAAGCCGTGGCAGAATATTCACATGTATGGTGTTGCTTTATGGCATCTGCTCCTCTTTTACTTGGCAGGTACATGATGATCATGATGATCATGATAAGTGTCAACCACTGTTCCCCTGTGAATACAAAACATGGGGACATTATCTCTGAATTAAGCAGCATTCACATTAACCCTGCTACCGCCCTGCACATTGATCACCATCAGCCCATTGTAGTTTGCATGTTGTGACCGCCACTTCATTTCAATGGGGGACTCGAACCTATTCTAGGGGTGGTATGACTTCCATTGAATAAATCCCACTAGATGATTTATCTGTCATCTACCTTACAATTAGGTGATACATGTTTGTGGTGGGTAACCCTATTTAAGGTAAACATAAAGGACATCTTCATTCAAACTACATAATACACTGCTGTGTACTGTGATTTTGACTGTTGTAGTAGCATGGCGCCTGAATGTAATTGGTAAAGCGATGATTGTAAGTTTGTTTACAATTCTGGAAAGAAATAGTAGCAGGTTGGACAAATTCAGCTCTGATGCAATGATAAACAGCGCTCCACATCTTTTCAATATGCTCACTGTAATAGTTCATCTACGGTCACATGGAAACTTCTGGCCCCCAAATGTCAAATGTGTCATAAACAAACAAAAGAACATTTTTTTCTATATTTTCAAACAATTTAAAGTACTTTATAGATACATTTTATAACAATGGATATTGTTCTATGCTGGGCTAGTTCAGAAGCATATTAGCCTTACTGTCCATTCATTAACACAGAGATGCTGAATAACTCCAGGTGTGTGGGGACATAAATAAATTCAGACAGCTTTCAGTTGACATTGATGGTGATCTGACCTGAGGAAGGCATGATTTGTATTTTGAAACCTAATGGTGGAAATATATGTAACAGTACATGAAACTAAAATCACTAAATAACAATTTTGTAATGAATTATGGGCAAAATGTATTAATTGGATGAGGGAGACTGCTTCATAACTGTGGCTGGTCGTGTCATGACCGAAAAGTATATTTCCACCCTAATAATGTTGCTGTTGTTGCTTAACCCTGAGGCGGAACCATTGTGGACACCAAGGTTTCCCAGGTTTTCTATGGCAGGTCTCCATTGTGGCATTTTGCAGGTTACAATACAATTGCTTTCAGTAGTAGCAGAGTAGTATTGTGACATTGCAATTTTATGTCAAGCAACTAGTGGTTTAAGCAAGGGGTGTAGCTGTTGGGCCCCCAGTGCAACACTGTACCAAGCCCCTAATTATAATGTTCTTATGGACAGATACACCTTTTTGGCACCCCTAAGCCTCTTGGGCCCGTTAATACAGCACTCTCTGCACCCCTCAAGTTAAACCACTGGTTCAAGCACAGGAACGTGTCCAGCATATAGAAAAAAAAAAATCCTAAATTATAAAAAAAAAACTAAAAATTTGTTTTATTATAGTAATCCTTATTTTCATACACTATGAACTTTTTACACTGAGTAATTCTATAGTTAATCCTTTTTTCTTAACCATATTTATTTTAATCCTCTACCTTAAGGGAGTCGAAAATTGTATTTTTGCTGACGTTAAGATCTCTGTTTATCAAGGATAATATCACAGACGGAAGAATGAAATGGTTGAGTTTCATTTTTCAACCATGCAAATAATTACAGATTACAAAGCAGAGGAAACACAAAATCATGGAATATTTGCTCAGATGATTTTGGTTTAACAACCAAAGTCATTAGTAGGATCCAAAGAGCCTCAAAGAACTATGAGGAATTTTACTAGTTTACACGCTACATTATAAAGCCTTGTCGTTTCATTAGTTGCTTATGAAAAATGTGTCTTTAGTAAAATAAATACAGTGTTTATAAACGTTTCTACAAAATAGTTGGCTGGTTGTAAATGTTTTGTGCATGTGTTTGAAAAAATATATTGTTCTTTTTCCTTATGTACTTGAACGTGAAAATAGATGATCCAATCATTAAAATAATACATTTACTATAAACACAATTGTGAAATAAGTATGTTTATATTTCTGTTTAAGTCATTATGTACTTAACCATATGGTCACTCTCATAAGATGCTCCTTAAATTCTGAAGGGAGTGGTCAATCCACTAAATTACTGTTGTTAACAAATGGGTTGAACAATAACCTGCATAGAATGTGCCCTAAATCCTGTAAGGGATGCAGTAGTGTTTAACATGTGAGTTAACTGGTTTAGTTATTGCAGAAATGGGTCATTCTTTTTATTCACTTTACTACAGACTGTGTTATCATGCTTGTTTAACGGGTTAGCCAGTCATGTTAACCAGTGCTGCACGGTATATGGGTCCCAACCACTGGAAGATTAAGACTGCCAAGGGCCCAGGGTCTATGAATATTATAGCCGCTTCAAGTCTTTTATTCACTTCCTACATATGGTGTTAGAATCAAGCTTCTTGGGAATGGAGGATATGCCCTTTCTGCCTGCCTTTAATCTTTGGTTTCAGGACTTTTCTGGCAATGGTTCACATGTAGTGAAGGCTCTTTTTAGTATAAAATTTGGTTGACGGTATTGTTGGCCATTGACCCCCTAGAAGGCCTTTGCCATATGCTATGGCCAAAACCACCTCTCTTATAATTCTCTTCTGGTCCTATCTCCTGCACCTAACTTGAGAACAGGGGTCACGGATCTGTGGCTGCACATGCACAACTCTTAAATTTCTGTGATTGTTCCAAGACTTCCCTGTTACATCTATAATAATACTCCTTGAAATAAATGTAATACACTTCTGTGGGTGCACAAGTATTGAGACCTTTGAACTAATGTCTCGGGCTGATAAAGAAAGTCCAATAAGTAGTATGTCAACCACTTTTATGACTAGTCTAAAAGTGTGTGCTAGTCACATATCACCCATATAATGCCTCTGCAGTGGGTCAGTGCAAGTCTATGGCATACAGTATGCAATGATAAACAGAATATACCTTTAATATGAAGACACACCTTATTATAAAACGCATCCCAGATTAAGTCATCCAAAAAAAAAAAAAAAAGTATTTGACACCAATTACAAATTCCCCACTGGTCACACACAACACAGCTTACAAATCCATGCTACATCCACTCACTAGCACACAGCTCTGCTGAAATGATTCACTCACACGGACATACTCATGCTACCTTCATTCATTCACACAAACACACACACACAGCTCATCTTCATACCAAGTCTGAGCTGTAACTTCTTCTCTGGCTCCATCCCCTGACAGCATGAAAGGGATTAAAGGAAATGTACCAGCATGTGTCACATGTTTCTGACATCACTCCTGGTCCTGCAGTAATAAGTGGGTCAGGACAAGCAAGGACAGGGAGAGAGCAGTGCAGAGGTTCTGCTCTCTCGCAGATAAGGTGAAATGCTGTGCCTCACTTGATCTCCAGGAATGCAGCACATTTTAGCAACAAAAAAAGTCTGAAAAATACAGTGCCTAATTAAAAAAACTAAATTCAAGCCATTCCATTTCTTTCTTTAGTGTTGTATGATGCCGTTGACTGCAAAAGTATAGATAACAGCACTTAGATAACAGCACATAGAAGAAATAACACTGAGTTCACAATTGCATGTCAGCAGGCAACATTTTGACTCCAAACTAGGCAATTTTGTACTCCTTAAATTCTGAATAAATCAAAGCATGGTACATATGTTTTATCTAAAATGTTTACATAATGCTTACAGCCATAACTTGCTGATGATTCCTTGTTTAAGATAAGGCAATTTACCTATATGTGCCACCAAGCCAATATGCAATTTTGCACATTCCCTAATAATTTATTCTGCAATCTGAGAAGATGAGAAGAGTATACTGTACTAGTTCACATCTGCATCAGTGGTTATGAGCTGTATTACAAACTTTATCACAAATCATACAAAATATAGTACATAATGCTTTCTATTTTTTCCATTATATGAAACATCCACCATGATATTAGCCTTCTGTTACTGTATAAACAGAAGCCACAACTCAGATGTGAACACAACCTTAAAGTAAAGCTAGTTTCTGCCATTCTCCCTCTGGAGAGAGGAATCCATACTTTATAGCTAGTTTGGCACATTTTGGCTGGTTTATGCCCTTTACCATATCTACTGCAATAACAATATAGGAATATTGGGTTGACTATACATAGGAATTTAAAGCATTACATCCTTACAAGATGTCTTGCAATCATTAATTCTATATGTATGTGTGAAAGTTAGATTTAAATCTGGACTGAGACTTCAAAGTACTAAGAAGCAGATCTATTTTATATGATGAAGTGTATTTCTATTTTCTCAAATTACTTTGATCATCCTCTAATCTTTGATACTTTCTAACAGATGAAACCCAGATGAAAAAAAAGACTTTATAGACTTTGCCAATCTGCCTATTTATCATAGCCTCTTATTGATTTGGCATTAATTTGCTTCTCGTTAGCTACAATATGTCTTAAAGTCTAAGTAGAACAGCTTTCTCTCCACCTTATAAATACCTTATGGGACTTGGACTTCCTTTAAAACATCTGTCATCAGATGAGCTCTAACACTTACCCTATTTAATATTAATCAGTAATCCTGGGATATCAGATAGATCTGGACTAACATGAGTCCTTACAATACATTTTCTATGATGTGGTTTAAGCTAAATATGCACGTGAAATATAAATTAGAGCAATAATTATGTGAAGTTTACAGAACAATCATTTTATTGCTGAGTAATCAGATAAAGTAGATTAAAGTGTTCATTCCAAATGACTTGATTTCTTTATATGCTAGTTCATGTTTTTCAAAGTTCTATCTCATGTGATTCTAATTATTAATGAAAATTGAGGAAAAATCACATTAGCTTAAAAGGGCTTTCCCAGGATTTATAAAATTGTCATAGGAAAAGAAAATGTCCCTTTTTGCGGGAATCCAGTGCCTTTCATCATTCACATGACCAGTGTGTGCATATGTGAGGGGCAGGATATTAGGTAATTGACCAATATACATCTATTAAAAGTTCTGCTCCACTTTCTTGATATGTAAAGTGAAGCCTCCGGTCTTTTACCTCATCAGCTAGAGATTCCTATCCATAAGATGGCTGCAGATGGAGGGTCATGTGATCTCTAACTGTCCATGACCAGGACCTTAGGATAGTATCATGAACATAAGATTAAGGTCCTGGCACAGTGATTGTTCATGGGCAATAAGAGATCACATGACCCTCAATCTGCAGCCATTTTATGGACAGGAATGTCAGGCTGCTGAGGTAAAAGAAACAGGAGGCTTCACTTTACATATCAAGAAAGTGGTGCAGAACTTTTAATAGATGTATATTGGTAAACTACCTAATATCCTGCCCCCCACATTTAAACACACAATATTAAAAATATGGGATAAAGTGGCCAATCCTTTTAAGGCTTCATGTGGCCAGAGCAAACAAAGTGTTACTCTAGTGATATAGCTGAAGGATTATCTTTAAGACAGCCTTACAACTGATTATAATAGCAGTGAGGTAGGGTCTTCCCCCTGCCCTTTTTTCTGCCTTAACCATTTCCCTAATGAGCCCTTTTCCATTTTTTTGTGTTATAATGTTTTCCTTCTCCATTTATATCCCCTTTATAACCTATGTGATATAAGGAAAGAGTGAAATAAACTCTATGAAGTAAGTAGAGATGAGAGAGTCTCACTAACTGAAACTTTAGGCATAGACTCCAATATCAACTCCCCCCCCCCCAGGGTACTTTAACCCTAAGGGGTCTGATCACTCAATACAATATGCTGCAATATAGTATTATATTGTAGATATATTGCTTCTATATTACACTCTGTCTCAGACACACTGCAATATACATATGCTAATGTCATTTTTACTGTTGTGCGGATCAGTGCCGTCCGATGAAGTCATAGGGGGCTCTGACAGTATTTAAGGATGCTGGCCCCCAGGTAAAGCACTGTTAAGTGCCCTTGTCGGGTTAACTGCTGCGAACTGTGCCAGCATCAACCATGGCAATTACCAGTGTCAGCTATGTAATGTATTGAGAGTGGATAGGCAGATCTATCTTAATAATTCTTTCTATTCTAAAATATTTTGGGGGCCTATTATAGTCGGTTAAGTAAGTTGTTGAATGTATATATTATATAGGAGCGCAGTGCTTTTCTCTAGGGGAGGTGCATTTAATTTAAAAAACACAGTGAAGAACAATGAAGAATAGAATAAAAACAGTGAACACAGGATCATTCAAGTGAAAAACACAGTGAAAAACACAGTGAAGAATAGATTACAGATGTTCGGCACATCTGCTTACTTGTCGGAAGATACGCACGGAACGGTGCGAACAAAATAGTATGTGAAGAACAATATATATGTGTGAAGAACACATTGAAGAACACGGTGAGCAGGACAGAGACACCGGGGAGCAGCACAGAGACACCGGGGAGCAGCACAGAGACACCGGGGAAGAATGGGGCTCGTTATTCGAGACGAGCACTCGAGCATCTGGAAAAGTTCGTCTCGAATAACGAGCACTCGAGCATTTTAGTGCTCGCTCATCTCTAGTAAAGAACCATAAAGGTTAAGAAGTGATGTTTTTTTCAGTTAATTCATGCAATGAACTACTTCAGATAACTGATTGATGGGGTACTAGATGTTGTACCTCACCAATCAGCTGCTAATGATGTATAATAATAATAAAAAATTGTATTTTATATACAGTGATTATAGGGTTCAACAGCGCTTTACCAATCATGGGGTGCAGTTACAAAATTATACATTACAGGGGCAGTTGGAGGCGGCGCTGCGCTGCCCTGAGAGTGGCAGCATCTGTGTTGGACTTTCTGAAATGCGCACAGATGCGGCGCACCTTCGTGAGGAAATCAGACAGATTGGGGTATGTCTTGAGGAACCGCTGAACTATGAGATTTAACACATGGGCCAGGCATGGCACATGTGTCAGTCTGCCGTGGTGCAGAGCCGCCACCAGGTTACGGCCGTTGTCACACACAACCATGCCTGGCTTCAGGTTCAGCGGTGCCAGCCACAGATCAGTCTGCGCCGTGATGCCCTGTAATAGCTCTTGGGCGGTGTGCCTTTTATCGCCTAGGCTAAGTGGTTTGTGACTGTGGGAATGGTCCAGAAAACAGTTCCTCAGAGTATGCCGGTTCAAATGGCAAATTTTGCTGGGAGGGGGCAGACTGGGGGGGGGGAGGCTGAGGTGCAGGAGCTGGAGCGCTTTACCAATCATGGGGTGCAGTTACAAAATTATACATTACAGGGCAATAACATTGTCAGACAGAACAATAGGAATGAAGGCCCTGCTTACAAGAGCTTGAAGTCTATGACCTCTCCAATGCATAGCTCAAAGAAGTAAGGTAACCCTAATAAAACCTTTAACCAGGCAATATTTAAACCTGCTCACAAAAAAACTTACAATTTATGACCTCTCCTATTGGAAGATCAAAAAAGTAATGGAACCCGAATAAAACCTTTAACCAGGCAATACTTAAACCTGCTCACAAAAACACTTACAATTTAGGACCTCTCCTATTGGAAGATCAAAAAAGTAATGCAACCCGAATAAAACCCTTTAAACCACTCATTGTTTTATTAGACAAATTATCCGACAAAGATTAATAAATTCACCAGTTACCTAGATTGTATCTATAAGGGATGCAGCCATGGTAGTCCATCTTGTCCCCAGCTCCTTTGCCCCATACGAATACAGCATTAGTCTCTGTTACAGAGGTTGCTCTGCAGTAGAGTAACTTTCAGTTATCAAGCTGATTTATGTAGTTATAGTGTAACAGCAAACAGGTCTATAGCATGAAGGCACCAAATAATAAAAGTAAACTGGACTAAAGAACTTTATGTTAACATTTCTTAACCACAATTAACGTTTGAGCCCAGAAAATATGTTTGGATAAGAAAAAACATGGTCATTTTCTAACGTAGCTTGCGTCTTCTAGAATACACGCACAAATACGTATTTGTTTTCTGTTTAGGCTTAGTGAAGCAATATTGGCTGACCCCTCATGTTTTCCTCTCCGCAGCTGACTGTCAAAGTATTTGTTGGAATAAACATATAAACCCAGGATTGCTCAAGAGTTTGTAGTGAAGAAGGGCCGTGTCTGGCATCATACAGACATGTGTTTGTTTCTGAGCTCATAGTATCTTGTTGTTCTAGGGATTCATCAAAGCTGCAGAACGTTCTCATAAAACTATTACATGTTTAATCCCTTTGTGTAAAGTGAAAACATCATTATGATTTGTACTGCTGCAATATCTAGGAACAGAGTGTGCAGGTAGATAGTGGACGGTGGTGGGGGATAAAATATGGTCCCTTTTCTGGTGGGCGGCAGCCAGTTGTTTTTACTATGAGTTTGTCTCATAGAAAATACATTTCCTTTGATACAAACAGAAGCACATTTTACCTGATCCAGAGCAGCAATTCAAAAGCAATTTAATAATAATAAAAATCTTTATATAGCACCATCATATTATGCAGTGTTTTACATATCATGGGGTACATATACAAACATATAAGACATTACAGAGCAATTCCCTGGTCTGATGTAACAATAGAACCCATGAGATTTCTTTATTCTTAGGCCACTTTTACGCTTATTTTTTTTTTTGTCAGAATTTAATCCAAAAAGCAAAAGTGCAGTATTTGTACATTTTGTTCATTTAGAATCTACTTTTGGATCTGACTTAATCTTAATGAGACTCTTGTCTTTAAACTTTGTATTATAAATACAAAAGTTAGATGACTTTCTATAGGGAAGAAACACATTAAATATCCCATAGGGCTCCTGGGCCTGGAAACCCTCAGCTCATGCCTTGGGCTCAAATTTGAATCAAGCTTGTGGTATCCAGTGCTGGATATGCCAAATGAGAAGCCATATGAATCCCCCACCCCCACTGTTTTTTTTGTTTCTCTGACCCGCACACGACTTTTGGTGTGTTGGGGCAAGGAGCGGGGCTAGCAGAGAACATTTACTATACTCTCAGCTGAGTAAAGCAGCAGTCTCAGACATAGCATGTTTAAACAATAAACATCTTATACTCACCTCTCTCCTTAGCAACTGAGTTACTGACAACCACTGTATACAGAGGACAGCAGTGATGCGTCATTGGCATAGCGAACACCGCTGCAACCTGAATCTCCTGCTGTAGTGGTATGGGCACTGTTGTTGCCGCATCACTGATGGCCTCTGTTTGTATATTGCCTTGTTGGAGAACTGTGTTGGAGAACGGAGTGAAGTATGTATAAAATGTTTATTGTTTTTACACATCACTCATCCATATATAACATTTTTTCTGGTCCTGGACAACCCCTTTAAGAAAAATATGTTATTCCGTTTAATGCATCATATATCTTGCCCTATCTGTCAGCAGGCTATAATAAAGGGAGGGAAGCTGAGCTCTGTGAAATATATGATTATGTGATTTGGAGCAGGATTTCTTGCAAGGAACCCTAGGAGACACAATGGGGGTCATTTACTAAGGGCCCGATTCGCGGTTTCCTGACGTGTTACCCGAATATTTCCGATTTGGGCTGATTTTTCCCTGTATTGCCCCGGGTTTTTGGCGTACACGACCGGATTGTGGCGCATCGGCGCCGGCATGCACGTGATGGAAATCTGGGGGTAGTGGCCGAGCTAAAACCCGACGGATTCGGAGAAACCACCGCATTTTTTAAAAAAAAGTGTCCCGGGACACGCACTTACCTTCACCAAGTATAGGATCGTGAACTCCGGCGGGCCTCGGCGGACTTAAGCGCAGCAGCGACATCTGGTGAACGTCTGAGGAACTGTCTTAGTGAATCGCTGGAAGACCCGAATCCACCGCAGAGAACGCGCCGCTGGATCGCAAATTGGCCGGGTAAGTAAATCTGCCCCATTGAGAGTCCTAATTATCCCACCCACACGCTGTGATTGACAGCTTTCCCTGTATTACTAAATGTATTGATGATGTTGCCAATTAATTTGTGTGTGTGTGGGGTGGACGGGACAGGAGTTATTCCTGTAAAACAGTACAGTACCAGTACATCTTCAGTCTCAGATAGGCAGCAGAAATCACCTATATTTTATAAAGTAATAACTTTATTTAATCCATCCTCTATTGAATTTAAACCGCAATCAAAGAATTGGTAGCTGATAATAAAAAGTTATGATTTGTCATATATAAAAACCTATTGGCCCACACAACTAAAAGAATAAACAGTGTGAATGTGACCTTATATGTAAATCTAAACCCTTTCATTTAAAAGTTTTTTTTTTTTAAATTTTCCCACAGACTTGCTCGTGTCAAACAGCTGTATCCCGTTTCTGGAGTCATCGTCTGAAAGCCTGGGTTTTCAGACCCTGCTGCTTGATGAAGAGAGGAGCCGACTGTTCCTTGGAGCTAAAGATTACATCTATATGCTCAATCTGGTTGATGTAAACAAAAATATAAGAAAGGTTGGTATGTTTAAAACCATGTTCTTTTGATAAATGTCTTTTCAAACATTTCTTACGATGTAGTTACTTCCTGGTGAGCACCTCCAGTGGATGCTAAGCTGTGTTATATGGGTTTTATATACACAGACTGACACTCAGCTTTCTTTCTAGATATAAACACACATGTGTGATCATAATACAGACCTTGGCATATATGTAAATGTATGTGTGAATAATAGACATACCTAGGGAGCTGCAGATTCTAGATATTGATGTGCACCACATTTTTTTTCTGAGACTGTACTCCAAATACTCTCCCTCTAAGAGTACTGACCCTAAGAGTAATATATATATATATATATATATAACTCCCACATGGTTATATAAAGCAGTTATTATGGCACATATATTCTCAGACCTGGCATTGTTCAGTAGTGGGGGTTTTGGTGAACATACAGTTACTTTAACCACTTTGTTTCCATTTGAATGTATGTCTAGGCAAATATGATGAATCCCCTCTGGCTTCTAATTAGACATGAATAGATCATTAACTATCCATACACACCAGGTAGCCATTATGGACTTTAAAGTAACCATACATATTTGATTAATGTTGATTCCATGTGACTAGCTGATCATTTAATGTGTATGGGGATGAAAGGAAAGAAGGATTCAGGCTGGTGGATTTCAAGGTTCCCAATCTTTTAACGTTTAGGAGAGATAAGCAATTACAAATATGTCTGGTAGTAGTTTACTCCACTCCCACCATTCATAAGATATTCATGCAGGGAATCTGAATCTGCATGTGATAAGATGTGTATGGTCATAAATATACCTGTACATACTATGTCACATTACTTTGCTATCAGGTGATATAACAGCTATTGTTTGTGGAGTCACTTAAAGGGATATTGCAGGAATATAAACATCTGATACATAATCCCATAACACTATAAATAGATGAATATAACAAAACTCAATGTCATTAGCTACAAAATGGAGCTTAAAAAGATTAATTTTATCATTCACAAAACGTTGGCTGTCACAGGAAACTACAAGTCCCATGATCCTTTAGTTCTCAGTAACGCCTGATGCCTCTTACACTGTGCACCGAGTGATGATCTAGCAGACTGCCCTGCTCTGTTACCATAGTAATGATGTGTAACTGGCAACACTGCACATTCCCCCTCTGAGATGGTTCTCCCCACACACTGGCGAAACTGCATGCACTGCAACCAATAGACCAACCAGCCAAACATGGTAATGATGCAGGACATGTGATGTGGACATGCGACCAGCAGCCATCTTCTGTCCTGTTTCTGCTCTGTGCGGAGAAAATCAAATGACTGATTAAAGAGCCAGTAGCATTTCAATTCTTCATTACAGTGTACTTCAACAGTATTTTTCAGCTAAGGGGAGCAACATTTTAAATGATAATTAATTACATATTAGCTTTTATTTTAAGGACCCTTTTCTATATGATTTATGCTTATTCCTGGAATACCCCTTTAACCCCTAGGCGCACCAGGACGTTATAGTACGTCCCCGGGGCTAGATGCTTAGCGCACGGGGACGTTCTATAACGTCCTGCTTCTGGCACCGGCTCACGAACGGAGCCGGTACCAGAAGCAGCGGCTGTCAGCTGTCTAGTACAGCTGACAGCCTGCGCTAACACCCGCGATCGGAGCCGGCTCCGATCGCGGGTGTTAACCCCTTACACGCCGCGGTCAAACATGACCGCGGCGTGTAAGGGTGTTAGCGCTGTGGATCGGATCCCCCGTGCCGCTTACCGGGGGATCCGATCCTCTTCCGGGCAGCTCCGAGGACTGGCATGTGCCCCGGAGCTGCCCGGTCTCCATGGCAGCCAGACCCCTTCCGGGTCTGGCTGTAAACTGTCTGAGCATGCGCAAGCTTGCTCAGACAGTTTACACTGCTCTACAATAAAATAGTATTGTAGAGCAGTGTATTGAACTTAAACCAGTGATCAGAGCATCACTGGTTTAAGTTCAAGTATGTATAAGTAAAAATATGCAAAAACACTTAACACTACACATTATAATAAATAAAAAATTAATACATAAAAATATAAGCCCCTAAAATGTCACTTTCCCATAAAAAAACTTAATAAAGTATAAAAAACATAAAAACACAAAAAAACCCCGCATATTTGGTATTGCCGCGTCCGTAACAATCTGCATAATAAAACAGAATTGTTACTGGACCCGCACGGTAAACGCCGGAGGAAAAAAACGCAAAAAACATTCCGAAAAAAGATAATTTTTAATTAATACCCTATAAAAAATGCTCTAAAAAGTGATTTAAAAAATGTTATGCACTCCAAAATAAGCCCACTAAAAAGAACAACTGTTCTCGCAAAAAATAAGCCCCTAACAAGATTTATCTGCCAAAAAATAAAAAAGTTATGCATATAAAAAGATGGTGATGCTAAAATGAATAAGATTTTCTCCAAATTAGTTTTTATTCAGTACAATTGAATAAAATACACAAAACCCCCACATATTTGGTATCCCTGCGTCCGTAACAATCTGCATAATAAAACAGAATCAATAATAGATCCGCAAAGTTAACCACGTAAAAAACAAAACAAAAAAAAGCTCCAGAAAAAAGATCATTTTCAATTAATACCCTATAAAAATGCTCTAAAAAGGGATTTAAAAAATGTTATGCACTCTAAAATAAGACCACTAAAAAGAACAATCCTTCTCGCAAAAAATAAGCCCTTAAACAGATTTGTGAGGCGAAAAATAAAAAAGTTATGCATATGAAAGACGGTGATGCTAAAAGTAACAACATTTTTGCCAAATTACTTTTTATGCACTAAAAATGGGAAAAAAATAAAAAATCTATATAAATAAGGTCTTTTTGTAATCGTGGCGACCCATAGAATAAAAATAATATACTATTTTTATGGTATGTTAAACAGCCAAAAAAAAAACCCCATAAAAATCTTCCTGAAAAGTGATGATTTTCATTTCCTCCACCAACAAAGAGTTAATAAAATCTCACCAATTAGCCTATAGATTCCCCCAAATTACGTACCAGAAAAGTGCATCTCATGTGGCAAAAGAAATAAGCCCCTATAGGTCCACATTAAAAAAAGAAAAAAATTATAGCCTGTACAATGTGACATAGCAAATCTGATCTGGATGGCGCCTCCTTCCCTTCTATGCCCGGCCGTGCGCCCATACAGCAGGTTACCACCACATATAGAGTATCCGTGTACTCGGGAGAAATTGGGTAACAAACTTTGTGGAGCCTTTATTCATTTAATCCATTGTAAATGTTTAATTTTCCACCCAAAATGAGTGTATTGTGAAAAAATATTACAATTTGCAGACTGCACCTCCATTTTGTTTTAACCCCTATAAAACACGTAAAGCGTTAACAAACTTCTTAAAAGTGGTTTTTCATACGTTGAGGGGTGTAGTTTCCATAATGGGGTAATTTATGAGTCTCGCTATTATTTAGGCCTCTCAGTGTCAATTAGAAGTTGAGCAGGTCCATCTAAATACAGGTTTTGGTGATTTTACAAAAAATTTGAAAAATGATACCTAAATTCTGAGCCTCATAACATTCTAGTAAAATATGTGGAATCTTAAAAAACCATGCCAACATAAAGCAGACATTTGGGAAATGTAAGTTATGAATTTATTTGGGTGCTATGACTATCTGCATCAAAAGTCGAGAATTTAGAACGTTGAAAATAAAGAATTTTTCCAAATTTTTGCCAAATTTTGTTTTTTTTCATAACTAAACACAAAAGATATCATCCAAATTTTTAAACTAATTTGAAGTACAATGTGTCACGAGAAAACAATCTCAAAATCCCCTGGATATCTCATAGCGTTCCAAAACTATAACCACTTATAGTGACACAGGTCAGATTTGAAGAATGGGGCCGCGTCCTTAAGGCCAAAATAGGCTGTGTCCCCTAGGGGTTAATAATTTTTTCTTAAATAGTCCAGCATGTGTACATGGGGATTTACACTGGTCATTATGTAAAAGGAATCCTCATTTCCTGGCAGCTCCCTTCTCTGCAGCATGTGTATATAAATTTGCAGTCCTCTTTAAAGAGGACCTGTCACCCCAAAAAAGCCCCCCACCAAATATGCCCCCCATAATGCTTTCCCTAGCTCCTTTCTATATCTCCCATTTTTTTTAAATTTATGTTTGGAAAATTTGTTTTAACAGATCCAACCTCTTTCCAAATAAAAGGTTGGATCCTTATATTCCCTGAGCTAGAAGTCGGCTTTATTCATAAGGGGGGCGGCTAACACATCCCTTTCACGCCGCTGTCAGTGGGGACCTGTGGGAGAAGCAGCATCGCATATATTGCGTAATCGCTGCTGTCTCTCCATGGAGCGGCTGCGCCGCATTGACACCGTCTGCGGCCTGGTCTTGCTTATTCACATTGCTGGCCGTGCCGCACTGACAGCAGCTGCGGCCATGTCGTGCTTATTCACAGCGCCTGTCAAATGTTATATATATTTGTCCGGGACTGTGAATAAGCGTGGCGCGGCTGCAGCCACTCTCAGTCCGAGGCGGCCAGCTGGGAATGTGAATAAGCAAGTCCGTGGCCGTTGTCAGTGCGACGTGGCTGCATCATGGAGAGCCGGCAGTGATTATGCAATATATGTGATGCTTCCAGCTTCTCCTACAGGGCTGTGGAGGGGGTGTGTCGGCCGACACCCTTATGAATAAGGCCGACTTCTAATATGAGGATCCGACCTTATTTGGTAAGAGGTCGGATCTGTTAAAACAAACTTTCCAAACATAAATTAAAAAAAAATGCCAGATATAGAAAGGGGCTAGGGAAAGGATTTTGGTGGGCACATTTGATGGGGGGCTTTTTCCAAGGTTACAGGTCCTCTTTAACTTACTGGAAGTAGACCCATGTTACTCACTGCCTGACCCCTTCGGTCTTGTTGCTAGCAAGACCACATTCAGGAGGGTGAAAAGCAGATTCAGAAAGGAGGTAGAGGGATTATAAGAACCCAAGTAAGTAAAGAAAAAAGCACTTTGTACTGAGCTCACATATATGTAGGCGTGTTTTATAGTCACTTTGCATTCATGCAAAGTTTGTTGAAAAGTTAGTGACTATAATAATATCTATGTTTGTTAATAGTATACATTTAGACTAATATAATTCTTTCATAAAACCTTAACCAGTTATGTTCTTAATGGGAGCTGAGCAACTTCAGAACTCTAGTTATAAAACTCAAAGCATACGAACAGTTTCCTTCATCTCTAGTTCTGTGGTAAATACCAGTCTGTCAATTGACTTCATCTTGCATGCTTTACACTGAAATACTATTCAGAAATACAATCTAGTTTGCCAATGGGAAGAGCTAGCATCATATGTGTGCAGCACTAGTAGGACATCTGCTGCTGGCTATTTTCAGATATTCTATATCTGGACCTTCCTAAGTCCAGTTTTGTATTCCATGTACTATATTAAATATAGATAAGACATTCTGCATTATGTGGACTTACATAAAGATCATTGTTCAAACTATGACATTTACAAGCGGCTCGAATATCTACTTTTGCTATTATTTAGGAATGTTATAGATCTAGCTTATTCCTAAATTTAAAGATAAGCCAATATATATTTTTTTTACCCTCTTGTTGGACATTCACTCACCATCTGAAGAATCCAAATAGGTGAATTAAACTAAAATGTCCTAGCTATATTCACAACTGTTAAAACAAAAAAAATTATATTGATCATATTTAAGTTGGGAAGATGGTAATTGTTTAGATTCCACCAGGGGTTTAAAGGGTTCAGCCACTTTACCTCATGATTTTTGTAATGTGTGTGTAAGTGTGGCGGTCAGGAAATTAGGTAATTTACCAATATAAATCTATTAAATATCCACACTTACACGCACATTACACATAACATGAGGTAAACTGATCAATCCCTTTAACTGATAGCCTCTCTCATGAGATACTGGACCTGCTCCTCAGGGATTCAGTCCTGTTTGAGCGCCACTACTATGGTCGAATGACCAAATATATTTAGCCTACTTTTCCCTGTTTCTTTCTTCCCCTATCTCTTTATTTAGAAGGGGCTCCTAATTTTCCCTTATGAGTAACCACAGTAGGGAGTGAGTTAGGGATGGTTTAAAGGGCCAGTGCAGTTCACCAGGGAGAGTTCTGTTCTGGGTACTCCCCTCATGAGGGCAGGAGCTATACCGGGATAAGGCTGAGATTTAGGTTAAGAGAATATGTATACCTAGATATTTTGGCCCAGATTTATTAAAGCCCCAGCACCAGTTTGCACATTCTTTTCAGTGCAAACTGCTTGTACATGTATTTATAAAGTTTCCGAAACACACAATTGTGGTATACACAACACTTTGTTGTGCATGCCGCACTATACCATGCGCTATACCAGACGTTTCGTTTCTCAGTCGGACCATGCGCCACATTTATCATGCAAAGTCTGACAGAAAAGTGTTGCATGCCCTATGTTAAAGGAGCACAAAAAATAAATGTGGTGCACCCCTGGGAAGGCGTCGGGGAAACGCGTGTTGAGGAGTCTAAAGTGCCATCACACAGCAATGACATAGGTAAGACACTTGTTAATGATTTATATATCCACTTGTTGATGATTATTATTGGACACTTGTCTTATTGCATATAGGATCTAGACCGGCTGGACTATAGTATTGGGTTCTCTTATTGCATCAATTGCACATGTTATGTTTTTAATTTATCTAAATAAAGTTTGATATATTTATACATGTTTATATTAAGAACGATGTAACTCCTGTATTCTTTGGTAGTATTATATGCAGACCTGAATGGCAAGGATTTGTACCAAACTTTGCTGGATCTGGTCCCCCACTGGAGCTGGGTTTAGATCCAGCTCAAACATCCAACCGTTAATGCCCTTGACTGGTGTGGGGATTTACTGTTTAAATTGCATTTAAACATGCTACAATTTAAATGATCTGACAAATGCACGTTGGCATTTACATGCCAGTGATGATGCATGCTGCCATTTTTGTGAAGTTCGAAGCTCCACAATGACTTCACAGGGAGTGCAGAATTCTTCCACAAATTCCATCATTAGTAATTTGAAGGGTGGTATTCAAAGTGTTAACATCCATGATCGGTGCCAGTACTGATCGTCAGTGTTACTGTGGGCATAGTCCAGGATTTTAAAGTTCAGGCTATATACTGGGGGCTGGGACTGCATGCTATATACTGGGGGCAGGAGCTGCAGGCTATATACTGGTGGCAGGGTCTGCAGGCAATATACTGGCGGCAGGTGCTGCTGGACATATAGTAGGGGCAAAGGACTGGCTGTATACTGGGGCATGAGCTGGCTGTCTATATACTGGGGACAAGGGGCTTCTGTCTATATACTGGGGGCATGAGCTGGCAGGCTATCTACTAGGCTTATACTCGAGTCAATGGGGCTTATTTACTAAGGGTCCGCAGATTGCATTTCCTTCGGACTTCCCAACATTTTTGGGATTTGCGCCACTGTGACAGGTATTTAGTAGGGGGTTGTGTCGCACACGATCAGATTTTTCTGCAGCTGCGCCGGATTTCATGCGACAGAAAGCAGGGAGCAGGCTGTCGGACATTCCGACTGATTCGGACCGAGCGCGGGATTTAAGATTCAATTTGTGTTGCAAAACAATGCACTAACATACACCAGGAATAAGAAGTTGAACTCCAGAGGACCTGAGCGGGGAAGCAACACCTGTAGGATATTGGGTGCACGATGTTCGTGAGTCCCGGCAGATGTACATTCCGGTCAGACAATGCACTTTCGGAGATCGCGCAGGACTGGTAAGTAAATGTGCCCCAATTGGTTTTCTCAGTTTTTTTTAGAATTAGGTACCTTGACTTATACTCGGACCGGCTTGTACTTGAGTACAAACAGCAATTTTTTTTTTTTGCGTGTGTATATATTACTATTATGCAATACCATTCTAACATTCTGTAAGTATTATGTTCAGCCAAGCTCCCGTGGCCCACATTCATGAGACACTAATTCACTGTGACCTGACTCTGTGCCATGGAGGATTGGCTAATAAGGCAAAAGATCTAAATGAAGACAGAAGGAACACTTTAAAAACTTCCATGACTTGAAATGTCAGTCTAAAATGACTAACTTTGGACAATTCACTCATTCATGTTTCATTTACTTTGGATGTGCTACTTATGCTGATAACATCACAAATGGCTTTAAATAACAGTTATACCAGTTACAGTTAATCCTTAAAAGAAGATAAAATGTTTTACTCATTATTAGCTAAGTGCATAACATTTTCCAAGCAGATTTATATAACACTGAAGAGTATGCAATGCTTTTATACTGTAAATGGATCTAGTTTGTAATTTCTTTTTGATAGATTGTTGGATTACTGCGACGATAGTTCAGTTGTTACGTATAAGACAGATGAATCCTAGAAGAATAGATAAAAAATAGATACTGTAGATTAATAGATGGATAAAAATATAGATAAATAGAGCAAAATGTGAAATCACACCTATTACTTATTAAAGTATAATAAAGTACTTTTTTTACTCGGAGTGCAATGTTTCAGCACCAAAATTGGTGTGATGTTATATTTTACTATACAGACAGTCCACGGCTTATAGGACATCCACCACCAGATTACTAATGGTAGACTGTCCTGACAAGTATGTTTTTTCCATGTAGGGTTTGCTGGCAGTGTTTTTCTTGCTTTAAGTGTTTTTACTAAAGAAGTTCTCTTCAAAAGTTATTCTGACTCAAGCAATTCAAACATGAAGGTGTTTTCAAGGTAACGGGAGTAGAGTTACCATTAGACAGCTTCCATGTTAAGTGGATTATCTCCTTGAAAATAAAGTTTCAAGCATGTGACACAGCTTTACAGGAACCTACAATGATAAGTTTGTTGCAGGGATGCTTGTGGAACTGCTACACTGGAGAAGGAGCTGGGAGAAGACAGTTCCAACCTTAATGTAGGGGCAATCCAGACTTATTATGGGCTCAACTGCAGACAGAGCTGTTCTTCTCTTGCTGGCTGGCTATGGCCCCAGCGTAGTGTCATAAGTGACATTAATACCGCTTCAATCATCTGATTGGCAGGAGTATATCATTACTGATCACTTACTATTGACTTAAAGGGAACCTGTCAGCAGATATTGAACTAATAAACCACTACTATTATGTTGTCATACAGCTAAACACCTTCCAGATGTTTCTTTCATTGTCCTGTATGGTGGCATCATCCAGAAAATCTGTTTTGAAGTGAGATGTGAATTAGTTGTATAAAGTCAAGGAGGTGGAGAATTTAGCACCGAAGTCATGATCTCTTTGCCTAGAATGCCCCCTTCACTGTAATTGATAGTCCTGCATCCAGAAACATCACTAGGCAGATCTCCTGAAGTCTGGTGCATGTCAATCACATGGGAGGATGTCGGGAGAGCTTGACTTCAATGTTAAACTTTCCACCTCCTTGACTTTATACCAGTTTACATCGTACTTCAAAGTTGATTTTCTGCATTATGGAACCAAGCTGAGCCATGAAAAAAACATGATTTGAAAGGTGTTAAGTTGCTTGACTACATACTAGTAGTGGTTTATTACACCCATTTCTGATGACGGGTTCCTTTTAACAGATAAATAGGTCATTAATAGTTTTAGCCTAGAAGAACTTTTTTGTATCATGCTCATGGACTGACTTTTAGTTACACTTCTGTCTATATAAGATATGCTTCTGGATGTTTAGTGTATTCACTCTTTAGTTTGTATTCTTCTTTTGTTTGTCTTTGTTACATTCTAAATCAAAGAACGAACCTCATTAAATATAGGAAAACTCAGCTACCTGATGTTTGTAAATGAGACACAATCATTGCAAATGTCTTACTTTGTTGCTCTTTGTATTTCATAAGAGAAGGAGGTTTTACAGCCAGGTATTTTCCCATGTCTAGCCATCTCATAAAATGTTTCATATATATTTCACAGCATTTATGGCTTTCCATCTAACATACTTTTTATGTATTTACTTTATAATGAGAAAAACACACAGTTAAAGAAAATGGAGAAGTAAAATGAACAGTAGATGAATGTACTTTGCTGGGTAGATAGCATCAGTAATACCCAGGGATATAGTAATCCATACCTTTATAATCACTGCTGAGTGATTTCAATTAAATTAAATCTAGCATGAGGAATCCGACCTGAGGGTCTGTACAATAGACCTCACAGTGACATGATTAGACATAAAGTCCATCCAGAAACAAATTTGCTAGAGTGAAATTTAACATAATCTCTAGCCTGCTATTTAAGATGAAAATAAGAATAGTGTATTATTGAATAATGAACCTTTATGGTAATAAAATGAACATTGAACGCAGATACAATACAATGAAAATTGCTTAATACTCCAGAAACTTCTTTTTAAATATACTATGTGAACAGGAAAAAAAAGTCTTAAACAGGAAAAATAATTCACTTGCCAATTTCTAGTAGTGAAATATTTATGGGACATTCAACTTCCAGAAATTAAATTTTCCTATATGTACCACAGCGGCTTTTCAGCTCAGCACTGATCTGATTTACTGCTCACTCTATAAACAGCTCTAGTCATCTTTTACTGTACGTCAGAGCCCTTTCCTTAATCTTTGATGTCCATAAAAGTTAATACTTCTTTGTTATAAAAAATGCTTGTAATGAAAATAGTCTGGGACTTTATAAAAAATGACTATTATCTCATCTACCAGCGATGGCTTCTGCATGTTATTACAGTCTTTCATTGCCAGCTAGATATTACTTTTTACTGGGTATCAATGTAACTTATGCTTGAGCTAAGAAAAACAGAAACTGAAGGACTTCAATGGAAGAAGGACTTCTTATGAAATGTAGTATTTTAGAATATGAGGAATCAGCCTGTTCATTCAATTTCTTGTACAGTTTATATCCAATAAAGTTTGTCATCGCCTTTCTCTGTAACTGTATAATTTTATATTTTAAAAATGTGTTTTGCAGATTGAAGCACCAACAAAATAACTCTTTATGAAGAAGACCTTGGTTATAGTACCATTCCCTTGTAATGCTAATGTCACAGACCAGCCAACTGTCACCTATAAAACTGACTTAGCTCTGGCCTGGACATTTAGCTAGCCTGAAAGTGGGTAGGAATAGCAGGTGTGATTTAGGGCATGATGGGTCTGGCTTGTTTTCCTAGTGACTGTTCACACTTAGCTGTGCACCTGTATTTAATAAAACAGTAATAGGCCGCAGACACAGCATATGTGCCAAATTGTAATAACACTGGACATATATAAAAATTCACAATGATGTGCTTTGTAATGCCCGGGCTGCTTTTTACTTTCAGGTCACACCTGCTATTGAGCAAATATTGGCTTGTTTATGGAACATCACTGGCACATTGACAACCATTCTTTTTTTTTTTTTTTATATTTACTTCTTAAGCCATTTGACATGTTACATATACAATCCCTGAATATCTGAAAAATAAAATCAGAGGAGCAAAATGATTTTTAGTCTGGGCGTTCATGGATTGATAAGCAGACATTGGCACAGATAATTCAGGAAACAGATGTTCTGCATCAAAGGCCCAAACAACTGACAAAACAGATGGGGGTTCTAAATAGAGATGTCAATCCATCAGCAGGTTTCTGTTGAAGAAGGGGACTGTACTTGTATCTATGTTTCTGTCAACATATGGATACTATGGGTATCATTGTATTTTCCATAGGAAACTACTGAAATAATTTTTTCTGTCTTATGCTTCATACAGTTGCTGTCAGGATATGGATGTTTTTAGTTATACTAAAAAACCTCAGAGCGTTTGGGGCTTCTAGTTCCCACAACAATTTTCTGTGGTCCCCTGTTAACCATTCCAGCTGGTCCGGAAGTGTTTGCCATCACTTGAAGAATGCCAGTTGCATCAGTGTCACAGATTCATGATGTACAGCAGCTAAGTCACTTGACTGCAAACACTTCCGACCTAGGCAAAGGTGTCAGGAAAGGTTCGGATAAAAAACAAACTGGCATCCAGATTTGTAAAATTCTTTTATTTGCCCCTGCTCCATGCACTCTGGGGCTTCCCGGATAACTGTAAAACCCCTTAGTAGGTGTGTTTTAAGACTCTTTACGTAATATACGTATGTATATTTTCCTTTCTCTTTATGTTACGTAAGTGTTTGAAGAGTACAACGTGACTTCTAATTGTTTCCTTCGTTGTTAATTCACTTACGTACTAGACATTAACTTATTATGCTTAGAAGATCTACTGTGACACAAACCATTTTTCATTTGGATATTGTCAACAATTTTCCATAAGTTAATAATTGTATACATTTTCCAACAATGGAATAAAACATTTCATCAGTCCAAGCAGAGAGCTGGGAAGACAGATTCCTTGCTGATTACTGTATACCTTCAGAAAAACTATTAACATAGTTGAGTGATCAGATGAGTTATCAATTTGACTCTAGTTTTCTCCAGATCCTTAAAACCCCAAGACTATAAAAAGTAATGGATCTGTCTCCAAGCCCATTGTAGCTGTTGCATTAATTTATGATAGTTACTTAGCTCTTTGGATGGTTATGTTCACAATGACATTTTTGTTGTAAAAGGGATATTGTAAACTTCGTCTGTTTAGGACAGATCCACTTAATGCCGGTGGTGGGAATGGTTCTACTTATACTTTGTGATATATGATAAACATATCATTCATTGATGATGTCATTCGTGAGACACTTGTATCCTAACATGGATACAATGCTTCGGCTTCGGATGAAATACGTCATCCTATTTGCTAAGCTATAAACTATATGCAAGTGATGCAAACAAAATGCTCAAAATATATTTCTGAAATGCTTTATGGAAAAGCTGATAGACTTTAACATGTAAAATTTCATCATTTTCAGATTCATTGGCCAGCAACTCAAGACAGGGAAGACTTTTGTAAGCTAGCTGGGAAGGATGAAAACGTAAGTACTTTGTGTTATTGTCTAGTATGCAATATATCAAGTTTAGACTCATTGGTCCACATTTATTAAAAGCCCCTGCGCCAGTTTTCTTGCTTGAACATGTATTTAAGAAGTATCAGCACCACATCTCACACAACTCATTTGTGTCACGGCTTTAGTATACCCGATGCAACACAAATTTCTGCACAAAAGGGGCATTCTGGAGCACAGTCAGACCGTGAGACACATTTATCATGAAGAGTCCGACAGAAATGGGTTGCACACCCTACATAGTGAAGTTTGCACTGTTATTGATAAATGTGTCCCATTGTAGTTTCAGACTCCATGTACATAGTATGGATGTTGCCTATTTGAGGTCAGCCATCAAATCTGGCTGTACATGAGTGTTGAACCTGCATATACACATGCATATTACCTTTTTTAATGTATATTTAGTTGCAAAATTTCCCCTTTTTTGGGATTTGTTGAAAAATGTTAAATGCGAGTTATTGGGTGTAGAACATATCCAGCATGTGGTAATTTGCAAATTGCTGTACTAACGTGGCTAACATAGAGAAGGAATAGAGCAGCAACATAAAAATTCAGTCTGCTTCTGCATTCAGACGGGACAATGAGACCTTCTAAATTTAGCAAAAGTCCTTTAAGACTCTCTTTTCAAAATTATCCTGGACTCCTTTACTAACAGGTCCATTAAAACTACGAAGAACTAGATTGCCTTAGGATGGTATTGGCCACTTGAACCCCTGGAAGAATCTGAAAAAAAAAATAAAGTTTCCTCTATAAATGAGATCTCGTAACTTGCAGTCCCTCAAATGAAATGAAGTTCATACTCAAAACAAGTAGAGCCATTATTATTATTATGCCACATTGCTTTTTTAAGATTTCATTTAATAAATGTGTCTGGTTAGTAGTGCAGATTTGTACCATGTTAGCCATGCAGAGCAGCAGAAGAGTGAAGAAATCAGGCAATACCTTTTTGATACCCTTTTGAGGCTAACGAAGTATATTTGATGGTGAGCTTTCGAGAATACTAGTTCTCTTTTTCAGATATGATGTTAACACTATGGGGCAGCGTATGATAGCCCCGCCGCTGCATGTTCACAGCCTGATATATCAAGAGTCTTCAGCCTCTTGTTGTGTCGGGGCAACAGGCTGCACAGCGTTTATCCTATGCCAGGCAGGGCCTGGTGTAGAAAAAAGCGCAGCCGGCGACTTTTCACATACGAAAAGTCACCGGCAGCAGCGAGTGCACAGGCGCGGGGACAGTGACGCCCCGCGGCAGCCCACTCCCGGCCGGCCACGCCCCCCCCCCTTCACGCGCCTTCACGGACGGATTGGGGCAAATAATCGCAAAAGTGCAGAGGTTCTGATAAATATCCCCCTATGTCTGGTTACACATGCATATATTCAAAATTCAAAAAGTTGTGTGATTTAGTCTGATTAAGTCTTGAATGCAGCAACCCTGGCTATGTAGGAATTAAAGGGATGAATAACTACTAACTAAGCACAACTACTACACAGAGTTGGGATGAATTCACATATATTACTATTTACTTGCCACCAAAACTATCTGTTTGGACCAGATTTGCCGAAACTTCTCCCACATACCTGTCACAGGTGAATTATTTGTTGCCTTTTAAAAGTCTCTGTGAGTTTAGCGATAACCTCTCTAGAAACAGGCCATGAAAATAATATAGTAGTAGTCATTGTAATATTAATGTGTATTTAAGCCCAGTCATCCCAGCACATATCATGAGTAGAATGTAGTTATCTGCTTGACTGTAATGCATGGAATTCATCCAACAAAACCTACTTGTAAATACAGGCATTTACTTTCCAACAAGTTGAGGTGTAACATATTTGCTTTGTACTTTTCTTACTTAATAGCCTTAGGAAAAATCAATATTTACAGCAGATTAGACTGGTACTAATATGTACATTTCTGTTATGTAGATTTCTAAATCTAAAATTGTAATAACGGCAGGAAGAGAGACTTTATTGTGTGGTATCCTCTCACATTTCCGATGTTCAAATCAATGTGACCCTTCATGCACCAGGGATGTATCAAAAATTTTATGAAATTTGTCATAATGTGTCATCGGGAAACTATGAAATATCATGTCTTTCACACTCATTGGCCTCAGTGGACACATGGCATACACTCTTTATTACTATAGTAGTTGAGTTAGTGATATGACACCATTACTACAGGATAATTACTATCCACCACTGGTTAGTTCTGTTTAATTCTGAATTGGAGTACTAGTACTAGGCATTTTTGTTAAATACCAGACAGCCACTGTAAGGTAGGAAATACAGGAAGCCTATAATAATATATTCACAATATTCACAAGAAATTGTACAAGGCTGGTTGTAGATGATCATCTTAATACATCTTATATATACAAGTCGAATACCCTGAACTAGAAGTTGCATAGGCAGAAGCAGATTAGGAACTTAATGTGACCCTGGGGAAAATCGTAAAAGTAGCCCTATGTTGCAAGTAATTTGGGTACTCATTGGCAGTAAGCAGGTTCAACACAAGTGGGCAACAGTGTGTTAACAAATATTAAATTCTGGTGGTTGAAAAGTTCTGGTGATTAATATTGGTGGTACAAATTGAATAATAGCAGTAGTATAAGAAACAACTTCATGCTACGTAGAGGCCCGAGATCAATTAACTCTATTGGTTACCTACTGCAGAAAGACAATGATACAGTTTACGCTGCTTTGGCGTGTTCTTTTAGAAAGAGTAAAGTTGCTCCTGGCAACCCATCCAACAAGCCTAACTTCAATAATTTTACCACTGAGCTGTCATGAGCTTGAACTTTTAATATTCTGTGGATTCTAAGACAATAGTTTTTTTTGCAATACCTCTGAGTATTGCATGGTCTGAAATTGGGATGAATCTGCTGGGATGTTCTCTCTAAAAAGATTGCTACTTGTAAATAGACTTTGTAACTTTAGAATGATGGACTTTAGATCATTTGGAAATGGCATTATAACTAGTGATGAGTTTACCCGAGAGGCGGGGATCCTCCCCAAAATGGCATCGTGCACACGTCACCAGCATGTCAGTCCAGACATGCCACATGATGTAAGTGCCTCCACCGGCATTTAAAGAGATAACACCTGTGATCAGTATCAGTACCGATTACTTTGTTATTGGAGGGAGGTTGAGCCAAACCCAAACTGCTGACGAAGCCTAGATTTGTGGTTCGGGTCCACTCAACACTAATTATAACCCTTCCCAGATTGATGAGCAGCAGCTGGCTTTCTTACATCACTCCATATATATTTCCTCCTTGGCATGGCTTACCACACACCTGTATGCTCCAGACGAGCAAACAGACACAATTCCTACTGTCATAAAAGTCATCACACTTCATGATCATCAGTTGCTGCCCTTTATCCTCCTGTTAAATAGTATGGAAGCAGAATGGGTGTTTTTTTACTAGTTTTTGTAAAATACACAAATATACTGGGTACTTTTTCTTGTTTTGTTGTGCATCTGAACTCACATTTTAAGATCTTCCAATGCCATTATTTACAATTATAGAATTCAAAGATGGAGTAATAAGAGTAATAAGATTTTGCCTGTATACATGTGTTATATTCTATTTACTCCTACTATAAATGTATTCCCTGCTTTTTAAATTTTAGGAGGAATGTGCAAATTTCATAAAAGTTCTTCATCACTACAACAAAACCCATATATATGCTTGTGGAACTGGAGCTTTTCACCCACTGTGTGGATACATTGAACTTGGAAGCAACAAAGAGGTAAATGTATATGCGTGTAAGGGTACCACGTCATGCTGGGTGGAGTGCAGAGTCTCCTGGCTTGTGATTGGCTCTGTTTCTGGCCGCCAAAAAGCAAAACGGCGGGAGCTGCCATTTTCTCGAGCGGGCGAAATACTCGTCCGAGCAACGAGCAGTTCTGAGTACGCTAATGCTCGATCGAGCATCAAGCTCGGACGAGTATGTTCTCTGTGCCTTGACTCCTGCCATGGAGGATTGGCTAATAAGGCAAAAGATCTAAATGAAGACAGAAGGAACACTTTCAAACTTCCATGACTTGAAATGTCCAGTCTAAAATGACTAACTTTGGACAATTCACTCATTCATGTTTCATTTACTTTGGAGATGTGCTACTTATGCTGATAACATCACAAATGGCTTTAATACCAGTTATACCAGTTCAGTTAATCCTTAAAAGAGATAAAATGTTTTACTCATTATTAGCTAGTGCATAACATTTCCAAGCCGATTATTAACACTGAGAGTATGCAATGCTTTTATAACTGTAAATGGATCTAGTTTGTAATTTCCTTTTTGATAGATTGTTGGATTACTGCGACAATAGTTCAGTTGTTACGTATAGACAGATGAATCCTAGAAGAATAATAAAAATAGATACGTAGATTATAGATGGATAAATATAGATAATAGAGCAAAAGTGAAATCACACCTATTACTTATTAAAGTATAATAATTACTTTTTTTACTCGGAGTGCAATGTTTCAGCACAAAAATTGGTGTGATGTTATATTTTACTATACAGACAGTCCATGCTTATAGGACATCCACCACCAGATTACTAATGGTAGACTGTCCTAACAAGTATGTTTTTTCCATGTAGGGTTTGCTGGCAGTTTTTTTCTTGCTTTAAGAAGTCTTTCGAATTTACAAGAAAATACTTTGTTAAACTATGTCACCTGAGCGCCTCATGGCTCCACCATCCACCAAATTATCCACCCAGAAACTCCTTCCAAATCTTTCACCTGAGCCCCCACCTATCAGTCAGTACTTCTGGTTTATTCAGTTTTTTCTTATTTTTTAGATTGGTGGATAGATATGAAATGTGAGACTTCAGTTACTAGGAATTTTGTCAGAAAGTGTACTGTGCTGTTTGATTTTAGTTTTTTACTAATATGTTCTCTTCAAAAGTTTATTCTGACTCAAGCAATTCAAACATGAGGTGTTTTCAGGTAACGGGTAGAGTTACCATCAGATAGCTTTCCCTGTTAATGTTATCTCCTTGAAAATAAAGTTCAGCATGTGACACAGCTTTACAGAAACTACATGATCAGTTTTGTTGAAGGATGCTTGTGGAACTGCTACACTGGAGAAGGAGGCTGGGAGAAGACATTTCCAACCTTAGTGTGGGGCAATCCAGACTTATTATGGGCTCAACTGCAGACAGAGCTGTTCTTCTCTGCTGGCTATGGCCCCAATGTATGACATAAGTGACATTAATACCGCTTTCAATCATCAATTGGCAGAGTGTATCCTCACTGATCACTTACTATGACTTAAGGGACCTGTCAGCAGATACTTGAACTAATAAATCACTACTATTATGTTGTCATACAGCTAACCCTCACATGGAGAGTGTCGGGAGAGCTGACTTCAATGTTACACTTTCCTCCTTTCACTTCGCTGACTTATACCATTTACATGTACTTCAAGTTGATTTCGCTTATGAACCAGCTGAGCCATGAAAAAACATGATTGAAGGTGTTAGTTGCTTGACTACATACTAGAAGTGGTTTATTAGACCATTTCTGATGACAGGTTCCTTTAACAGATAAATAGGTCATTAATAGTTTTGCCTAGAAGAACTTTTTTGTATCATGCTCATGGACTGACTTTTAGTTACACTTCTGTCTATATAAGTATGCTTCTGGATGTTTAGTGTATTCACTCTTTAGTTTGTATTCTTCTTTTGTTTGTCTTTGTTACATTCTAATCAAAACGAACCTCATTAAATATAGGAAAACTCAGCTACCTATGTTTGTAAATGAGACACAATCATTGCAATGTCTACTTTGTTGCTCTTTGTATTTCATAAGAGAAGGAGGTTTACCCCAGGTATTTTCCCATGTCTAGCCTCTCATAAAATGTTTCATATATTTTCACAGTATTTATGGCTTCCATCTAACATACTTTTTATGTATTTCTAATTATGAGAAACACACAGTTAAAGGAAATGGAGAAGTAAATGACAGTAGATGAATGTACTTTGCTGGGTAGATAGCATCATAATACCCAGGATAGTAATCCATACCTTATAATCACTGCTGAGTGATTTCAATTAAATTAAATCTAGCATGAGGAATCCGACCTGAGGGTCTGTACAATAGACCTCACAGTGACATGATTAGACATAAAGTCCATCCAGAAACAAATTTGCTGAGTGAAATTTAACATAATCTCTAGCCTGCTATTTAAGATGAAAAAAGAATAGTGTATTATTGAAATGAACCTTTATGGTAGATAAATGAACATTGAACGCAGATCATACATGAAAATTGCTTAATACTCCCGAACACTTCTTTTTAATGATACTATGTGAACAGGAAAAAAAAGTCTTAAACAGGAAAAATAATTGCACTTGCCATTTTCTGTAGTGAAATATTTATGGGACATTCAACTTCCAGAAATTAAATTTTCCTATATGTACCACGGTGGCTTTTAGCTCAGCACTGATCTGATTTACTGCTCACTCTATAAACAGCTCTAGTCATCTTTTACTGTACGTCAAGCCCTTCCTTAATCTTTGATGTCCATAAAGTTAATACTTCTTTGTTATAAAAAATGCTTGTAATGAAATAAGGTCTGGGACTTTATAAAAAATGACTATGTATCTCATCTACCAGCGATGGCGTCTCTGCATGTTATTACAGTCTGTCATTGCCAGCTAGAATATTACTTTTTACTGGGTATCAATGTAACTTATGCTTGAGCTAAGAAAAACAGAAACTGAAGGACTTCAATGGAAGAAGGACTTCTTATGAATGTAGTATTTTAGAATATAGGAATCAGCCTGTTCCTTCAATTTCTTGTCAGTTTATATCCATAAGTTTGTCATCGCCTTTCTCTGTACTGTTAATTTTTATATTTTAAAATGTTTTGCAGATGAAGCACCACAAAAAATAACTCTTTATGAAGAAGACCTTGTTTTATAGTACCATTCCCTTGTAATGCTAATGTCACAGACCAGCCACTGTCACCTATAAACAGATTACTTACTCTCGCTGGACATTTACTAGCCTAAATGGGTAGGAATAGCAGGTGTGATTAGGGCATGATGGGTCTGGCTTGTTTTCCCTAGTGACTGTTCACACTTAGCTGTGCACCTGTATTTAATAAAACAGTAATAGGCCGCAGACACAGCATAGGTGCCAAATTGTAATAAACACTGGACATATATAAAAATTCACAATGATGTGCTTTGTAATGCCCGGGCTGCTTTTTACTTTCAGGTCACACCTGCTATTGAGCAAATATTGGCTTGTTTATGGAACACACTGGCACATGACAACCATTCTTTTTTTTTTTTTTTGTATTTACTTCTTAGCCATTTGACATGTTACATATACAATCCCTGAATATCTGAAAAAATAAACAGAGAGCAAAAGTTTTTAGTCTGGGCGTTCATGGATTGATAATCAACATTGGCACAGATAATTCAGGAAAAGTGTTCT
Source organism: Engystomops pustulosus (assembly GCA_019512145.1). NCBI lineage: Eukaryota > Metazoa > Chordata > Amphibia > Anura > Leptodactylidae > Engystomops > Engystomops pustulosus. The sequence goes on from CM033644.1 coordinate 95,574,954, forward strand.
GCATCAAAGGCCCAAACACTGACAAACAGATGGGGGTTTCTAAATAGAGATGTCAATCCATCAGCAGGTTTCTGTTGAAGAAGGGGACTGTACTTGTATCTATGTTTCTGTCAACATAGGGATACTATGGGTATCATTGATTTTCCATAGGAAACTACTGAAATAATTTTTTTCTGTCTTATGCTTCATACAGTTGCTGTCAGAATATGGATGTTTTTAGTTATCTGAAAACCCAAGCATTGGGGCTCCTAGTTCCCACAACAATTTTCTGTGGTCCCTGTTAACCATTCCACTGGTCCGGAAGTGTTTGCCATCACTTGAGACTGCCACTTGCATCAGTGTCACAGATTCTGATGTACAGCAGCTAGGTCACTTGACTGCAAACACTTTCCGACCTAGGCAAAGGTGTCATGAAAGGTTCGGATAAAAAACAAACTGGCATCCAGATTTGTAAAATTCTTTTATTTGCCCTGCCCAGCACTCTGGGCTTCCCGGATAACTGTAAACCCCTTAATGGTGTGTTTTAAAGACTCTTTACGTAATATACGTATGTATATTTTTCTTCTCTTTATGTTATATAATGTTTGAAGAGTACACGTGACTTCTAATTGTTTCCTTCGTTGTTATTCACTTACGTACTAGACATTAACTTATTATGCTTAGAAGATCTACTGTGACACAAACCATTTTTCATTTGGATATTGTCAACATTTTTCCATAAGTTAATAATTGTATACTTATTCCAACAATGGAATAAAACATTTCATCATCCAAGCAGGAGCTGGAAGACAGATTCCTTGCTGATTACTGTATACCTTCAAAAAACTATTAACATAGTTGAGTGATCAGATGAGTTATCAATTTGACTCTAGTTTTCTCCAGATCCTTAAAACCCCCAAGACTATAAAAAGTAATGGATCTGTCTCCAAGCCCATTGTAGCTGTTGCATTAATTTATGATAGTTACTTAGCTCTTTGGATGGTTATGTTCACAATGACATTTTTGTTGTAAAAGGGATATTGTAACTTCGCTCGTCGTTAGGACGATCCACTTAATCCGGTGGTGGGAATGGTTCTACTTATACTTTGTATATATGAATAACATATCATTCATTGATGATGTCATTCGTGAGACACTTGTATCCTAACATGGATACAATGCTTCGGCTTCGGATGAAATCGTCATCCTATTTGCTAAGTCTATAAACTATATGCAAGTGATGCAAACAAAATGCTCAAATATATTTCTGAAATGCTTTATGGAAAAGCTGATAGACTTTAACATGTAAATTTCATCATCATTTTCAGATTCATTGGCCCAGCAACTCAGACAGGGAAGACTTTTGTAAGCTGCTGGGAAGGATGAAAACGTAAGTCTTTCATGTTTTTGTCTAGTATGCAGTATATCAAGTTTAGACTCATGGCCCACATTTATTAAACCCCTGCGCCAGTTTTCTGTTAGCCTTTGTTTGTTTTTTCAAGTGCAAACTGCTTGAACATGTATTTAAGAAGTATCAGCACCACATCTCCACATGACTCATTTGTGTCACGGCTGTAGTATACCCGATGCAACACAAATTTCTGCACAAAGGGGCGTTCTGGAGCACCGTCAGACCATGAGACACATTTATCATGAGAGTCCCCGACAGAATGGGTTGCACACCCCTACATAGTGCAGTTTGCACTGTTTTGATAAATGTGTCCCATTGTAGTTTCAGCTCCATGTACATAGTATGATGTTGCCTTTTGAGTCAGCCTCAAATCGGCTGTACATGAGTGTAGAACCTGCATTAACATGCATATTCCTTTTTTAATGATATTTAGTTGCAAAATTTCCCCTTTTTTGGGATTTGGTTGAAAATTAAATGCGAGTTATTGGGTGTAGAACATTATCCAGCCTGTGGTAATTTGCAAATTGCTGTACTAACGTGGCTAACAATAGAGAGGAATAGAGCAGCAACATAAAAATTCAGTCTGCTTCTGCATTCAATGGACAATGAGACCATCTAATTTAGCAAAAGTCCTTTAAGACTCTCTTTTCAAAATATCCCGGACTCCTTTACTAACAGGTCCATTAAAACTGAAGAACTAATTGCCTTATGAGGTATTGGCCACTTGAACCCCTGGAAATCTGAAAAAAAAAAAAGTTTCCTCTATAATGAGATTCATAACTTGCAGTCCCTCATAAATGAATTTCATACTCAAAACAAGTAGAGCCATTATTATTATGCCACATTGTTTTTTTTAAGATTTCATTTAATAAATATTCTGTTAGTAGTGCAGATTTGTACCATGTTAGCCAGCAAGTCAGCAGAAGAGTGAAGAAATCAGGCATACCTTTTTGATACCCTTTGAGGTAACGAAGTATATTTGATGGTGAGCTTTCGAGAACTAGTTCTCTTTTTCAGATATGATGTTAACACTATGGGGCAGCGTATGATAGCCCCCGCGCTGCATGTTCACAGCCTGATAATCAAGAGTCTTCAGCCTCTTGTTGTGTCGGGGCAACAGGCTGCACAGCGTTTTATTCCTATGCCAGGAGGCCGGTGTAGAAAAAAGCGCAGCCGCGACGCTTTCACATACGAAAGTCACCGGCAGCAGAGTGCACAGGCGCGTGGGACAGTGACGCCCCGCGGCAGCCCACTCCCGCGCACGCCCCCCCCCCCTTATCGCGCCTTCACGGACGGATTGTGGGCAATTCGCAAAAGTCAGAAGGTTCTCGATAAATATCCCCCATGTTCTGTTACACATGCTATATTCCAAATTCAAAAAGTTTTGTGATTTAGTTGATTAATCTTTGAATGCAGCAACCTGGCTTTTAGGAATTAAGGGTGATCACACTAACTAAGCACAACTACTACACAGAGTTGGGATGAATTCACATATATTACTATTTACTTCCACCAAAACTATCTGTTTGGACCAGATTTGCCGAAACTTCTCCCACATACCTGTCACAGGTGAATTATTGTTGCCTTTTAAAAGTCTCTGTGAGTTTAGCGATAACCTCTCTAGAAACAGGCCATGAAAATAATATAGTAGTAGTCTTGTAATATTAATGTGTATTAAGCCCAGTCATCCCAGCACATATCATGAGTAGAATGTGTTATCTGCTTGACTGTATGCATGGAATTCATCCAACAAACCTACTTGTAAATACAGGCATTTACTTTCCAACAAGCTGAGGTGTAACATATTTGCTTTGTACTTTTCTTACTTAATAGCCTTAGGAAAATCATTATTACAGCAGATTAGACTGGTACTAATATGTACATTTCTGTTATGTAGATTCTAAATCTAAAATTGTAATAACGGCAGGAAGAGAGACTTTTATGTGTGGTATCCTCTCACATTTCCGATGTCCAATCAATGTGACCCTTCATGCACCAGGGAATGTTCAAAAATTTATGAAATTTGTCATAATGTGTCATCGGAACTCGAAATCTCATGTCTTTCACCACTCATTGGCCTCATTGGACACATGGCATACACTCTTTATTACTATAGTAGTTGAGTTAGTGATATGACACCATTACTACCAGGATAATTACTATCCCCCACTGGTTAGTTCTGTTTTAATCTGAATTGGAGTACTAGTACTAGGCTTTTTGTTAAATACCAACAGCCACTGTAAGGTGGAATACAGGAAGCCTATAATAATATTCGCAATATTCACAAGAAATTGTACAAGGCTGGTTGTAGATGGTCTCATATCATCTTATATATACAAGTCGAATACCCTAACTAGAAGTTGCATAGGCAGAAGCAGATTAGGAATTAATATGTGACCCTGGGAAAAATCGTAAAAGTGTCCTACGTGCAAGTAATTTGGGTACTCATTGGCAGTAGGCAGGTTCAACCAAGTGGGCAACAGTGTGTTACCAAATATTAAATTCTGGTGGTTGAAAGTTCTGGTGATTAATATTGGTGGTACAAATTGAATAATGCATAGTATAAAGAACAACTTCATGCTACTAGAGGCCCGAAGATCAATTAACTCCATTGGTTACCTACTGCAGAAAGACAATGATACAGTTTTACGCTGCTTTGGCGGGTTCTTTTAGAAGAGTAAAGTTGCTCCTGGCAACCCATCCAACAAGCCTAACTTCAATAATTTTAACCACTGAGCTGTCATGAGCTTGAACTTTTTAATTTCTGTGGATTCTAAGACAATAGTTTTTTTTGCAATACCTCTGAGTATTGCATGGTCTGAAATTGGGATGAATCTGCTGGGATGTTCTCTCAAAGATTGCTACTTGTAATAGACTTTGTAACTTTAGAATTATGGACTTTAGATCATTGGATATGCATTATACTAGTGATGAGTTTACCCGAGAGGCGGTAATCCTCCCCAAAATGGCATCGTGCACACGTCGCCAGCATGTCAGTCCAGACATGCCCACATGATGTAGTGCCTCCACCGGCATTTAAAGAGATAGCACCGTGATCAGTATCAGCATCCGATTAATTTGTTATTGGAGGGAGGTTGAGCCAACCCAAACTGCTGACTAGCTAGATGTGTTGGTTCGGTCCCCTCAACACTAATTATAACCCTTCCCAGATTGTGAGCAGCAGCTGGCTTTCTTACTCACTCCATATATTTTCCCCTTGGCATGGCTTACCACACACCTGTATGCTCCAGACGAGCAAACAGACACAATTCCTACTGTCTAAAAGTCATCACACTTCATGATCATCAGTTGCTGCCCTTTATCCTCCTGTTAAATAGTATGGAAGCAGAATGGGTGTTTTTTTTTACTAGTTTTTGTAAAATACACAATATACTGGGTACTTTTTCTTGTTTTGTTGTGCATCTGAACTCACATTTTAAGATCTTCCAATGACATTATTTACATTATAGAATTCAAAGATGGAGTCATTTTGCCTGTATCATGTGTTATGTTCTATTACTCCTACTATAAATGTATTCCTGCTTTTTAACATTTTAGGAAGAATGTGCAAATTCCATAAAGTTCTTCTCACTACACAAAACCCATATATATGCTTGTGGAACTGGAGCTTTTCACCCACTGTGTGGATACATTGAACTTGGAAGCAACAAAGAGGTAAATGTATATGCGTGTGGATACATTGAACTTGGAAGCAACAAAGAGGTAAATGTATATGTGTGTAAGTGTGTCATAACATTGCCCTTCATTATACAACACCTTTCTATAATATATCACAGAAGAGGTGTAAAAACAGTGAACTTCAGATCATGTGTTATAAAGTCAAAGGAATAAAGGGAATGTTATTCACACCTTTCAAAATCTTTATTCTTGACTTCTGGAAAAATAATAAGTAAGACTAATAGCTTGATGACATTTTAAGCCACCCATTCACTGTGTCATCTTTTATTTTGGTGAGCATTTCAATTTCTGAAATATTTTAAAAACAAATAAATCAATCATGGAGGTTTCTCAAAGAAAAACAAACTGTGGGGGCATAGAGGTGTCTTCGATAGGTAACTTATTGAGGGGAAGGTATAAGCCCCACCAAGGAAGGCGTTCTTTCTTCTATGTACAGTACTGTATATGTGTGGTGGACACTATCTAATAATATCCTTTTTCTTACTGGTGACCCTCACATTTAAATAATCATTTACCAAACAACGCTAGGAATCACAACAACTGGAAATCAGGTATTCATGTTGCCTTCCTAGGTTTCATGGTTGAGAGGCTCACGTTGGAGCCGAAACGTTGCTCTTTCCACTGGAATAAATCCACTAAGGTATTTTTTTTCCACTACAATCTGGTGTGCTGCCTTTTTTTTCTTTGTCTATATAATGAAGGACCTGATGCCCGCGCCCTCTTAGGCGTGCACCCGTTTTTTTATTTTTTTGTTTACTCATTTTCTGTTTTTGATGTGCTGCTTGGATCTTTCTTTTCTGTATATATATATTATAATATATAATATATTATATATATATAAATATATATATACACTACCGTTTATACCACTCCTGTTAGCTACTTCTGCTCTATAACATGGTGCCTCCTCCAGATTACATTACAATTCTCATTACCATTAAGATGTTAAAATCACCCCTGTTTCAGCCATCGGTGCTGCAATTGTGCTCAAGGTGTCAGGGAGGCCCAGCAGCCAAGACAGTCAGCACAGAATAGACATAGTGATGAGTGAAGAATGTTTCCTTCACAATCCTCAGGGAGGTTATATTTCCTTACTCTTTATGTCAGTTTGCATTTTCTTTGCTTGAGAGTCTGTAAGTTGGCAGTAACCTTTCTCAGGAGCCTAGTCAAAGTCAATACTTTTTTAAGTACATCTACCACCAGGATAAAGTATTGTAAACCAAGTTCTATGCTTCTAGAATACAGTAAATATCTGGTGAGTGGTAAAGAAGACAACATTGAAGGAACCCTTTAACACATTAATCTCCCTGTATATGATGTGTCCTTGTGGAGGGAATTTTCACTCATTTCCAAGCTGCACCTGTACTTGATGGAGGGGAAGTGTGCCTCCTATTGTCCTATCTTATGGCTCCTAGGAGTAAATGAACCCACTGCAATGCTGGACTCAGATAAGATGTTTTCTGTAATCAGTACACAAATTACGCTGCTCAACAAATCTCTTAATAAGCCGTGAGTAGAACCTGGAGCATCCTCCACACCAAGAAATAGCTGTTATATGGCAGTCTAAACCAAAGATCTAAAAAAAACAAAGTGCATCGAAATATAAATATATGAAGAGGTGCACACCTCCACAAAAAGAAAATCAATTATAATTTAATGTTTGTTACTTTTTCTATCCTCAGGTTCTTACATGTACTGGTAACCATAACCCCTCCCTACAGATATGGCAAATGAAAACCTTTACAAAAGTTTTAAGCCAATTTAAAGGCATAAATAAATTCCTATGCTTTAAGCATAAATAAAAGATGGTTTTGTTTATGGTTATGTTTATGGTTATGTTTCCTTTTAGATTAACCCCTTAGCGCTCCGCGCCGTAGCTGTACTGCGCAGCTTCCCGGTGGGTCGCGGTAGACCGGGACTCAACCGGCAGAACGAGGATCTGGGTGTGGTGTATGGGCTAAAGTGGCACGGGTGTGGGCACGATATGGGAGGCACTAAATGACATTTTTGAGATAAAAACGCATTGTACTCGACCATTTGCTTTGCATTTATTTGACCAGCGTGTCGGGGGTTAAAATAGGCTACCACAACACCGATAAATCTTGAGGGGGCGAGTTTCCGTAATGGATCATTATTGGGGGTTTCTATGCACTGGCACCTCAGGCCCGCCAACATGCATGGCACTCCAAACCCAAACATGTGAAAACGGAGCTGGAAAATCAAAATTTCACTCCTTCCGTTCTCATCCTCTGTGCGCCCAGTCTGAAATTATTGGCACATGTGTGGTATTGCTGTACTCGGGACAACCGCGAATGATTTTTGGGTGTTGTCTAAAGTGGCATGGGTTTGGGCACAGTATATTGAGCACTAAAATGACATTTTTGAATAAAACCAATTTTTACTCTGCACCATTATACTTTGCATTCATTTGACCAGCGTGTCGGGGGTTTTAAAATGCTCACCACAACCACCGATAAATTCTTTAGGGGTCTAGTTCCGAAATGGTGACAGTTTTGGGGTTTTCTATTGTACTTTTACTTCAGGGCTCTTCATTTACAACTGTGGCACCACAAAATATTGCAGCCAAATTGGCCTTCCAATTCCCGGTATCGCTAACTCTGTTCTGGACATCGATTTGCGGGGAAACAGCAGCTGACATCCCACATGTCTGGTATTGCCGTACTCGGAAGAAGCAGGGCAAGAAATTAGGAATATATATTTACCTCAAATTCCTTCTGAATGTATCCGTTTTTAGGGCCTAAATTGGAAAGATTGAAATCAAAAATTGAAATTCAAAATTTCCACTCCATTTTCATATTCTCCGGAAAAATAATTAAAGGTTAACAGACTTCTTAATGTCTGATTGAATAGGTTGAGATGTTGGTTCATAAAATGGGTGTCTTGTGGGGTTATATAGTACATAAGCCTTTATACGGCACTTCCAAACTGAATTGATCACCAAAAAGTTCGCATTTTTCAAAATTTCAAGAAATCTGAGAAGTTGCTACTAAAACTTCAACCTTCTCACACCATAAATAATGGAAAACGTAAAACAATTATGGATATAAAAGAAGACAATGGCAAAAGTTCTATCAAAAAAATTTGTGGTATCACTTTTTGTCTAAAAATTATAACATTTAAATTTGAAAATAGTCATTTTTTTCATTTTCCTAATTTTTGAATTTTTACCCCGCCAAAAAAGGAACGGATCACCGAAATGACACTACTAACATAAACTACAATGTCTCACGAGAAACATCTCAAAATCACAGAGATTTCTAAAGCGTTGAAAATTTATTACCACAGGAAGAGCGCTGGTCAAATTTCCCAAAAGTGTGGATACATTGAACTTGGAAGCAACAAAGAGGTAAATGTATATGCGTGTAAGTGTGTCATAACATTGCCCTTCATTATACAACACCTTTCTATAATATATCACAGAAGAGGTGTAAAAACAGTGAACTTCAGATGATGTGTTATAAAGTCAAAGGAATAAAGGGAATGTTATTCACACCTTTCCTATTTGGCGCTCAGCGCAGACAGCTACTGCCAGCGCATCTAATTTTAGAATTGTCACCACGTCGCGAGACGTGGTGACAATCGGCTGAAATTTGGGTGACAGAGGCAGGAGGAGTTCCTGTCTCCGTCACCCCGACCAATCAATTGGTCCCGCCCGCCGATCGCCGGGATTGGCCAGTCAAACTCTGACTGGCCAATTACAGCGATTTTAGGCTAAAACTTGCTTTTAGCACTTTCCTCTTCCTCCAGCGGCACCATTTTGGTTGGTATCGCTGGAGAAGGAAAGAGCGTTACTGTGTGCACCAAATACACTTTACACCTATAATAGTGGTATCCTTCTGATCCTATCTGATCCCTATTGTTCCCTACAATTCCCATCCTATCTGTTTTTTTCCGTGTCCTGTGTTTCCCGTGTGATCGCCTTGTGTGATCCCCGTTCTTCCTTTTTTCCCTGTCTGTCCCTTCTGAACCCAAACGCACTTTTCAGTGCGCTGTGTTAGCGTTGTTCTGCACTGGACGCACTTTTCAGTGCGCCGTGATAATAGCGCTCCACAGACTTTAGCAATCTAGCGGTATTAGTTTGTCTTAGGGCAAGCTAGGTGCATTTGTACGCCTTTTGCGCGGTGCACATAGGTTTTTTTTCGGTGCCTGGTAATATTTTTTTCCAGAACGCCGTAGGTGTACCCTACATAGCTACTTTTTGTGTGTGCCATCTGTGCGGCTGGTCCGTGTGGCTGGTGTGCATTATCTTTTTTTTTTGTGCTATCTGTGCGGCTTGTCGTGTATTTTAGTGCGGCATTTATTTTTTGTTGTGGCTATCTGTGCGCTTGTCCGTGTAGTTTAGTGCGATTATTTTTTGTGTGTGCCATCGTGGCGCTTGTCCGTGTAGTTTGGTGTGCTCCTTTTTTTTTGTGTGCTATGCTGTGCGGCTTGTCCGTGTAGTTTAGTGCGCATTATTTTTTTTGTGTGCTATCTGTGCGGCTTGTCCGTTGTAGTTTAGTGCGCATTATTTTTTTGTGTGCTATCTGTGCGGCTTGTCCGTGTATTTAGTGCGCATTATTTTTTGTGTGTGCCATGTGCGGACTTGTCGTTGTAGTTTGTGTTGGTTATACCTTTTTTTTGTGTGCTATCTGTGCGGCTTTGTCCTGTGTAGTTTAGTGCGCATTATTTTTTTGTTGCTATCTGTGCGGCTTGTCCGTGTAGTTTAGTGCGTACATCATTATTTTTTTTGGTGTCTATCTGTGCGCTTGTCCGTGTAGTTTAGTGCGCATTATTTTTTGTGTGCCATCTGTGCGGCTGGTCCGTGTGGCTTGGTGTGCATTATCTTTTTTTTTTTGTGTGCTATCTGTGCGGCTTGTACGTGTAGTTAGTGCACATTATTTTTGTGTGTGCCATCTGTGCGGCTTGTCCGTTGTAGTTTGGTGCGATTATCTTTTTTTGTGTGTGCTATCTGTGCGGCTTGTCCGTGTAGTTGAGTGCATTATTTTTGTGTGTGCCCTGTGCGGCTTGTCCGTGTAGTTGTGCGCATTATCTTTTTTTTTTGTGTCTATCTGTGCGGCTGTGTGTCGGTAGTTTGTGCACATTATTTTTTGTGTTGCCATCTGTGCGGCTTTTCCGTGTAGTTTGGTGTGCATTCTATTTTTTTTTTGTGTGCCTGCAGACGGTTTATCCGTGTAGTTTGGTGCACATTATCTAATTTTTTCTTGTTCTCTATTTTTTTGTGTGCAATGTCTCAGAAGACGTACACCGTGTTGGAGGCATATAACATGCTTGCCTCTGACACCGAGTCAGCTAGTGGGGATGATGTCCCTTTTACCTATCATCATCCTCCTGCTCTCTTCCAATGACTGGAAGGACCCCCAAGACGCCGTAGGGTTTTTTTTTTTTTTTTTTTTTTTTTTTTGTTTTTTTGGTTATGTTCCAGGATTCTGCAATTGAAGTGCCGGGACTTTGCAGGAGAAGTGCCTGGGACTTCTGCAGGAGAAGTGCCTGGGACTCTGCAGGAGAAAGTTTCTGGGACTTCTGCGAAAAGTCGTGGGGCTTCCACTGGACCCCACATGGGTAGCCCCAGATAATTATACCCCTCAGGTCCCTGACTTTTTGGCCATCCTGCATTAACTTGACACGACAGGGATCAAGCTGTAGACTTTTAAGTTTTTTTTTGATGAGGACTGCTAAATATTATTATATTTCAGACAAATCTCTACGCTGCACAACATATTGCCAAAACCCACGTCCTTTTTATGCACAACCTACAGGTGGACCCCTGTCACTGCAGCAGAGATGCACAAGTATGGGGCATAATACTCCTTATGGGGATAGTAAGAAGCCTTCAATCAGGGACTACTGGACACAGACATACTGTACCACACCCCATGTTCCGCATGGCAATGAGCAGGAGCGCTTGAAGCCATCCATAAGTTTTTGCACTACACTGACAACACACAGTGCCCCACCCAGAGGTACCCAGTTATGATCGGTTATTAAGTCAGGCCCATATTAGATCATTTTAGTGCCAAGTTTGCCCAGGCATATACGCCCGCCAAACATGTGAGCATAGACAGTCCCTGGTACAATTCAAAGGGAGACTTCAATCCGCCAGTACCTGCCAATAAGAGGGCAAGATATGTTGAAATATATAAGCTGTGCGAAAGTTCATCAGGTTACACATACAAGTTCAGGGTATATGAAGGGAAGGACTCCTCTATAGTGCCCCAGAATGCCCCCCCTTCCTGGGTGTTACAGGGAAGATAGTGTGGGATTGTAGGCACCCACTGCTGACCAGCTACCACCTCTACCTGACAGTTGCGAGCCTTAACCTGCAAACAGGCTGCGTCCTTAAGGGGTTAAACAATGACCTGTCACTGTATGAAGATTCAACATATCAAATTGTAATTTTAGAGATTACAGACGTTGAAAATGTTTGGTTTTCCCACTTAGCCAGATATCCGCATTCTTAATCCATCACCAGATGGCTAAATGGAACCTCAAAGGGGTTGGTAATTCAGTAAATAATTGATATTGTTTGTGTAATGAAAAGTTATACAATTTTCCAATAATCTTTCTGTATCAATTCCTCATGGTTTTCTATATCTCTGCTTTGAAAAATGTTTAGTTTTATCTTACACAAACTATCTCAATCATTTGCTGAAAGAGGATAACCCCTTGAAGGCTGTGGCCACAAGGGGGTGTAAGCTGCTACAAATATTCCAGCGGATTATCTGTCGCAGTTTACAGTTGCTGCAAAGTAGATAAGAATCATACAAAGCTCATCCACATGCTGTGTAAAATAAATTGATAGTATATGAGTTTATGATGCAGAATTTATCATTGAGGATTTCAATCTTTGATGTGCAAAATACTGACCAAAATATTCACGCTTGCAACACCGCAAGGTAAAATGGCAGCAATTTTAGAAGAAACTGGAATCTCCTTATTAGTTCCTGGTGAAATGATGGAAGTTATTATAACCACTTATCATTATTACCAATTGTTTTTATAGCACTGCTTTGTTAAATGCTTTGTGTAGGAGCCATAACTCATGTCGGGTTTTTCTCCTATGATGAATTGTATATTTCATTTTTTCCTGCAGGAAATAGTATTCAAGCTTGACACACAAAACCTTGAATCAGGAAGGTTGAAATGCCCCTTTGATCCTCATCCACCTTTTGCTTCTATAATGACAGGTAAGATACAGGGAGGCCAGAAACCTTGAGACAGCTACTTTGTTCAGAAACCTAAAGACAACAGTTTCATTCACATGCGTGCGTAGTTTTCTCTAATGACAAGACAAAGAATGTGCCTCTGATAGAAAGATATGAAAGAGATGATGGATGGTAGTGTCATGGCTAAAATGTATCTTATTCTTTTCCTTAAAAAAGAAGTCTCAATTGGCTAATCCTGGGAAGGTTTGGCTCTGAGTAAATAACATCCAGGTGTTGAATGTCCTTACTATTTACAGTTCACAATTAGCATTTTCATATGTTTTTCAATGTAATGATCTTTCTTTTTGAGATATTTGCAAAATGAAAGTCCCATATTCTGGATTACAAAACTTATTTTAGGAGGGTTTTCTTTGAAATGTATTTCCAAAGTTTAAAATCAATTTGTTTTGCAAACATGTTAACAAGCCTGTAGTTGCTTTTAATACAATTCCGTACCTAATGGGAAATTTTTAAATAAGGGCTTATATAAATGTGGAAATGTGGTGCATGCACGCCAGAAATTACCTCTCAAGGGCCAGTGCGTTCTGAAATTTTTAGGACAATCGTCACTCCTTAAAAACATCAAAACAATCGTGGGTGTTACTGGTCGGGGGATGTCTTAACCCAAACAGAACTTTCAACCCCTAGTAGGCAGGAGCATCAGTTTGCCAGATTGTCTGCATGACCAGTTATCTGGCAATATGTCTGGGTCACACTGGATGCACCCGAACCCTGGACTCACATTCAAAGAGAGCTCCAGCTCATCTATAAATGTTAACTCAGTTTAGGTAAGCCATCCTCAAATTTGCAGCTGCTAGCCTATGTAACCTAGAGACTAGCATGTAACCTATGACACATTGCTCTTTATAGCAATAAGCATCTTCTAAATATGTTAGTTGGGTTTAATTAAGATGCAATTTAATAAATTTAAATCCTTTTGAGTCTTTTGATATTTTCAATGTGTATTTGAATATGATCAAGAGCATTCTGAATGTTGTATGTTTCTTTAGTTTACCTAGACTCTTAGAACACGAGAGTTGAATTGACCCTAATAAGTTAGAATGTTTGGGATGACAATATGTAGAACATTTTATAAGTATAGAGTGAACTATGCTATACAGTTGTGATGTTTCTGAGGAGACCACCCACAGTTAAATATTTTATATAGTAGAATTATTTAAATAACATCAGAAGCTCAGCTGATAATCACTGTATTGTTTTGAACATTCCCATTATATTACACATTCTAAGATTTACACAAGTTTATAGCACATAGTATATAGAATATATTTTCATTTTTAACAGACTAAACTAAATCAAGAACAAAAGCAAATGCAATGGCAATTTACAGGGAAAACAATAATTGAACTTATTCTAGAATGAAAACATGCCTACATATCATCTCATGATGAAACAGTGGGTACAAAAAGTATTCCAAAGTATTTAAAATTTTCATTCTTTGTTTTATTGCAGCCAATTAGTAAGATCATTTTTTTGGATTTGGTCATTAATGTACACTCTGCACCTTATCCTGACAGAAAAAAACAGAAATGTAGATATTTTGATAATTTATTACACAAGAAAAACTGAAATATCAAATGGTCATAAATATTCAGACCCTTTGCTCATTACTGAGCAGCCATGAGTCTTAGGAATAAGGCAGCAAGTTTTTCACTGGTTTTCTTGGAATTAACACCACTTAGAATTAACTCAAAAAAGTTCAATCTTCATCTCATCACACCAGAGAATCTTATTTTTGCAAACTGTGTGTGGGCTTTCGTATGTCTTGCAAGGAGTGGGCTCTGTCGGCAGACTCTGCCATAAAGCCCTGACTAGTGGAAGCTTCTCCCATCTCCCTACTGAAACTCAGCCACAGTTTTGTGGGCTTCTTCTTTACCTCTCTCACCAAGGCTTTTCTCCCAAACTTCTTCCATTTAATGGTTATGGAGGTCATTGTGTCAACTTGAGTACTGCAGAAATTCTTTTGCAACCCTGGTCAGTTCTGTGCCTCTCCACAGTTCTTTCTCTGAGGTCCTTGTGCAGTTCCTTAGACCTCATAATTCTCATGTGCTCTGACATGCACTTTGAGCTGTGAGGTCTTATATAGACAGGTGTGTGCCTTTGTGGGCCACAGGTGTCCCCAGGCATCAATTTGCCGGACTGCTGCATGACTAGTAAACTGGCAATATGTTTGGGTCGTGCAGGATGTACCCAAACCCCGAACTTGCATTAAAAGAGAGATCCCGCTCATCTCAATGATAAATCAGTTTTGATTAGTCATCCTCAAATTTGCAGCTGCTAGCTTATGTAAATTGTACCTAGACTAGCAAAAAGTTTTTTTATGACACATTGCTCTTTATGGAAATATGCATCTTTCTAAATATTTTAGTTGGGTTTAATAAAGATGTGATTTAATAAGCTTTAAATCCTTTTGAGTCTTTCAGTATTTTCAATACATATTTGACGTTGTACGTTTGTACATTTGTTGTACGTTTCCTTAGTTTGTCTAAATTCTTAACCATTACTTAAAAAAAATGAGAGTTTAATTGGCCTAATAAATAAGAACGTAAGAGATATCCATAGACTTATGTGGACAGTGTTACAGAGAATTCAGTGGTACAGTCTCACTTAAACGGGTGTTATGAAATGTGCATGAGGAAAGTATCTTATTGGCAAGGGATTTTTTCTGGTGAAAAAATCCCTCATGCAGAAAAATGTGAATTTGGGATGTGCGCTAGCTATTGTTTCAATAGATAGAACACGTTCCATTCACTTCTATAGGTTTAAGCCATGGATCCAATAGCCTTGTGTATGAGACAACTGCCAAGACACAGAAAATAGAAAAATAGAGTAGGCCTTATTCTTGTCTGGGCCGTCTATTTTAATTTTCATCACTTGTTAGTTGAGTTCAACCGTCAATGACATGCAGGGCACAAATCAGATCTGAAGTTCAGCTTTGTTGCCTAGTGCACCAAGTGTAACTAACTTTTTATTCCTCTCCTGAGCCTGACTCTAGCAGTCACAAAGTTGGAATTAATCTTTCATTATACTCTCTTATTTACACACTGTCAGGTACAAGAAGACTCTTAAACTTTGTCTACAGCTGCTTCCAGCATGATATATTAGCCACCTCTTTTAACAGACATTATATAGTGCAGTGGTCTTTCAACTGAAAACACAAAGTATAATAAATTTACAGTAACTTTCACTCTATATAATAGATTCTTATTATTTCACTAAAACTTCTAAGCATGTGTAGGCATATTCACAAACACAGCATCTGATTTACAGATAACAGATTTGGCTCGTTCAGACCAAGAGTTTAATCATGAATTAATGTACTATGCTAAAATGACATGTTACATTTGAAACAACTGTTATTAGTATAAAGTCAGAAAAAAACATATTTCATGTCAACATAAACCTGAAAAGAACAAGGAAAGACCAAACATTTCTTAGCTCTCAGAAGATTTAACCTCTCCTGCCAAAAAATGTAATGGGGGAAGCCAAAAGTTGAACCTGCTTCTAATAGGGATGTTTTTCAAGCCATCGAATGAAAGAAGGAAATTAGATTTTAGTTTCCATTTGATTTGGAATGGTAGATACCTGCATATGCTATATGTTATAGAAAACGTTACTATAACATGAGGGTTTGTGGTAATTTGGGGCAGCAAGTGTCCTCATTCAATACATTGGACAATCTATTCAGAATATTGTGTACTTTGAACAGCTGAACAAACATTGTTAAAACAATTATTATACTTTTATTCATTATTTTTATTTAAAGCATAGCTAACCTTTTGGATTACATTTCAGTTGCCATATTTGTGTTCAATAGCAAAACTTTATGGTCATCATTTGACTTAGTTTATGCATTTTAAGCAATTTTCATGTCAGCGGTGTCTATTTCTAATACTCAGTTGTCTCAGATTTGGAAAGTGAAGATGTGCCGTTTTGATGTTTCTAAGGTCTCTTGCCCACAAGCGAGTTTGATGTGCCGAACTCGCAACAAACTTGCGTTGTATGCTTTCTGCAATGTCCGGCCCGTATGCTCAGAAACTGGAAGTGAACTCAGCATGTCTGTTCAGTTTCAGTTTTGAGCGTTCGGTCCGAACATTGCAGCAAGCACACAATGCAAGTATGATGCGAGTTCTATGCATCAAGCCGTTCGTCAACAAAAGGCCTAATAGTTACCAGATGAAGCAGCTGCACCATATCATCCATTATAGATAAATATAAACCTTACTAATGAGAATAAAGCATTCACGGTAAGATAGAATGATAAAGTCTGTTTATCACTGCTTCTCTTTCTCACTTAACTTGTCCACAACCTATCTTCCTCTACAGTGTCTTCTATGGATACATGTAATTTGATGTGTCAATGATATAACAGTCCATTCTGGGAGATCAAGACAGATTTAGCAGATATTTCCAATTAGGAAGTTTAGGGATAACATGGATGCTGGAAAAGTGACAGCATTTTTCTTTAGATTTATTACAAAGTCAAGTATGGTTTGCGATAATAAAAGGGTGATTAAGTTCCTTGTATCCAAACTAAAAAATGAAATGCACTCAAGGGGAATTAATTTAAGTTTGTGCTGATTAGCATAATGATGAAGTTCACATCAGTGGAGTTTATCTTTAGGGGGTTGGAGTTGTGGGCACGTGACCCCCCCCCCCCCATGCAGTAATGACTGCGTGGCCCCTTTCATCCCCTGGGAGCTAGTAGTACATGGGATGTCACAGGATGTTCCGATTCCTACTGCCCAGGGGTCATGTGACCCACAATTCCCAGCAGTGAATGGCAAACTTTAACAGGGTAAGTATAATATGGGTGACCCTTTTAGGTTTTTATACTTATCCAATTAAAGTTGGTTTAATAGTGGCATAGACCTCATACACCATAGAATTTAGCTGGACTTTTAAATGGAATCTATAATGTTGTTTGCAGAGACAGAAATGAATGTAGCTTTGGTTGGTCAGTTTTTCATCAGCTAAATGTAGTCTGTTATGTTACATTAGGGTTTTTTTATATTAAACTTGCTACTCATTTAAATCTATTCCACATCTTTGAGAAAGGTAGACTAAAGCTCTATAATTCTATATCCTTAAACACAAAAAAATACATTCAATATGTACATGAAAGGTAATTTTCATAGTTGTACTTTACCTTTCCCAAAAATTCACATAGATTGTATGTCTTGTGAGATAGCAAGCAGTAGACCTGTGTGGTCTAACATCTGGTGACATTCAGCACCAGTCTGACCTCCACATCCAACATAGACTGAAAGCCTCTTTTGTCACTGGGATTTGTTGGCTTCTGTTTTTTGGCTTTGAGTAATCAGTATTCACATTTACTAAAAATATACAATTAGATTAAAGCTAGACATCTAGACATATATTATTATAGGAAAAATCTTTTTTAGTCTAATTGCGCTCTTGCCTGTCCATTTTCAATCCATTGTTCGAGCACTTGATACAGTTCAGAAATGGGCAAAGTATGGCTATGTATTTCTTATGTTGTTCAACTTATCTAAAAAGTAAAATGGCTTTAGTCATTAATGCAGAACAATACATTATACAAAGTCTCAAAATGATAGCTGAATCCAGTTAAAGAATGATCATATCAAAGTCAGTAGAAATGTTTTAACATGGAGCAAAGTTAGTCTGAGCCTATTTCATCAATGTATCTCATGTTGGATAATGAGAACAATCACCATATCTACCTTGTCACCATACATGTGAGAAACACTAAACCACTTATGTTATCCAATATGCGTATCTGACAGACAAAAGAGATGAAAGGAGTCGCAGACAACACTGTCTGCACTCGGATTGTCCCTGAGAAGATACATATGTATCATCATGTCAACAAAGCTTAGGCTATCCTGGCTCTATAATGTACTGAAGAAAAACACAATCAATTATTCCTTGTGATATTCACATTTCAGAGACTGACAATTAATAGCTTCAAGCAAAATTAATTTGTCTGAAGGCTATAATTTTATGTAACAAAATGAGGTGAAGTTTTCATAGGAAGGAAATGTGTGTTTGCCTACGGCATTAACCTGGACAAAGACAATTTGTTTTAGATGACAGTTTAATGAGACTAAAAGATAAAGGATAAAGTTGTAGTGAAACATTCATATTCATGGGTGTAATATATTGCAGTTCTTGTGCACACATCTGTAACATAAAGTGTCCAGTTTGTAAAATTTATTTACATACACCCTATTAGAGAATTTGGAGGTAAAAGAGAAAAATTTCAATTTAGAATATCTGATTTCCATCAACATTAGGGAGTGGTTACAAAGGATGCCTTTCATCTTGGAGAACCTTTGCTTTATCACACAAACAATCCCATTGATTTGAATGATAGCTGGGTAAGGCTGGTTGAACACAAATGAGTTTGTCCTGACAAACTAGATCCATTTGTCTGCAGGATTTACAAGTCAGAATGTTAACTGAAGAACTGAACTCAGCATGTCACTTCAGTTCAGCAGTTCTGGGGCTGTTAAATACCAAATTTAGGACATTTAGCATATCCCGGTGCTATGTGTGTTGGACACATAAGTAGGCTCTGAGTAGCCTCCTGAGGTATCTTGGTTGAGGCAGACAATACTATGCCATGTCGTGATTGGCTTAGAATTGAACTATAGCCTGACAACTTTCAGGCCTGAATGTTTGCAGGCTATAGTTAATGCATAGACGCGGGGTGTTCAATTGAGCCTCTGGCCATATCCCCTGAATGGGAACATAGTAAATGGGTCATGTCTGGTATCACTGTGATCCAGGGATTCACCCAGGTCCAATTATATCAGAACCCTGGCCCTATGCCTTCCTATTAAGAAGCTAGAACTCCTCCATATTCCTGGGCCTGAAATGAGGCATTAGGGTCCCTAGAGCACCCTTTGTGCCCAGCATCTTTGCCTGGGGGAACCCTTTACCATCTAAGTGCATGAAGGATGAAGGACTATTTGTCCCCATTAGACCCACACTCTGCTCACTGACCCATTGTACTCTGTTGGTTCCTCACCCTATATAACTCTTTTACGGACCGGGCTTATATTAAATGAGAGCCGGTCGCCGCTTATTCGGTTGATAAGGTACTGTTTCACTGTGAAAGAGGTCTTTCAGCCATTCAGGTTTGTGATTTATTGTTGGACCATATCCAGAGGTTTTGTGGACAACTCACTTCTTGCTCACTCACTTTCTTCCCTCTGTAAAAGGATAATTAGTTGATCTTGCATACCCCACAGGGATCTGAAAACATCATGTTTGGTCACACCCTGGTACTTTCATTTAGTTTTGGAAACATATTCTGTAGTTAATATTAAATGACTGTATGGTTATATAGATTTTATATGAGTGAATAAATCATATTATTAATCATACATATTATTACATTAATTGCTATTGTTGTTTTCAGATAACTATCTCTTTGCTGGGACTGCTTCAGATTTCCTTGGCAAAGAAACCACATTTACTCGTTCACTGGGACCAACCAATGAGCATCATTTCATCAGAACGGATATCTCTGATCATTACTGGCTTAATGGTAAGAGCATATGATTCTAAGATTGTTTAATTAAGGAAAAACTGAGTTTCTATTTTTCTTTATTATGACTCACCCTTGTGTTTCTTCACATTGGTGATTCAGACCCTACAGCACATTTTGAAATAACTAGAATCCACATACCATAGGTCATTGAAAATAGGAGTTAAGAAACTATTTAGAAGCCTCCCTGAATAGCGAAAAGTGGGTGCAATTTTTCTTTAACACTTGGGAGAGTGTTACTTTAATGTCACCAGAGAGGAGGTTGGATATCAGAGAATGTTTTGAAGTTACAGTGTGTTAAACACTTGACTGTGAAAGTTTTTTTCCATACATGGGATGAGGTTGGGGGGCTCGCCCCTCGGAATGATACCATATAATGATCAAGTGTCAAGTTGAGTTACGTTTATTACTTTTATCTGTCACCTGGAAGATTAACTCACCAAATACCGGAGTGACAGAGCCAAGTGGAACCCAGAAACTGTCTCCGGAACTCTTCCCCCTTCTTTCCTTCTTCTCTACCCCCTCAACCCTTAACCCCTTTTTCCTCTTAAGTCTTTTGACCTACTGTTTGTGTGGCTGGCCCTATGTTAGAGTCATATCTTCTACTTAAAACGTTCAATTAATGCAGTTTTAAAAAAAATGATTTTGATGAAAAATAACAGCTGTTAAAATTTTTTCAGCAATTGCTGTTACTACTACTACTTTTTGAATACCATACAGGGGCCTAACTAGGAAACGCAGGGCCTCATAGCAAACATTTGAAGGGGCCCTTATCTGCAGCATAACTATTATAAGACAAAATGCATAATGTTCACTGTTTGGGTTAAATAGGTTTGGAGGGAGGTATTTAATACATTTTACACACTGAAATTGCTGTCATGGTCTAATAGGTCTAAAACTGCAACATCAGCTTGAAGTATATCACCTCACACTCTACAATTAAGTTGGGATGACATTGGGAATCATTTCCCTATAATAAGCAGCTTTGAACCTATGGTGGATATAGACCTTGGCAATGAAGGAGTTGTTTTTACCGCAGCAGCTATGTGAATTTTTTTTGGCTACAGTGTCAATGCCTGCAACATTTGTATGTTGCTATATACGCCACCAACTCAAGGTGGTTATAACTATTATATAGCACCAAGGAGTAAAACAGTAGGTCCATTCAGTAAGTAGGCATCAGACAAATTTAGCCATAACTTATACATATCTCCTAACTAACTTCTTATCTTTTAGGGTAAGCAGGCTGATGTACTACACTCACCCATCTCAGCACAGCCACTGAGGGGGTCAGAGCAATTCTCTTGCTGTAATAAGCTGGTAGATGAGGAGGAGGGCAAAGCAGGGGAGGATACAGGGAGCTTCTAGGTCCTAGCATAAGGCTCTACCATTCAGGGCTGGATTAAAGGAGGGGCTCCTGGGGCTCTAGCCCCGGGGCCCCCACCACTTTCACTTTTTAAGGGGCCCCCACCAGTTTTCGACAATCGCTGAGTCGCTGACTGTCTCTGTGTGCAATGCACAGCGGCCCGTGGCCGCCCGCATCACACATAGGGGTCTAGGATGTCACACAGCTGCCATCACTGGGGGAGTTCACTGCTGCACTGTTTTGGCGGAAGCAGGTTGTGATGGGACGCTGGCGGCGAAACGTCATGCTGTCGACATCCGATCACTACATGCTGCTGCCAAAACAGTGCATCGGCAATCTCCCCCAGCGATGGCAGCTGTGTCGTTAGTGGCCGGCGGCTGCTTGAAGACTGAGGAAGAGCCTGCAACATCATGGGATCACTGGAAGGAAAGTTGAGGGTGAGTATGAAGTTTATTATTTTGTGGCCATTTTCTACAGGGGACTGGCGGCTAAATTCTACAAGGGGCTTGTGCCCACCACCCTTAATCCAACCCTGCTACCATTGTATGCTGTCCCCGTGTGAGCAGTGCAGTCCCTGTGACCCAGAGATGAAACAAGCAGAAGGAAGAGAAAAGTGAATTATGCATTGCAGCATTCTCTTGTCTTCTTGTGTATTGGACAATCGAGTACCCAACACCACTGGCCACATATCCCTTGCTACAGCTGCTATGGTAGTAGTTAAACCCCTGGGTGGCAGAATGCTATCCTTTTCTGTCCTCCTTGATGTTGTTGGATCAATCTTAAATCCAAGCAGGATGTAGCATTGCTGATGCTGCCACCTACTGGACACAATAACTATTTCTCCTCCAAAACAGAGTGGGGATAATTATTGGACATTTTTGACTGTACTGGATGGCTGGGCCCCTCATGCCCCATGGACCCCATAGTAGCTACCATTGACATTGTATTTAATCCATTGACAATTATTCATTGAAGGCAAATTCTAGCAATATGTTATCAAATCCTCTATAGAGACATCCCATTTATTTTTCCAGAATTTGAGTAACCTAACCATTCTATTATCACTCTCATATCTACAAAACAATGATCTTAATGCAATTTTCTTGATAAGCATTTTGTAATATATAAGTTTTTATATTTTGTGTCAGCTGTAATACATTGGTATACACATGGAAAACTATAGCAAAGAAGAAAATAAAAAAATATAGAAACTTTATTAACCCTCCAAAACGGCAGGATATAGTGCTGTCAAGTACAAAATTATGACAAAACTATAGACTTTCCGGTATAATCTGATTTCTATGTCCTCTAATTATAGGTGCGAAATTCTTTGGTGCTTATTCCATACCAGACACGTATAATCCAGATGATGACAAGATTTATTTTTTCTTTCGGGAAGCATCCCCAGAAGGCAGTGCCTCTGAAAAAACAATATTCTCTCGGGTGGGAAGAGTCTGTAAGGTGAGACTGATTAAATTAGGACAGGTTTATGTTCTACTATAAAACATGAAATACCTCAAGCAGGTCTTGTTGTGCAAATTTTGTCTTGTTGCTACATGTGAAGTTATCGTGGGCTTTAACAATTTGTCTCATTTATGTGTTTGTAATTAAAATGACAGTAATAATGTGACCAAGTTTTGAATTTATAAATATCTAAAATTCATGAAAATAGTTACTTATTAACAAAATCTGGCTTTATTCTATTATAACTTGCTTCATCCATTGTATTATCTGTTGTTCTTTAGTGATGTCATGTCTGCAGATGGCACATTAAAATACAATAGTTGTAGAATTACCCCCACTTGTGTGTCTATTAATAACTATAACACACATGACCAAGAAACGTACAGATCATAAAGTGTAATAATAAAAGCAGACAAAATCTTTAATGAATTTTTAGGATTTGCACTGTTGTGACAGCTCTTTAGAAGGGGATTGTGTCGCACGCGATCGGATTTTGGCGCATCAGTGCCGGCTTTCATGCAACAGAAATCGGGGGGCGGGCCGTCGGACGATCCGACTGATTCGGACTGAGCGCGGGATTTAATATTCAATTTGTGCTGCAAGACACCCACTTACATACATCAGGAAGAAGTAGGTGAACTCTGGCTGACCTGAGCGGGGAAGCGACAGATGCAAGAAATTGGGCGCACGATCTTTGTGAATCGCAGCACAGTCGCAGCACAGTCGCATTATCGTCGGACGATGCACTTCGGGTGAACTCTGACGGCAATGACAATCGTCACTGTTCCTCTGCCAATTGTCCCCTGTAACTGGGGTTGTAAAGTAATCCCAGTTACAATTATTTACAATTTCTGACCTCAAAAAATTATATAATAAGAATCCTGTATTTCTCCCCTCATTTTTTTTCTTAATAACTTTGGTTCTAGTACCATATCTATGTAGTAAACTTGGTTCCTGTGCTGATTTTGTGTAGTATCTATTTATGTATGTATCTATGTAGTATATATGTAGTATGTATCTTGTATGTATCTATTTAGTATGTATCTTGGTTTTGTTAACATATCTTTTTAGTAATCTTGGTTAGAGTAACATTTCAATGTAGTAATCTGAGTTGTGAACCTATTTCCATGTAGTAATCTTGGTTCCAGTGCTGTACCTAAGTAGTAATCTTGGTTCTAGTAATGTGTCCAAGTAGTAATCTTGGTTCCAGTTGTGTATTTATGTAGTAATGTGTAGTAATCTTTGTAGTAGGTATGGCATTGGTGACGCATCTATTTAGTAAACTTGGATCTATGTAATAGCATGCTTCCAGTGGTGTATCTAAAAAGTAACATTTGTTTTTATACTGTGCTTACTGTTTTGTTATATTACTGAATGTAATATTATGTAGCTACTCTAGGCCTTTGGGCAGGCCACAATCTCTTTACAGGCCATAGTCTTAAACATATGTATTTGATGTGGCGTAGTATTATATAGGAAATTAATGGCATATGAGGAGGGCATGTCATATACCTATCAGGACCCTCAAAATTCCCAGTGGCAGCAAAGCTTGGACGTGTATTAAGTTTGTAGAAAAAATCTTAGGAGTTATTTCCAAGATTTGTGGTTACTTTTATTCTCATGAATGACTTATAGTCCATGATAGTATATGATACTTGTAGCACACTATGCTGGAAATGAGCAAACACAAACTATGACTAGGATACTATAGAGTGCAGTTGATGAAATGCCTCAAGCTTTCAAAATTACCCACAATATTATAGTTCAGCGATGCCTGTACCAGTAAGTACTGGCCCAATTCCATCCCACTGATCCTGTCCCTAAGGGGACAGCTATTGCATAAAACAGTCTGTTTCCTATTTGGTTTAGGGCCTAGAAAATTATAGAAATCTTAGAATAATTTGCCTAGGGACAAACATCTGGTATTCTACCTACTGTATTCTCGATAGCAGGCGATCTTCATATATGTCTCTAGTACAGCGGGGAAATATGTGCTGCTGTTTATTGAGTTAATGCTTGAGAAATTATAGTAAGAAGTTATATTAATGTTGGTCTAGGTAGAATCCAAGACACCATCACTTTTAGGTTGGTATACAATTTAGAATATTTTTAATGTAAAATGATATTTGAGTTCATGCATATTAAAGCAATACAAAATACATAAGCAAAGTGTGGAATAAAGAAAACACTGGAAGGGTATTGTATATGACCTCTTACAAATAAAACTTAGAGAAACTAACCCATTAGTGCCTTCAGAAGTCTAAACCTATACCCTCTAGACTGGGTGATGCTATCACATTTTTTATTTTCTTGGAGTGATCGAGATTTACAGTAGGACTTATAGACTGTAATACACTTTCATTGTGTTAATGACACATACAGTAGAATAACAGTATTTTACTATGTTTTACTATCTGGAAGGACAAGCTAATGAAAATAATATCTTCAGATGTAGAAGTTCCTTGCACACTGGAAGTATAGAATAAATAACTTCCGATTCCGTTTCCATTGCTAGAAACTTATCATAAAAAACACTAAAGTGTATGATGTGCTACATGTGTCCTGTTTGCAGTAAGGTATTGTGTGAGTTTTCTTGGCAGGACCCGCTTTACCAAATTAAATTAATACATCTGCTCCTTGGTTGGGGATGGCCCAGATAAGCTCAGGGTGGGAGTACAGACTATTAGGGCCCGGCTATATTTATGCATGGCATTATACCAGAGTCATCATGGCAAGGAAAATAGTTTGCCCTAAAGTAAACATTTTCTCATGACTTTAGGAAGATATGGATATGTTGTAAGAAAACCACAAACATACATTTATACAAAGAATTTCCTTCTCAGACTTGTTTCCATAGTGAAAGGTTAGATACATTAAAATCCGAATAGTAAGCCAATGTAATTAAATAGACATCGAAGGCCAATATTTTATACAGTACTTAGAATGAACAGAAATCCCATTGTTCTGTGTCCCTCCAGTTTATATGGGGACGAAGAAATGCCACATTTTAGTATATACTAAACTATACTGCTGATGGAAAATGTATTGCTGTAAAGTCCCCACACCAGTAAATTAATCCCACTCACTGCTGGCAGAGTGCACTTTACTGCAAGATATCCTCTCCAGTCCCCTCAGGTTGGATGGTGAACGTTGGTGGACAGCCATTTTCACGTCTCTCCAGAGATGCTCAGTTGGGTTTTGGTCAGGGCTCTGGTTGGGCTAGTCAAGAATGGTTACAGAGTTGTTCTGAAGCCACTGCTTTGTTATTTTAGTTGTGTTCTTAGAGTCATTGTCTTGTTGGAAGGTGAACCTTTAGCCCACTCGGAGGTTCAGAGGACTCAGGAAGAGGTTTTCATCCATGATATCTCTGTACATGCCCATATTCATCTGTCCTTCAATTGCAACCAGTCATCCTGTCCTTTAGCTGAAAAACACCCCAATAGCATGATGCTGCCACCAACATGTTTCACTGTTAGGACTGCATTTGACAGGTGATGAGCTGTGCCTTTTTTCCACACATATTGCTTAGAATTAACCCCAAAAAGTTCAATCTTCATCACTAGAGTATTCTATTCCTTCATGTGTTTGTGTGTTTTTTTGCAAACTGTATGCAGGCTTTCATATGTCTTGCACTGAGGATAGGCTTCCGTCGGCACACTCTGCCATAAAACCTTGACTGTTGGAGGGCTGCAGTTGACTTTGTGGAACTTTCTCCCATCTCCAATGCGCATCTCTGGAGCTCAGCAACAGTGATTTTGTGGTTCTTCTTTATCTCTCTCAACAATGCCATGATTGCTTAATTTGGCTGGGTGGCCATCTCTAGGATGAGCTGTCATCATCCCAAACTTCTTCCATTTAAGGATTATGGGGTCACTGTGCTCTAAGGAACCTTGAGTGCTGCAGAAATACTTTTGTAGCCTTGTTCAGATCTGTGCCTTGCCACAATCATGTCTCTGAGCTAATTGGGCAGTTCGTGATTCTCATGAGTTCTGACATGCACAGTGAGTGGTGAGGTGTGTGCCATCCCAAGTCTAATCATTTTAATTAAACACAGCTGGACTCCAATGAAGGAGTAGAACCATCTCCAGGAGGATCAGAAGGAAATGGACAGCATATGAGTTAAATATGAGTGTCACAGCAAAGGGTCTGAGTACTTATGATCATGTCATAGTTCAGTTTTTCTTGTTTAATAATTTAGCAAAAATATCTACATTACAGTTTTTTTTCTGTCAAGTTGCAAACTTACCAAATTTCTGCAATAAAACAGAGTAAAAAATGTAAACGGGTCAGAATACGTTCAGTGCTCACTGTAGATATTCATAGATAGATAACTCTATAGATTTTACTTTGTTGAAAGTAGTTGTCATTCAAAATTCAGATGTGTCTACTCTTAGACACTAATCACACAACTTTTTGCCACAGGTTTTCCTTTCCTTTTTCCTCTCATAGGAGAATTGCTGTTCCATTTAAATCAATGGAATACTAAATTGTCTTTTATCTGTTAGCAGGATTGTCTGCTTGGAGAAAAAGGAGTAGCAAGTACTATAGTCAGGGCAGAATCCGAGTGGAGGCCACTTGGGATAATTGGCATGCTGAACAAAATCCAAGTCAGAAAGTCTAACAGATTTTGTCCCAGTACTTGACTTTGGATAGTGTTTCACATGGATAGTGCTATGGGAAGGTTCCCTTACTCTAGCTTTAATTTAAAGACTCATGAAAAACATTTATTGCAAATATTGCGATGCCTTGTTTTTTAAAGCTGCTCATCTTGTGACAGATTATGTAACTAAAGATATTTAGTAACAAGAGGAAAGTAAAAACATCTGTACCTATTTATTTACAGTTTTCATCTATTCATTCCTGAAGAATTTTATGGAAATAATTAATTATGCACTGGTTTTAGGGGGAGCAATTCCAGACCAGATAGAGATGATATTATAGTATTGATAAGAATAGCAGAAGTGAACAAGGACTAAGATGCTCCGTCACTGTGTGCATGTGTAACCTAGCGATCGTGATCTAAGTTATGCTCTCAACTGACTGCACTTTTAGTCCCCTGTGGGATGACCTGCGCTAGAAATCTGAAGGATACCTGTAACTAATCTCAATTATAAACTGAAAGCCGATCATTTATATATCACCCAGGGCACAGTACACCCATAATAATATAGCTCTGCCTGAAATCCACTCTTAGGACTATTTGACACAATGATTGCAGTTTTCTGTAGAATTTATCAGTGACACATGACAAAGTGCACTTTTTCCCTAGAGCTATCTAGTTATTTAACTATTATTGGACCTGCGAAGCCCAAGTACTTGTCTAAGGTGCTTCCAGGGTACTTTCACTTACATCCTGGGGTTTTCCAAGACACTTTGTTGTGCCTCATTTATTTCCAACAGTTGGTATACTTTTATTATATGTAGACATATTTTTGGCAGAAGCCTTCACATTTCTGACAATAAACTCACTTTACAAGAAAAAAGCAATCTCCTGCTTCTAACCGCATTCATTCTGTTTGTATAACGTGGGTGCATTTAATATCAGACACCTATGTGGATTGTATCTTTCCGTGATTATAAAATCAGTTGGCACAGCCGAGCTCTACAGTTTATTGTTGTTTCTGTAAGTGCCTGTGATAGCGCCACTGGCAAGGGAGTCGTAATGTAAGTACTGCCAAATATGTTCATTGTTTAAAATATAGGATTTCTGCACTACCAGGTATATACCACAGCTTGAGTATCCTGCCCAGGATTTAACTTTCCACTTCTAATGTTATACAGTCAGCTTCAGAGTGTTGCTCTAAGCATTTGATAATATTTTCTTAGTATTCAAGTTAATGGTATGCTTATTATTTTAATGCAATCTTATTCTAAAATGTATATATTCCACAATCCCGGCTTGGAAAGGGTACCATGACTCACATTGACTGCTCGCCTTCCATCACCCCCACAGTTCTGTCAGTGTTACTTAAGAAGAGTGAGATCTAGACGCAGAATAAATGTAGGTTTTTGTCTATTTATTATACTTTAGATCTGGAAATGATTACAATTACTACCCTAAGTCACAGTCACCTAACATAATGATAATATATTAATTAGCCTGAAATTTGGTGAAATAACATATTCTAAACATGTCATGGCAATTAGTTCACCGGGGGCACAGGTCATAGTAAGTTCTATTATACCATCTATTAAACAAACCATCATTCACAGCTATGAAACAAACAGATTGCACTGCTAATAGGAGGCAATTAGTGTAAGAGCTATCCAGCCATGTTTACCTATGTGTGATTGGAGGAAACATGCTAAAAATATAGCTTTATGAGTTTAAATCATACAAAAGTAGTTTATTATTTTAATTAAACCCACCAACTTCCTTTCACCGCCGATACCATCTCACACACACACACACAAACACACACACACAAAACAGCACCATATCTTCATTATTTAGCTTTTCCACCTACTATATTGTAATTTTCCTGTTGCCCCTTTACGTGCCAAATGTAGATTATTCCTTTGCTTTGACACATAACCATCCTCCCTCATTTTTTGTTAGACACATATTTCAAAGCTTCAGACAACCCAAATCCAGAAGTACAAATCACATTCATATGCCATGATAACCTTTAAAACATTGAGCTGCCCTACTCTTTCAAAATACCCACTGACGTCAATTGACATAGGATTTTGACGCATTATTTTAATAGTAATAGGTATTGACCAATCATATACATGCCAATTATGGGGTGAGAGACTATCTGGACTACTGCATTCTGTTTTGGGGGTAAAATTGGGTCAGCCAAATTAAAAAAAACTTTAAAAAGTCCTCTGCTTCAGCTCCAGCAGCCTGGATGGGGCCAGTAATTGGCTGCAGAGGGAATGTGTGAGAAAATTGGCTTTTGTCTGACCAACTAGAGCCCCTAAATTACTTAGCCTAAGTAATGTATTTGGGTCCCTAATGCACGGCTAAACTCTTCATGTCAGAACAAACAATCTGCTGTACAGAAACTAATGTAGCCCCAGCTTACAACCCTCCTCCTTTCTCCAGGACTTCAAGTAATTCTGTGGGTTACTCTATGGATAGATTTTCATCCTGGGTGGGAGAGTATTTCTGCAGAATTCCTTTAATTATTTCTTTTTGTACATTACATAAATGAAAGAATTAAGATATACCCATGAGTTTTGTGAATGACAAGCTTTTACTGTATTATATTGACAAACTCGCTGTTAAATTTATGATATAAAATGTGTCCCTAATTTTGGACACATAAACCTTAATCTATTTATCTTAGAAATGAAGCCAACCAATACAGCACATAATAATGTGAGTGCATACCTTAAGGTCATAATGTACTGTTTGTATACTTAAGATAAGCCGTATTCTCTGAGCTCAAAATTCCGAATAACATTTTAATCTGATAAATATCTTGAGATTCCATTTAATAAGCAGAAAGTCTGCATTTTGTTGCCTGCAAAGGTCAGTTTTCTAAAGTAAAGAGTCAAAATGTTACAATTCCTTTTATGTCGCTCTATTATACCTAAGAGCAAATTGAAGAATCCGCTTCTTGCCAAGATATCTTCTTTCTGGTCATAGAAGCCTCAACATCTGTGAAAATAGAGATAATTTATCTTCATGGTAGACATGACGTCATTGTGCAGTGACGATCTTTCTAACACTTGACAGATCATGACAGCACCAAGCTCTCTTCAAAGACCATCATACATTTTGGATGCTCTTGGTGCGTGGTCACATCTGTTTGCTATAGAAATCAATTACTTCAGTTCCTAATATTTCCAAAGCACATTGAGCCCAGATTATAGCATAGAAAGTACCATACTTGGAGGAAAACATGTTATATTTAACCATACAATTTACATATTAAGTTATTGATTATCATATCTATATCTGTGTATGGGTAACCGGAGTCTCCTAGTACTCCATACATACCGCACCTACACTTTTATATCCCTTATCAGCTGGTTGCTACATGTTCACTTTTATCTCTTCAGCCACACTCAAGAATTGTCTTATCTCCTCCTAAATGTGCAGGATTGTACAAAGCATCAGAGCTATGGAAATGGTTGTGGGCAGTATATAAGATTCTTGCACAACTTAGGAAATGATTTATGCACATTCTTTCATGGCTTCTTTAAAATTCTGTTGTAGCTGTAATTCAAGAAAGTATTTCAGATCTTTAAGGAGTAAAACTTGATTAAGCCTGAAGT
Organism: Engystomops pustulosus; assembly: GCA_019512145.1. Taxonomy (NCBI): domain Eukaryota; kingdom Metazoa; phylum Chordata; class Amphibia; order Anura; family Leptodactylidae; genus Engystomops; species Engystomops pustulosus. Next base: position 95,605,883 of record CM033644.1, read on the forward strand.
GATAATGGATAGTTTGTAAAATAAACTCGAAAATCCAAACAATTTATTGCTCTTTATCTTTGTATTGGCTAGAATATATTAACTTTCTCCCTGATTTAAAGTCAAGGTCAAAATGATGTATTATAAGTGAATGCCAAATACATGTTTGAGGGAAAAGGACAACATTACAATAATAAAAAGACATTTTAATGGAAACATTGAAAAGAGAAAGCGGCACACATAAGCCCACATTTATTAAAGCCTTTGTGCCAGTTTTCTGTGGGACTTTGTACTATAAATAACATGCAAAGTGCCTGCCAATGTATTTAAGAAGTGTCTGTGACACATTTGTGTCGCAGCAGCACTATGCCCGACGTGCCACAAGTATCTACACATAAAGGGGTGATCTGGTCCTTAGTTGGAGTTTAGAGGATATTCACCCTGCGGTGTCTGAATTGTGTCAAACACTCTAGGGGGGACTTAACAATGTGTCTCAGGTTCCGCCAGTTTCTAGCTGGTAAACACTTGTCTTTTGGTGTGCCAGATTTATCACTGTGATGATGAATTCTGGTGCAGTATAAGACTGTCGGTTCCTACTTTAGACCTACTTTTAGCTGGTCTAAACTGCGTGCCAGAATTTTGGTCGCACTGATGCAAGCCACACCCCTTTTCCAGAGGCCATGCTCCCTTAATAGAACAAGTCGGGAAAGTGCAAATAAAAAGGTCTAAAAGCCTTGATAACTGTAGTGCAAGGCATTTTAGGCGCAAAACCACCAGAATTGTGGCGCAAGTGCGTTAGTAAATCCCCCCTCTATGTTCAACGTGCACCATAAACTTTGGTCCACTCTGTTGGAGCAATTCATGAATCTGACGCGCTACTTTTTATAAATGTGGGCCATTGTTATAAGCATTCTTAATGGGGAATATATTACCTTTATGATATTATGCATATTTCTACTCTTTGAAGTGATTATTAATATTTATGTCTTAACATGTAAGTTAAATAATAAACAACATTCCTAGTGCTGGTAATTAGGTTTATGTGGTTGACATGCATAGACATAGAATAATCATTATTTTTACTTGTTTGCCTTTAGCAACCAGCATCATTTTCTAAAGTTTAATGCAATAAATTTTAATGACATACTCTCCTTCTAGAATGATATTGGAGGTCAGCGCAGTTTAATAAATAAATGGACTACGTTTCTGAAAGCACGTTTGGTGTGCTCCATACCTGGCCCAGATGGAGGAGACACATACTTCGATGAACTGCGTAAGTTGATTATAATCTCGCCTGTCGCTCATCTATTTCAAGAAGACATAAAACATAAGCCTGATGCTCAACTATGAATGTGCATTGCTTCAGGAGATAGTCTTTTAAGTAAACCTCACAGCTATACAGGGCTGTCATATAAGCATATAGATAGTAAATCTTACATCACATGTATCAGATGCTTGTATGATGTATGAAGATAAATTGGAACATCTGTCTGATTTCACTTTACAGTTTATAGAGATTATATATGTTGTCAGATGTATGTTAACCTGATCTCTATTTAAGTTCTGCACAATCTAGGAATATAATTGGCCGTTATGTGGGAAATGTATAATGTGTAGTAATATGAAAGGTATATACATTTCTAGTCTATTTCTAGTGTGTTAAAGAACAGGAAAACATAGACTGTATTTACAGATGTGTAAATTTCTTTATTACAGTGTACAGTATAGATAAGTAGTTGTTGCTAGAACCAAAATAGCTTCCTCTAAGAATACTATTATGTTATCACATGATATGTCCTGTTTGCTAGATGAACACATGCTGCTTATGTCATGTAACTAAATTGCTTATTGAATGGAAGGAGTAATGTGTCACATGACCATTTCCAAATGTAGTCCTACTCAGCTTATGGATGAATCACTCAAGACCTATCAATGAGTCTTACCAGACAGCTGTGCACATAGAGAAAATAGAAGTAGGTGAATTGTAAATACAAATAATTAAACTGGAATATCCCTTTAATGAATTGAAACACATTTCTTCTATACTGATTTGTGGTGCACTACAAGTATATCAGCCCTTAGTGCAAATAACTCCTTGAATTGGATAATACTGTAGCAAGCTCTTTGGTATTTCTGCTTATGAGTATGGTTTAGAATCTACTTAGGTAGAGAATAAAAACAGAAATTTTGCATGAGCGCTAATAAAGAATTACTCTAGTTTATGCCTTTATATTGTTGTTGACTAATGTGTTTTTTATCTTCTTACCTTTTGTAGAGGATGTGTTTTTACTTCCAACCAAGGATGAACGCAACCCAGTTGTGTATGGAATCTTCACTACAACAAGGTACCGCTTCTGTTCTGGCTGCAGATTGAACTATCTTCGAGTTTATTCAGATGGAAACACTTTCACAGTTTATTATGATTTCATTAGGGAAACATCAAATCACCAAGGACAGGATTGAGTAATATAAACATACATCTGATTACATGGAACTATAAGAAAAATGTTCTACTAGTGTCCACCTGTTTGATATTGGCATGAACCTAGCATCTCCTCAGCGATGGATCATGATAGTTGACATAGCAGACTCATTTTTCTTTCTGCTCTGTTTGAGAAGGTTTGTTGAACATTCCAAGTGTGTTGATTTTAGCTTGACCTTGTTCTAGTGATACTCAAGAGGAAGTCAAAAGAGGCCAGAATTATGTCAGATGGAATGACTTTATCTCTAACTTTAATAGGTGAACAGATCATGAAGTACTGTTCTTCTGTGTCTTAGCAAACTTTTTTCACTATCATAGTTAAAAAAACATTTCCAAGTTTAAACATTATTCACTGAAAACAGGCCAGAAAGTTATATATTTGAAAAGGTTTTATCTTTTCTATTTTATACATGAAAAATTGCATTCTCAAGTTTTTTTTTTTAGATTTCTATATTTTTTAATGAATTTTGACAATTCCTTTGACTCAAAATACACCTAGAATTGGGATTACATACAGTCCATTTAAATAATTGAGTCCCTAAATCTAAAAATTACATCCAGACCTCCAAAGCATCTTGAAGATAAATGTAGTTAATGATAATAACTGCTTCGTATTTTTTCACCTGACCTTCCAATAATAGGAATCATTATGGTTTTGACATATGGACCGTTAAATCTATGTGATGGAGTTGTAAGGCCTGGAATGATGTCATACTGCTCCTTTCATAGTAAACGTATATTAGGAATAAATGGAGTGATTAAGGTGGTCCATCAAAATAACTGAAAATGTCTCCTCCTTGTATGACTCTTCAACTTGTAGTACCCTCTTACTGAGAGATCTCATTATGCTATCATGTTGTTTTAATATGATAGATGATAGAGCTGCCAGAATTTTTTATCTCTACTCATGTATTACCAGATTTCACGTCACCTTTTTGCTTGTACTCAATGCATATGAATTATTAATGGAGGGATGACCATACTAGCACAAGTCAAAAATGTGGTTACTTTCCTATATTTTGAATGATCCTTATTACTTGTTCATCTTAACATCTGGAAACTTTTCTTTTTCATTGCAGCTCTATATTTAAAGCATCTGCTGTATGTGTCTATAGCATGGCAGATATAAGGGGCGTATTTAATGGTCCTTATGCTCATAAAGAAAGTCCAGACCATAAATGGGTTCAATATGATGGCCGAATCCCATATCCACGCCCTGGAACAGTATGTATCTCTCTCTTTTTTTAAAACACTTTCCATCCGTAGATTTTACACATTTTATTAAGTGCATCCCAAATTGAATTTTACTATGCAGGTTGTCCCTGGGTTACAAACAACATAGGTTCTGTAGGTTTCTTCAGAAGTTCAATTTATACATCAGAACACTTATTTTTGTAAGTTAGTAAGTCCCCTTGAGGAAGCTGATGGTGAAATGCGTCAGGGTGCTGTGGTGGTGGTCACTGATCCCATTATACAGTAATCCCATTTGTACTGCCATTATACTTTAGGTATTTTGTTTCTATCTTAGTCATTTGGTCCCCTTGTTCACAGCTAGTGACTAGAAACAAAAAAAGCTGCAAAACCACAAATGCGCCATATAAGCAGATTTTACTCAACAAATGGATAAATGTTCGCCAGGGGGCTTCTGTGTGTGCTATCATTGTAATGTGCAGCATCCTTAATAGATAGCTAGCAGTCAGACCTGTAACAAACACTGAGTGTTGATGAATCTAACTAATACAGGTTTCTTGGATCTTTATATGACTACTCATTGGTTACAGTTTGGTTGAGTACTGACTGAACTATGTACAGGCAGTCCCCGGGTTACATACAAGATAGGGACTGTAGGTTTGTTCTTAAGTTGAGTTTGTATGTAAGTCGAAACTGTATATTTTATCATTCTAACCCCAGCCAGAACTTTTTTGGTCTGTGTGACAATTGGATTTTAAAAATGTTGGGTTGTCATAAGAATCAATATTAACACTAAAGTTTCATTACTGACACATTTGATAACTGTTTCAGCTGATCATTGTAGCCTAGTACTAAAGTACAATAAATTACCAATATCCAGAGGTCCGTTTGTAACTATGGGTCGATGTAAGTCGAGTGTTCTTAAGTAGGAGACCGCCTGTATATATACAGTCACATAGAGACATATGTGGATAGTGTTGACCATCATTGGATGACATTAGTTCTTAAGTGTATGTGGATCTACACATGACATATACCATTTTATTATCAGTACATCTTTAATACTATCTGTACACAGCTATGGGCTAATTGCTCATTGTTACACCTCTTGGTTGTGTTTGTAGACAACAAATGGTAGTTGAGGAACAGCCAGCCATCCTACTTTATAAAAGCTATCTGATGCTGTATATAGCCATTTACCCTTGACTGATCAACCTGGTTGAGTCATAGTCAAGTGGCAATACATCTGTAGCTTATATCTGATAGTGCTGCATGAGAAACAGTGTGGGAGCTGACTGGTCTGCCGCACATTATAATAGACTGTAGTTTATGACAGCCAAATTACACTTCAGACTACCAACTGTCTCTCACATGACTAAACCAGCAGCTAGCATATAACCACACAAGTACAACTGGCTATATCTAAACGCTACTCTACTCAGAATGTCTTTCTGCACATGTAAAGGTGCGTGTGTCACTATCTAGTGAACCATAAGGATCATTTTGGTAGCATATAGCATCACCTCACCACTCCTCTTTGTGATACAGAGTATTCATACACTAAGTTGGGTAACTTCCCAGGTAGTTGCCCCACATTATTAGTGTCGAATAATGGGCTAAGTCTGCTATATTAGGATCCTTGTGATTTTAAATGTTGTGTCATTTCTCATATCTACATTGAAATATAGTATCTTAATGAAACCCTAATAAAAGTTATATTTTAATGTTGGGTTACAGGTAATTAGCGACTAATTGCACAGTCTTCTGGAAAATATAAGCAGATGACCTTAGTTATGAATTTATTAGTAAATGTCTCTGGTTTCTCATGATTGATTTTGATGGTAGATTTCCCTGAAGTCAGGACTGACCATATCATTCACCTATTGAAGTACCGTATATACTCGAGTATAAGCCGACCCGAGTATAAGCCGAGACCAAACAACTGAAAATATGTCTTATATTCTAGGTTCTTCAAAGTTACCATCTTTTGCTTTGATTACTGCTTTGCACACTCTTAGCATTCTATTGATGAGCTTCAAGAGGTAGTCACCAGAAAAGGTTTTCACATCACAGGTGTGCCCTTTCAGGTGTAATAAGTGGGATTTCTTGCCTTATAAATGGGGTTGGGAGCATCAGTTCTGTTGTGCAGGAGTCAGGTGGATACACAGCATATAGTCCTACTGAACAGACTAATAGAATTTGTATTATGGCTAGAAAAAAGCAGCTAAGTAAAGAAAAATGAGTGGTCATCATTACTTTAAGAAATGAAAATCAGTCAGTCCAAAAAATTGGGAAACCTTTGAAAATGCCCCCAAGTGCAGTTTCAAAATCCATCAAGTGCTACAAAGAAACTGGCTCACACGAGGACCACTCCACGAAAGGAAGACCACCGTGTCTTTGTGGGACGCAGAAAAGGTGAACGAATGGACTCTACATGGCTGGTTCCCACCATGAAGCATGGAAGATGAGGTGTGATGGTGTTGGCTGCTTTGCTGGTAACACTGCTGGGGATTTATTCAAAATTGAAGGTATACAGAACCAGCATGGTTACCACAGCACCTTGCAGCGGCATGCTATTCCATCCGGTTTGCGGTTAGTTGGACCATCATTTATTTTTTAACTGGACAATAACCGCAAACACAACTCCAGGCTGTGTAAGTTCATTTGACCAAGAAGGAGAGTGATGGGCTGCTATGCCAGATGACCTGGCCTCCACAGTCACCAGACCTGATTCCAATCGGGATGTTTTGGGGTGATCTGGACCACAGAGTGAAGGCAAAAGGGCCAACAAGTGCTAAGCATCTCTGGGAACTCCTTCAAGACTGTTGGAAGACCATTTCAGGTGACTACCTCTTGAAGCTAATTAAGAGAATGCCAAGAGTGTGCAAAGCAGTAATCAAAGCAAAATGTGGCTACTTTGAAGAACCTAGAATACATATAACATATTTTCAGTTGTTTCACATTTATGTGTTAAGTATATAATTCCACATGTGTGAATACATAGTTTTGATGCCTTCAGTGTGAATCTACAATTTATACAGTCATGAAAATACAGAAAACTCTGAATGAGAAGGTGTGTCCAAACTTTTAGTCTGTACAGTATATTATACTTATGTTTAACATATACATATATATATATATTATTTACAACTGCAACATTTGTCAATATCTTATTAAAAACAAATACTTTGTGATGTTATAAACTCTTATGATTGTGGTTTTAGATGTGGGGACGGTTCTCAAAGTAATCAGTGTTGCAAAAGGTATCTGGAACATGGAGGAGGTTCTTCTAGAGGAGCTGCAGATATTCAAGGTACTGAAAACAAATTATCCACTTTAGGCTAGGACTGTCTGTCAGTAAGACATGCAGACTGGTTCATAGATCTATACATCACAAGGCTGGTCCTGACAGATCTAAACAAGGCTTTGAAATCCATTCTCTGGCCAGCTAAATATCTGTGGTCATAACAGCAGAAGTGGTACAACTGAGAGTGACAAGGGCTAACATTCTGTTTATGGGGGAAGTCTTAGAAATTGGTTAATGGCTGTAAGAAATGTTAATTGTTTATTGATAGTGTAAATAAAGCAGCAAACATCCGAAACCCTTTGAAATAATGCTAAATGTTAGACTTTGCTGATGTTACTAGTAAATAGGGAAATTGGATCTGTGTTAAAACTGAATCCTAGAGTCATTATCCATTGAGTTCACGTACATGAAATAACATTAACAATGCTTTTTATACCAAATTTTAAGTGTAAAGAAATAAATGACATCATCTACTGTGTTGAAACTTCAGTTGACGTATAGGGGCAGATTTATCAAGCTGTCTGAAAGTCAGAATATTTCTAGTTACCCAGTAAGTTGCAGCCTTACACATTCTCATTTTAGTACCCCATGTAAATATTAGGATTTTGTATATTAAAGGGGTCCTCGCACTAAAAGAGCCTACTACACAATTTATGCTGCTTTCGCAATAACAACTGTTGCATGTACATAGGGGGAAGTATTATAGTAGTTATATTCTTGTACATAGGGGGCAGTATTATAGTAGTTATATTCTTGTACATAGGGGGCAGTATTATAGTAGTTATATTCTTGTACATAGAGGGTAGTATAATAATAGCTACATTCTTGTACATAGAAGGGAGTATTATAGTACATAAATTAGTACCATATATACCGGCGTATAAGACGACTTTTGAAGACAGAAAAATCTTCTGTCTTCTCTGGGGTCGTCTTATACGCCGGTAATGTTTCTTCTCACCTTTTCCACGATCCACCGAAGCTACGCTCCGGCCGCTGGTGACAGCTACGTGGGTGCCGGCGTCGCAGAGAATATGACGTCGGCACGCGGCTGACGTCATATTCTGTGAGCCGCCAGTGCTCAATGAGCTGTCACCGCCGTCCGGAGTGTAGCAGCGGAGCTTCGGTGGATCGCGGGAAAGGTGAGAAGCTGTTTTATTATTAGTGTGCCAAGCAGGCTGGCTATATAGAGGGGGAGGCGACAGGATTCAAACTGGGGGGCCGGCATTCTGCACAATTGGGGGCCGCCAGGCTGTATAATAGCTGGCTGTATACTGGGGGTACAGGCTGGCAGTATACTAGGGGGGGGCAGTTTGGCTATATACAGGGGGGCTGGCTGGATACTGGGGGTACAGGCTGGCAATATACAGGGGGAGCTGGCTGTTGGAAAAGGGGCACTCTTATACGGCGAATATATCTTAAACTCTATATTTTTAACAGGAAAGTAGGGGTGTCGTCTTATACACCAGGTCGTCTTATACGCCGGAATATACGGTAATTTAGTTGAATAGTTGGTTGTATTCTTGATCATAAGAGTAGTATTATAATAGTTACATGCAGCTAAATACAAGGCATTATTATTTAGTATATTCTTGTTTATGAGGGAAGTTTTATGTATACCGTATATACCGGCGTATAAGACGACTATTGAAGACAGAAAAATCTTCTGTCTTCTCTGGGGTCGTCTTATACGCGCCTACTACACAATTTATGCTGCTTTCGCAATAACAACTGTTGCATGAAAAATGGTGTATCATGGTCCACAAGCCTTATATAGAATAAGTAAACATCTACTGCATCTATTCTGCTTGAATACTATTTCAGGATTTTCCGATTTTTCAATTAAAAACTGAAGCCAAGTAAAATATATTGCACAGCTAAAATGTTTTATATACTGACTAGGTAGAGCATTGATTTAGTTATAGAGAATGATGATGCAAAATGCTAAGTAATACTAAGTGATGACACATAAACCACAGTGACAATTCTTCATGTTTTACACACATATCACAAAATCTCTGATACAGTGTACTATTTCTTTTACAGAACCCTTCACCAATCACTAACATAGAACTATCCATCAAGCAGGTAAGAGAATTATATATCATCATATGTGTTATTTTCTAATGAAATGTTTCTGATATTAATATGATAAGAACTGAATTAAATATCCACTGTTACCCTAATAACCAATAAAATAGCCAGATAACCTGCTATGATCAGATTAGCATATGCTATATAGGTATATAGAATAGGAATTATCACTCATACAAAAAAAAAAAAATCACAGATAATTAAGAAATGAAACATAATACAGATAACAGTCATATATAGTAAAAGAATAAATTAATTTATATGTAATCTGACATGACTAAAATGTGTTTTTCAATGGATTAATTTACTAATTTACTTGTTAGAGTTCAAAATGTAATACCAATTATTTATCACCAGGTGGCAGTATTACACTTTGTGACTGCTCTTGTGTATACAAATGATGGTAACATGGATAAACTGTTGCTCAAGCTGCAGCACATTCCTAAAGTTGTGTGTACTGCTTAGCTTGGCCTCATATGTGAAAGATACAGTAACTACATATGCAGCACAGAAACACTTTCTCTAAAATGTATCAGCCTATTGATAACATTCAAATTGTTTATAGTTTATAGTAGCAATACAAAAAGAAAAAAGAAAAGGAAACATCTGTATGGCCAAACACTTAAGGGGTTAAGATAGATAGTTGATAAATACTTTATAGATTGAATTTGCTATGTTTTATTGCAGCACCAGCTTTACATTACATCCCCTGATGGTCTAGTTCAGCTGTCACCACATAGGTGTGACACGTATGGAAAAGCCTGTACAGACTGCTGTCTTGCTAGAGACCCTTACTGTGCCTGGGATGGAAATGCTTGCTCCAGATACATACCTACATTAAAAAGGTGAGTCAAAAAGGCAGATTCTGTGCCATTGTTGCATAATCCACCAATCATTTTATGTAACATCTGCATAAAATTGTGAATAGTATGTGCGCAGCATAGAAGATATGATATCTCAGGTAACACTAACTACAAATGTGTCCTCTTCTAAGGCGTTCAAGAAGACAAGATGTGAAAAACGGGGATCCCCTTACACAATGCTGGGATGTGGATGACAGTAAGTACAGTAAGTCGAGAATCTAGAGCTGTACATTTAGAAGTACAGTAATCTAATGGGATTTTTTTTGGAAACCTAGCAATGTAATCACAACAGTAGAACATACAAAATCATAAACTTTCTTCATCTCAGGCTAGATTTACCTTTAGTTTTTTTATATGTTCAGCCTATATTCAGGGAAGCTCCATAGACGTATACTGGCAGATAAATACATCCTTTTTACCTCCAGTAGTATATGTTGCATTTATCAGGAAACACATCATAGAAAGACGTAATAAGCTGTATTTTCCCATCCTGCTTCCAAGTGATGTATAAATTCAGCAGGGGGCCATTGAAGCCTGTGGGGGACGGAAGCAACTGTAGTGCATCCATCCTCAGCTTCTGCTGAGTGTGCACACTGGAAGGATCCCAGTAATGTTCAGGCTAAGCACTGTGTACATCGGCAGCAGCCAATCACTGGCATCTGCTGATATTTACTCCTCCTCCTGCTTTCAGGGGGAAGGCCCGACCCAGATGATATATCCTACTGTATGATGTATACAGTTTTTCTCCTCTGATCAGTGGTCAGTGGAAAAACAAATTTAGAACCTCTCCTTTTTTATTCACCGAAAACATTGGATGAGTGGAAAGAAAATGAAGTGTGAAAAAGTACATTGAAATGAATGGTTCAGTAAGGCATCAGTGTAAGATCATTGAAGGCAAGGAAAGAAAACTAATATGTATGTGTTCAAAAGCCAAAATGGCTTCAGTAAAAAATTCACTGGCATGAAGAAAAACCCCAATGTAAAAGAGACCTAATTCATTGAATTTCTTAGTGAATACAGATGACCCCTAGTTACAAACAGACCTCTGGATGGTGGTAATTTACTGTACTTTAGCCTTAGGATACAATAAACAGCTATAAGTTATCAGAGGTGTCTGCAATTAATATTTATTGTTAATCCTGGTTCTTATGACAACCCAACATTTTTAAAATCCAATTGTCACAGAGACCAAAAAAGTTCTGTCTGGGATTACAATTATAAAGTATACAGTTCCGACTTACATACAAACTCAACTTTAGAACAAACCTACAGAACATATCTTTAAAGTAACCCGAGGACTACCTGTATGTTACTTTTATTAGAACATCTTAGAAACTAGAACATTAGTCAAGAACTTCATCAGATGTTACTCTTAATTCATTCTTTTCCACCTATTGGAATCAGCGGTGAAATATTTTTCATCTGTACTAAGCACTCATGAGGACAGGCATTACCATCTTATTATCAACATTTTAGTAGAAAAAAATATGGGTCAAGCTTTGCGTAAGAATTTTTATACCTATCCACTGTTAGGGGCTGTAATTTGCACTTAAGGGGCAATCAACACAAATGGCTTGAACGTTGAGGAACCTGGGAATCTATAACACAGTTTTTTTGTCATATATATGGATTGTGTTGAGGTTTTAATCTTTGAATCTTTCTTGACTGCAAATACTTTTTTTTCCCAGAGACCGTTAATGAAGCTCCAGAGGAGAAAGTTATATTTGGCGTTGAGTCGAATTCTACTTTCCTTGAATGTGTTCCGAAGTCCCAGCAAGCATCTATTAGATGGTTTATTCAGCACACAGGGGAAGAACGCCAGGAAGAGGTAAGTCACCCTGGTGCACATCTACAATAGAAATGTTATCAGATTTCACACTGGTGATAATTGTGTGTCCTTCCCTATGTGCATGTGTTTTATGTCTTATTGGAAACAATTTATCTCTATCAGAGGAAAGCACTCCCAATCCTGTATGATTTTCCGTTTCATTTTTATATGACATCAAGGAAAACCTCTGATTAAAGATTTTTCATTGCCAAGTTCTTAAGGTCAAGTTAAAAGCATAAATCACACTGCATGATGGGATTTAATGAAATAAAGGACTGTACATTATTATTATTTCAGGATTTGATATTAAACCATAGAGGAGCAGTAAAAGAATAATAAACATTAAATCCATCTCATTGTAAAGTTTATGTGTATAAGTGGACAGCCTTCTCTAATACTCTAACTTATAACATATTATCACTTGGTAGCAAACATGAAAACAGGGAAAGTTGATGGATTATTTGCTTGACTTACAGCAATTGTAGCCAGACTACTGTAAATGGGTCCCATAGGATTAACCCAATATCCATTATCACTATTATTCCATCATAGATACACAATATGAGTAAGATCCAAGTTGTTACGTGTATCTATAGTTGAAGGGTTCAGTTGTGGGTTTTTGATGAGAAGAGACTAGGAATCAGTTAAGGGAACATATGGTTGGAACCCCGTTGTTGTGGCCCTGGTGAAAAATCCGGAAGTGGACCCATGCTGTAGGTTGGATAGATGTAAATGGATGGGGCCAGCATAAGTGGGTGGATTTAGTACATGTGGGCCAAATGCGCACTCTCTTAGCAAAAGCCCCCTATATATAAGAACATAACCATTAGAATAGTGCATTTTGTGTGAAGAAATATTGCTGATATAATACTGCTTTTACATGCAAAAATATAACTACTATCATACTGCCCCTATGTACAAAACTATTACTGATAGAATACAGCCCACTTGTGCAAAAATATAACTACTGTAGTATTGCTCCTATGTACAAGAATATAACTACTATAATACTGCCCCTATGTACAAGAATATAACTACTATAATACTGCCCCCTATGTACAAGAATATAACTACTATAATACTGCCCCCTATGTACAAGGATAGAGAAACTATAACACTGCTCCTATAAACAAGAGTATAACTACTATAACACTGCCCCCTATGTACAGGAATATAACTACTATAATACTGCCCCCTATGTACAAGAATATAACTACTGTAATACTGCCCCCTATGTACAAGAATATAACTACTATAATACTGCCCCCTATGTACAAGAATAGAACTACTATAATACTGCCCCCTATGTACAAGAATAGAACAACTATAACTCTGCTCCTATATACAAGAGTATAACTACTATAATTCTTCTTCCATATACAATAATATAACTATTAAAATATTGCTTCCTTTGTAATAAAATATAACAAGTACAAGTACCACATGGGGGATTTTATTTGGTCATTTTGACTGAATCTTCAACAGAATACTTGTAAAAACCTCTGCAGCAGACATGGGGGGGACATCAGACTGAACCAGTCCTATGATAAATATGGAGCTGTAAGTTACATGCAGCTGCAACTGGAACTTTGTAACAGAACTCTTTACACAGGACCGCTGCCCCCTGTAGCAGTGCACTATGTACAGTACTTCTGTGCCTTATAGTCTCACACTTTGAACAGGACTGCTTCCCTTGTATCACTGTATCATACATGTTATACAAGATTTCTGCATTACACAGGTTGCAGGCAGTCCTGTGTAAAACATACATGTTACACACAGATTAATTTATACACGTCACACACTTTCACAGATTAACTTTTCAGGACATCTGTGTGCAATGTACGGGTGCCCTTCTTTGATAATAGTCAGTAGCAGCTTGATGTGGCAACAGCATAGCCTTAGCATGGCTGCTGACATCCTCCTCCCCCTCCCAGATAACTTATATTCACATGCAGCAGGGTGACTGTAGGAAACAGGAAATGACTTATCAGGAGGAGGAGTTTGCACTTTGGTAGAAGGGAAATTCCAGGGAGTGTGTGTCCTCCAGAGTTAGACGCAGTGCTACTCACTTATAGCCACTGAAGACTGCCACTGTCAGTGGCCCTCTGAAATCTTAAGGTCCTGGGCAATTGGCAAGTTTTTTCCTCTCTTCTAATGACAACTTCACATGAACCAGATAGCTGTAGTTAGTAGCTGGGAGGCCACACAGCTCTTCACAGTAGTCAGTCAGACATAGGAGGAGCCCAGTGGCCCATGATCAGTTCTATATGATATATGCTATAAGGTGTATTCTTTTTTCGAACATTTTTTTGGGGAAATGAATCAATCTTGGTGATCTGTATGGTCCTCCAGGAGGGAGGCATTGCATGTAAACTCCACATAGTTTAGTCACATTGTCCGTGCACTGCTTATATTTCATGTAGCTGCAATCCATAATATTTATATTTGTGAGCACATTACATTTCCCACAGTCCTTCCACCTCTCCAAGCCATCTGTTAGGTCTTCATTTTCTGGAGAGTATTGATGAAAATAAGCAATTGTAATTGTATTAAGCTGAAAATTAAAAACATGTCTTGCCTTAATTATAACAGGCTTTATGTTACTAAAAATATTCCCAGTACAAACACACTGAGGGCGAAGTGTGTTTTATTTAAATTGTAAATTGTATTAGGTGTGATTACTACACACTCATTTTAAAATCAGCAATTTTACTGGTCCCAAATCTATTACTTTGTCCTTCCTATATGAAATACTGTTTTCAATAATTAAGATGACGAAAGTCCAATCACAGATGGTAAATATTTAAGTGCCCTGGTCTAAAGCAACCAATGTAATTCCCACGAAGACAAGTTTCTTAAATGCACTCAGGATAACAAAATAACACATTCTCTAATTCAATGTTATTTCCAAAAATACAATGTTTCACAGATATAAGTCGAACCTGTTGCTATGAGTTCTGGTGTACACAATTTCAGTTGCTCCTAGACACAACTCTGTAACTTTTGACTTAGGGTCAGGGTCGCCATCTTGGATTTCTGTGTGATACCGTGGAGCTCAGATTTCTGTTTCTCTCTGCTGTCTGCACTCTAGTCCCGCCCCTTGCATTTCAGGATAGAACTCACACTGACACAAGCACTCACTACCTTTCTGCCAGCGAACAACACATTGTGAGGAGAGAGAAACTGCAAGCTACAGGCAGATATGTTCTTTATCTGGGAGGAAGTACTGATATGTAGCAGAGCTGATGGTGTATAATAGGCATGTCATTGGTCTCATAATCTCTCATCTATCTCATCTCTCTTTCTATGTGTCAGATACTAGTATAATGTTCAGAAGGTAAATGAAAGTGTATAAAAACATGTACCGTGATAAACTAACCACAAGAACACTTACATGTTTGTGTATGTCCTCTGAATCATGTTTTCCCTGCTTTAAAAATTATGAAAATGAGCCACAGGGGCTTCTGTCTAAGCCAAGGAAGCCCCTTCTTGCTCTATCTTCTGCTAATTATGCACACCTCTCTTTGGAATTACTGCCCGCCCCATTCCTTATAGCAAGCCAGAGAGTCGGTGATGGCAGAAAGAGCCAGAATGGGCTCGTTGATGGAAGAAAGAGCCAGAATGGGCTCTGTGATGGAATCAGGAACCGTTAAGGCTCATTTGCGCTATTTTAAAAAGACTATTCTGTCCAAAACTAGGCCAGAAGAAAATAATGGAAGAACATATCCTGTTTCAGGGACACACACCAGCATGTTAGTGTGCTTTAAGTACAGTATTGCATTCACGTGATAGATTTCCTTTAACGGTATAAAAAAACAACAAAACCAGGTTTTACCAACAAATGGGGTTTATCATTTGCACAGTGAAAACCTAAAATATGAAGCCTGTAAGAAAACATATTTTTTGTCAATTGGACGGCATCTGAATTTTTTCCAGCTTCCAATACATTACAATGAATATTAAACATTGATACTAGGAACTACAAATTGTCCTACAGATATCAAGCCTTTACACATCTCTATAGGCAGAGAAAAATAAAAAAAGTTTTGCCTTTTGAAATGAGGGAAGTGAAAAATTGAAATACAAAAACCAAAAAGGGTTGTATTTTTAGGGGGACAATTTATGATACCCGGGAGAATGGGTTATTAAGTAAATGAAGGTACAGTAAATCCAGTGATGCTTCCATAGTTGCAGGAGAGGAGAAGGGCAGTGGCTCCAAGGAGGATGTTCAGGCCCAGACTATCCATGCATTACATAGATAACCTAAAGACTTTTAGAAGAACTGGGTAATAGATTTTGACATGCTTCCGAATTCCTTAAATCAACTAGAAACATATAACATATTTTCAGCACATTAGCGACACTTCTATCTGTGGCTTTTTGATTTAGGAAAGCAATCCATCATTGTCAGGTCTGTTCATATTGCCAAATCTCGATGAAAGGTATGCTTTGAAGATGATGCCACCCAAAAGCAGCTGTCTCCTAAGTGAGGATGCTCCACACATGCTGTACATAGTTGCAGGAATGTTCTGTTTACCCAACAAAGGAGATGGCTCCATTTGCAGTGGTCAATAACAAATATGCTGCTGATTTCCTTTTCTTGCTATATTTTACTTCCAAAGCCCTTATGGTTTACATAATGGTATGATTTTACATGGGTAACTATCAACACAGATGTGAGAAATGCTATTTCCCTATATTACTATGTGATACCATGGCCCGGAGAACACAAAGTTATATATATATCATATACAATTAAGGATGTTGCTATTATGGCATGACACATCTGAGCAGTATTTACATCTCTGGACATTGTTATAGAGGAAGCCTTCATTTATATACTGTATGCATGCTCTATGTAAATAAAGGGGCCACATGAAAGAAGAGCTTAGCTTAAATATAGACACATTGAAGCTTACAGTTTGTATGGAAAACATCACTTGTAAATCATCAGTTTACATAAATATTTACATTGCATGTTAAACACTTCCGCTGATACATTGCGGAATGACATATAATATGAATAAAAATGTGTCTCTGGATTCCTTTTTCCACATGTGATGATTATAAATAGATAGATAGGTGATCCAATGAAGAGACAGCACTCGGAAGTAACATCGAAGACAAGGGTATATCTTTATTCCTTCACAACGTTTCAGTGAGTGTTCACCTTATTCAAGCATGATCACTCACCAAAACGTTACAATCGAAAAATGACATGCCCTTGTCTTTGATGTTACCTACAAGTGCTGATCTTCATTGGATTAGCTACATGTGACCCTGGCTCAGGGATTTACAGCTTGGCACCCACTTTTATTTTGCTGTTCTGCTTTGGAGTTTTCCATTTGCAGATAGATAGCTTGGTACATGTTTAGATGGTAGGTACTTAGATACATATAAGACTTTTGTATAGTTCAGAATTTACATAGATAAATAAGTATTGCAACAATAGATGGATATATGGATGATAGAATGATATTAGAAAAAAAGGAGAAAAAAGAAGAGACAGGCACACAAATAGTGTAGTATTTTCTGTAAAAAGATATTCTATAGCATCAAATAGGTGGATGTGAAGTCTGGCATACAATTCCTAAAGTAGGCACAATCCACTTACAGGCGCTCCTTCGATTGAGGTGAATGCTTTTGTTATGTTTAAAATGACAAATACACATTAAGAGAGCAATTTTTCATAGGTAAAGAACAATAAAAGTTGTAGTACAGGTCCTATTCATGGCTGGATTTAAAGCGTGGCTGCTCAGATCTCTATGGAGAGGTTAGGGGTGAGGAATGGTGAAACACTGACCCCCTCCCTTCTCCACCCGACTGCGTGCTTCGGCCTGGGCTACAGCCTGTGTGAGCTCACTGACGTGTGCATGGAGTCGGAGATAAAGTTTAAATAGCATATTTTGGATTAACATCCTGGTGATCCGAAGAGTTCCTCATTTCATTGATGAAACTCTGGGGACACCTTTGTCCTGACTTTGTTATAGAAGAAGACATGAAGCTAATTCCACGTATTGCTTTACCTCATATATTTTTTGATATACTCATAATGCTGTTACCAATTTAGTCATGACCTTAATTCCATCATTCTGAATTGCATGTTGGTTTAACTGTGGTTAATCTCTTAACCAACTATTTATGAATCAGACCTGAAAAGGCAATCCACATGAAACAGAAGATAGGTTGTATAGGGTGAAAGCTGCTGCAATTGGCTTGGCTGTGCATTAGTCATTAAATGTGTGTACAGAAAGTTTTATTAACCATCAAAAATGGAACCGAGTATTCTCAGGAAAGTTCTGCTTCCATATAAGACCTTAAACACACAACTTTGCCATGGCTTTCTTCTATGAGTTAAATGTGGCTGGTTTGGGTTTAAAAAACATCTAAAAAGAATAGAATTTTGTGAGAAAACAAACAAAACCTGATACTACCTAATACTCAACTAATACGTCATCTGCCTCTCCAGCTGGTCCTTGCTAGTCTCAGTAAACTGGCCTGTAGAGATGAGGTGATACACCTCTAAATGTTATCTCTCTAACCAATCCATGGTCTCCTGTGATCATTACCACTAAGGCCAGTGATTGGCTACATCATCATCATCTGTCGGGCCAATAAGCAAAGAATGACAGGGACAATTGGAGAGGCATTGCTGGAACAGGTATAAGTTTTAATATACTATTACTTTACAGAGGTAAAAATTAGACATATTTCTTACAGTTCCTGCACTCATTGAATGCCACAAAGTGTATCTCTTACTAAAGTGTTACTTTAGAGTCCGTACCTCTTTAATAATGTTATATTTTTGTCTGGCAGATAACATCTGATGATAGGGTCATCAAGACTGAATATGGGCTTTTGATCCGGAGCCTACAGAAGAAGGATTCTGGAACGTATTATTGTAAAGCACAAGAACATACATTTATTCACACCCTGGTTAAGCTCAGTGTAAAAGTGATAGAAAATGAGCAGATGGAACAAACACAGAAGATGGAAGAGGATGAGGCTAGAGGCCGAGAGTTAATAACAGAGTCCAGGCTGAGATACAAAGACTATTTGCAGCTTTTAAGCAGCCCTACCTTCAGCATGGATGAGTACTGTGAGCAGATGTGGCATAAGGAGAAGAAGAGACAACGCAACAAAGGTGGAGCAAAGTGGAAACATGTCCAAGAGATCAAAAAGAGCAGGAACAGGAGACATCATGAACAAAGGGAGAGACATGCTAGAATTTTATCTGCATAGACTGAGCCTTGGATTCTGCGGACTTTTACATATTATTCCATTGTGTACATTTCTTGTATTAATATTCCTTTTAAAATGGGAAGCACCAATACATACAAGACAATGTAGTACTAAGAATATCCTAGAAAAGTGAAGCCACTTCACGTTTTGTATTACAGCTTTCAGAGAATAGACTGGGTTAAGGGCCTATAGACTTCTTTGTGTAGTGTTGTTTGTATGTAGTTTCATCTTCGGGGTTAAGTTAATAATGACTGATCGTAATGGCTTTTATTTATTGAACTATGTTATAAAGGTGTTCCATTCTCCTCCTTTTTGTAAGTTATAAGTTAATATTGGGACGTTTAAAGTAACTGTTTACTTTTTTTATGTTTAGTTTTTATTCTACTATTGAAAATTGTATTTTTGATGACAGCCTGATTATGAGACTTTTGTTTTACAGTTGTATGTCTGTAGCATTGGTGTAAAAAGTGAATAAAACAATCAAATAATGCAAGCCAAGGCAAACACAGGGGCCCAGGATTGCACTAATGGTTTCACTTTAGAGTTTGGGGAACCCATGGACTTTCTAACATTAATTTTTTGTTGTACAGGTAGTAGAAAGAATGTTTTCCGACTCCATTGAGCTCTCTAATGTCAGGAAAATGCGCACAATCCAATAAAGATACTTGTTAAAATACTTCACAATTTATGTTTTTTTTTTTTTTATCAATCCACAAGTCGGAGGATTTTACACCGTGCACACAATCTACACATTGATATCTGTAACTTTTAATTTATGTATTTATTAAAAAATATGTATAAAAAATATAAATTTTTGGCCCAGTTCGCACCTGGATTCAATCCCCCTTTTTATTATTAAAGGAGTTATCCGGGTATAAAAATTTACTTAGGACGGGGCTGGGGAGGGCTATTTAAAAATAACAAACGTGTACTTACCTCCTCCGGCGCCACTGATGTCCGGTCTCATCTGTGTTCCCCATCTGATACCATCTCCTTGCGCTTACAATACTGAGAGATAGGGATGGATGGGAGGAGCCGGCCACATCGCGGACTGGAAGTTCCCTGTGTGTGGCTTTTGTGCCCCTGTAAACAAACAGGGGCACTGATCAAACGGACTGCGGGGTCAGACATCAGTGGCGCCGGAGGAGGTAAGTGCACCTTTATTATTTTTAAATAGCCCAGCCCGGCCATAAGCAACTTTTTATACCCGGATAACCCCTTTAAATAGTGGAAAGAAATAGCACGGAAGCATAACAGAAGGTATTGTTCCATACATTCAAATGGAAAATGTAAGTTGAATAGATGACTTTCCGATCATATTCTCTGAAACAAAGAGAGCTTAAAGCGCACCTGTCACCAGGAATGTGACTTTTAGCTGTTGACAGGTTCCAATAGCCTATGCTATGCTGATTTTTCCCACAGCACGGAAATAGGAATAAGTCAGGCTGCTCCGAGATAGCATAACTGATGCAGATAATGATTGCTGCTTCGTGGGAATAAGAAAACAGTTTAAACCAAAATGTATTTAGTCCATGTTAAAAGCTTCATGTGCACATGAAAAAAACATACAAATATTGACCTGTTTTGGAAAATTATTCCTTATACATAAGCGAAAAAGGAATAACTTTCCGAAACGAGTCAATAGACGTGCCATTTTTTCTGAATAAATTTTGGTTTTAGACTCTTTTCTTATTCCCATGCTGGAGGAACCATTATCTGCATCATTTATTGAAACCTGTCACCAGCTTAAAATGACATTCCTGGTGACAAGTTCACTTTAACTGAAGCGCCCAACATAGGTGTGAACTGAACATAGCAGGTTTGGAAAAAGAAACATAAAGATATACAATGTAGAAAGCAGAAGTGAACATATTTCATTAATATCCTAGGGGGAAACCAACCTTAGAGGTATGTTATTTGTGGGTGCTGCTCTACAGGCTTATGGCGCTGTGGTGCTAGCAGCGCAAAGCTGCTGAAAATTAAGTGGTCCCTTTTAGTTGCTTGTTAGGTTACTGTACATTCACACTGTTGTTGGGTAGTGTTTTGATTTGTCAGCATGCTATATTTTACCCTCCTTAAACTGATAAAATACAAACTGATAAAGCTTTTATTTTAACATTGCAGTGAATTACAACCACCAGACATCTAATCGCAGTGTGAACGTAGGTATAGAATATTTAATCTATGCATACTGTATCTTACCGAGAAATATGTAACATATCTGCTAGAAGTCTTAGAGAAGGGTCTTGTAACCTGGAAGCCTGATAGGAAATGAATGTCAAGGAGACTTGCAATAAATGTGTAATATACCTGGCGCTCTGACATTATGAAAGCAATATTAATTATGTGTGATAGGAATGAGAAGTGTCTCTTTAAAGTTACACAGCTTCGCTGTTCTAAAAAGCTGGTGTCATGGACAAGCTCTGGCATAATGAAACACGCGGCGGCTGCTGCTGACTGTCACATGACAGTTTACCGTTTAGTTTTCATAACTGAAAGTGAAAAACCAAATGGAAACACTCCACTGCTTAAACCATTCATTCGGTGCTGAAATCAGGACATATGTTAGGATGTAACTGACCTGTGATCCCAGGAGGAGAACACACATGTTGTAGAGTACTTCCAGCACACAATGCTGCTATCCAGAGCAAAATAAATTCTATATGTCACAGTCACCAAGATAAATAAGATTCCAACTGCTTATCTGTACAATAGAGAGGGAAATACAGACAACACCAGTAACCAGTTTTCTTTTAATCATTATACTATTTAGGACACTAATATGTCATAAGATATCAGCTCTCACATCAGATATTCCAGAGTAAAATGCAGACTAGAATAGTTTTTTTTTTTACTGTATATACTCTAGTATAACTCAACTTTTTCAGCAAAATTTTTGTGCTGAAAAAGCCCTACTCAGCTTATACTCGAGTATATAAAAAAATACACTTAGCACTCACCCTGACTCCGCTGTCCCCCGGCTTCCTTTTCTTTCTGCAGCAGGTCTTTGGGTTCCTGGCTGGGCCGGCACATGCACGTCTATAAAATCTGCTGGCACAGAACTATGACGTCAGTATGCGCCAACACTGTCACTTCTTAGTTTCTCTGCCAACAGATCACATAGGCCAGGAACCCAAAGACCTTCTACAGGTAGAAGAGGATGCTGGGGACAGCGCAGGAGGGAGAATACCAACTTTTTTTTTTTATCGGGTACTTTGCTGTGGACGGGGACATTAAGGGGCCACTGTGCTGTGGACATTAAAGGGACACTCTTATGTGGATTTTAGGGGGGCACACTGCTGTGGACATAACGTTAAGGGGGCACTCTGCTGTGGACATAACATTAAGGGGGCACTCTGCTGTGGACATAACATTAAGGGGAACTCTGCTGTGGACATAACATTAAAGAGGTACTCTGCTAAGGGACATTACGCTAACGGGGGAACTCTGTTGTGATGAGGGGAAACTACTGGACATTTTATAGTAGAGAAGTGGCTGCATTTTGCACCCTAGGCTTATACTCAAGTCAATACGTTTTCCCACTTTTTTGTGGTAAAATTAGGTACCTCAGCTTATACTCGGGTCAGCTTATACATGAATATATAGGGTAAGTTTTAATTCCTTAATTCCCCCAAAAAGAAGGATCCCTATAATGCACCTTTTACACAAATATATTCATAGTCATGTATTTCAGTTCTGTATTTGACGTTTTGAAATTGTATGAGCATGTGTGTCACCGTATCCATTCCTTATCCTTATAAAATACTGTGGATTGGTAAATGGTGTTACTAGCTTGCTCAACCCCAAAATCCCTAGAAACTACACGTATATACATCAGCATGTGTTGCCCAACCGTATTCATCATGTATTTTAAACATTCCCATAGGTTTTTATGGATTTACTGAAACATAAATAATGGAGAAAATGCCCCTTTGACGCAAACTTATTATAACAGCCATGTGGTACCTGTACCAGACCTAAAAAAATATAGCGCATGTAATATTTTCTACCTTTTTTCCGTTCCCTACACCCCATACGGGAACATTTTAAATACATGTTGCAGACGGTTGTGCACCATATGCTGGCTTATATACCTGTAGTATCCAGGGATTTTGGTATTGAGCAAGCTAGTAACATCATTTGCCAACCTACCGTATTTTACATGAACATATGGGCACATAGGGGTAAAAAACTTGTATATATGGTCAAATATGGCACTGAAATACATGACTGAAAATGCATATGTTCGTGTGAAAGGGGCATGACTGCATCCCTTAACTACATTGAAAGTCTCCGACCTGATGAATTTTTACAACTTCTTGGTGGAATTCAGAAGATCACATTTTGAACATGTTTACTTTTATAAGGGATTTCTTATATTAACTCTTCCTGAGAGGTATAAGAAAAAAAAATTGAAACAATATTTCACATTATGAATTTTGCACTGTGCACAGTAAAGTGAGTGCTGCAGACAGAGATGTACATGTATGGTACTGAGTGGAAAGGTTTATTATTGTATAGGAATGGGTTTAGCCCCCATTATGCTATGTGCAATGAGGTAAGCACATATGCTGTATCTTAAGACATGAAGACAGGGCCTGTTTAAGTGGGGCCCTGGGCACAAGAACTGCAGTAATAAAATATAGCACTTTTAGGAGTGTTTTTGGGTCCACCACACACGCAGGGAAATTCACTGCAACTTTTCCCGAAAAAACTATGGATCTTGTCACAGATTTTTCTGGAGCCTATTTTGTACCATGTAACGCTACACTAGAGCTGAAAACACACACAGCATATACACTGTTAAATTTCCATCAGGGAAATTTAACTGTTTTCTGCAGCAAGGTGCTCCAGAAAAAGCAATAGGAAATTATTTTGCAACATTAGCCTGCACCAAAATGCAGACACATGTCCATCAAGTTCAACCTAGAACTTGCTAGTTGTTATAACTACAGTCTAATTTTTGGAATTATATCTCCCTCTAGTGGTAATTATCAGCATAACAGCCTGTTTCATGTTTTTGTAAGGACACCAGAGAGATACTGTATGTACTAATTAGTTTGTCATTTAGCATAACAGTTATTGATACCACAAGAAACAGTAATAATAACTCAACAAGTAAACAGAATACGGTTTGGGATAAACATGTGCATTGGTTTAGATGTGACAGCATTGTAGATGAGATCAAAATGTTATTACTTGGGTCATTACAGGTAAGGTATAGGCATGTTATAATGATTTGTAGTGATCTGACTGGAGGCCTCTCCAGTATAATCTCACCCCACACCAACAATAATGGAAACAGACATGTGAAGGGAGGTAACCACTGCTGGGACATGTTACTAGTGAAGGGAGGCCACTGCTGGGACATGTTACTAGTGAAGGGAGGCCACTGCTGGGACATGTTACTAGTGAGGGGAGGCCACTGCTGGGACATGTTACTAGTGAGGGGAGGCCACTGCTGGGACATGTTACTAGTGAATAGAGGCCACTGCTGGGACATGTTACTAGTGAGGGGAGGCCACTGCTGGGACATGTTACTAGTGAAGGGAGGCCACTGCTGGGACATGTTACTAGTGAGGGGAGGCCACTGCTGGGACATGTTACTAGTGAGGGGAGGCCACTGCTGGGACATGTTGCTAGTAAAGAGAGGCCACTGCTGGGACATGTTACTATTGAAGGGAGACCACTGCTGGGACATGTTACTAGTGAGGGGAGGCCACTGTTGGGACATGTTACGAGTGAAGGGAGGCCACTGCTGGGACATGTTACTTGTGAAGGGAGGCCACTGCTGGGACATGTTAATAGTGATGGGAGGCCACTGCTGGGACATGTTACTAGTGAGGGGAGACCACTGCTGGGACATGTTACTAGTGAATAGATGCCACTGCTGGGGCATGTTACTAGTGAGGGGAGGCCACTGCTGAGACATGTTACTACTGAGGGAAGGCCACTGCTCGGACATGTTACTAGTGAGGGGAGGCCACTGCTGGGACATGTTACTAGTGAGGGGAGGCCACTGCTGGGACATGTTACTAGTGAATAGAGGCCACTGCTGGGACATGTTACTAGTGAGGGGAGGCCACTGCTGAGACATGTTACTACTGAGGGAAGGCCACTGCTCGGACATGTTACTAGTGAGGGGAGGCCACTGCTAGGACATGTTACTAATGAGGGGAGGCTACTGCTGGGACATGTTAACAGTGAGGGGAGGCCACTGCTGGGACATGTTACTAGTGATGGGAGGCCACTGCTGGGACATGTTACTAGTGAAGGGAGGCCACTGCTGGGACATGTTGCTAGTGAAGGGAGGCCACTGCTATGACATGTTACTAGTGATGGGAGTCCACTGCTTGGCCATATTACTAGTGAAGGGAGGCCACTGCTGGGGCATGTTACTATTGAGGGGAGGCCACTGCTGGGACATGTTGCTAGTGAAGAGAGGCCACTACTGGGACATGTTACTAGTGATGGGAGGCCACTGCTGGGACATGTTTCTAGTGAGGGGAGGCAACTGTTGGGACATGTTACCAGTGAAGGGAGGCCACTGCTGGGACATGTTAATAGTGATGGGAGGCCACTGCTGGGCCATGTTACTAGTGAGGTGAGGCCAATGCTGGGATATGTTACTAGTGAATAGAGGCCACTGCTGGGACATGTTACTAGGGAAGGGAGGCCACTGCTGGGGCATGTTACTAGTGAGGGGAGGCCACTGCTGGGATATGTTACTAGTGAATAGAGGCCACTGATGGGACATGTTACTTGTGAGGGGAGGCCACTGCTGGGACATGTTGCTAGTGAGGGGAGGCCACTGCTGGAACATGTTACTAGTGAGGGGAGGCCACTGCTGGGACATGTTACTAGTGAAAGGATAGCATTGTTTGGTTTTAAAAACTCAAAAAAAAACAAAAAACACAAAAAAAAAAAAAAACACAAAAAAAAAAAAAAAAGTAAAAAAAAAAATAAAGTTATAACTCTCATTATTCCATTTTACTGGAGGGCCACCTACCTGCTCCTCTGGTTTGAAAAATGTTTGGGACTGCCACATACAGGCACTATCCAAATTAAATTGTCTCCATAGCAGCCTCCACACGTTGTCTCCATTGCTACCTCCAAAAGTCGTCCATATAGCTGCCTCCATACATCGTCCCTTTATCAAACGAGGTGTGTCAGGCAGAAATTTGGGTTGTTTTCATGGATTCCACATCAAAGTTGTTAACTTTGTCGCCACCCTGCTGTGTTATCCACAAAATATACTGGCAAACTTTTATCATTTACCAATATTATTTCAGCGCTTCTTGCGCATCTGTTTACATTCCCCTCACCCGGCATATCCTAAACTTATAAGAACGCTACTACACTTGATCTTATACAAAAGGTTCTTAGAAGTGCTGTTTGGGGAGTAGCCTAGAGACAGGGGCTTGAATTGGCGAAAGCTCGCCTGGCAGCGGAGCGCCAGCTCCATGCGCATCATGCGCTTCTTGCGCATCTGTTTACATTCCCCTCACCCGCCATATCCCAAACTTATAAGAACGCTACTACACTTAACTTGGTGCAGGCTGGGACCGAGTCTGACCCTGGGGCTGGTCATATACTGCCGACGCAGAGAATTGCGGGGCCTACCTCGGTCCAGGTCTCAAAGGCCTACTATACCTCCTCCCACCCCTCCTCCACCTCCTCCTCCTCCGAATTACCATCCGTGGGCATGGCGCCATCAGTCGGTAGCTCTAGGCACAGCAGCAGTGCCGTCGCTAAGCGACAGCAGGCGGTGCTGAAACTGCTGAGCCTAGGCGATAAAAGGCACACCGCCCAAGAGCTATTACAGGGCATTCCACATCAAAGTTGTTAACTTTGTCGCCACCCTGCTGTGTAATCCACAAAATATACTTGCAAACTTTTACCATTTAGGGATATTATTTCAGCGCTTCTTGCGCATCTGTTTACATTCCCCTCACCCGCCATATCCTAAACTTATAAGAACGCTACTACACTTGATCTTATACAAAAGGTTCTTAGAAGTGCTGTTTGGGGAGTAGCCTAGAGACAGGGGCTTGGATTGGCAAAAGCTCGCCTGGCTGCAGAGCGCCAGCTCCATCCCAAGATCCAACTAACATAGTTGCAGCACCTTTAATCTACTACTAGTTCACTGCCTCCATAATAATAATAATAATAATCTTTATTTATATAGCGCCATCATATTCCGTAGCGCTTTACAAATCATAGGAAACAAATACAAATGTATTGTAACAGAGCACAACATTTGTATGGAACAACAGGAGTGAGGTCCCTGCTCGCCAGAGCTTACGGTTTATGAAGATGATGGGGTAACACGAGGTAAAAGAATATTTAACGGTCAAGCCATTCTTCTTAGGGAATAGAACAAAATATAATAAATGGAATTGCTGTCGCTTGAACCACTCAGCCGTCATCTTATATACCAGGTCCAGGGTGAATGGGACTGCAGAGAAGTCTGGTGCCTGTTGGTTGCTGGATAACAGATGGGAGGACGACACAGGACGGGTTAGTAGAAGAGTTAAAACTTCATGCAGTTAATGAGTGTTATAGGCTTGCCTAAAGAAATGGGTTTTAAGAGCACGTTTGAAACTTTGGAGGTTAGGTATTAGTCTGATAGTCCAGGGCAGAGCATTCCATAGAATTGGTGCAGCTCTAGAGAAGTCTTGGAGACGCGAGTGGGAGGTCCGCACTAGGGTAGAGGTTAATCTAAGATCACTGGCGGATCTAAGAGCACGGGTTGGGCGATAGACTGAGATAAGAGAGGAGAGGTAGGGGGGTGCAGCATTATACAGAGCTTTATGGATGAGGGTTATTATTATTTTAAACTGTATTCGAAAGGAGACTGGCAGCCAGTGCAGCGACTGGCATGAACTGTAAGCATACATGGTCCCCTTATCAAACGAGCTGTGTCAGGCAGAATTTTGGGTTGTTTTCATGGCTTCCTCATCAAACTTGTTAACTTTGTCGCCACCCTGCTGTGTAATCCACAAAATATACTGGCAAACTTTTATCATTTACTGATATTATTTGAGCGCTTCTTGCTCACCTCCTTTGGTTCCTCTCTGCCACCCATTGGTTTTAAGCCTGAGTCCATTTGGGGTATGTTGCCAGGACACTCTCTAGCCTGCCGCTGCTGCCGCTGCCTCTGCATAGTCCCCTATAGTGTCAGGGTCAATTATTGGATGTTTTAGATGCTATCTAGCCTCATTCGGTCACTCTGTCATGGCCATGCTGTTGCCCATACTTTTGGCATAATGGTGCGATTAAGCAGCCTCAGAGGCATCCATGCATGCTGCCCCTGCTGTTTCCTGTCCATTTCCGTGGTGTTTCCATCCTTTTGAGGTTCCCAGGTGCTTGGCCAAGCTTCCCTGTGCAGATCCTTGGTCCCCTTGAAAAATGCTCGAGTCTCCCATTGACTTCAATGGGGCTCGTTATTCGAGACGAGTATCGGGAAAAGTTCGTCTCGAATAACGAGTACCCGAGCATTTTAGTGCTCGCTCATCTCTAGCAATAACCCTTTTACTCTTAACACTCTGAAGAACTGCATTAGATTACCCATAGGCTGCTATAGTTTAGAGATATTCTTACTGATTATAGAGGATTATACAGCAATGCTCGGAAAACAAGGATTTCTAAAGCCTAGATCCTAAGGGTGCTGACACTGTATAGTTTGAGACTGCAGGCCTTTTAAAATGAGGAAAGCTGGTACTGCTGCTGTTGGTGTAGTTATGGGGCTGGCATTGTAGTCAGAAGTGTTCAGTCTCTGCCTGCTACAAGTTCCTCTGGTGTAAGTAGGACCAGGGTATGCAGTATGTACTGGCAGGCTTCAGTAGGCCACATAAAGGCATTTGTCAATTATATGACAGTACCCCAACTTCCATGGGATTATTTTCCTGACAGAGCCCTCCATCTTGCTCCCCTTCAAAGTAGTAAAGCCATTTCAGCTGCAAGTAATGGAGCAGTTACTCCACTGCTGTATGATGACTCTCCTGGTTCAGCGAAGCAAACGAGTTCCCAGTGGCAAGAAACCTAAAAAAAAAAAAATACATTTAATATTTAAACAGACTGCCCAACTTGAAATAATGAAATGTATATACTTGAGAAAACTTACCGCAGTGTCTCAATGAGCCGTTCCTCTGGTGTCACAGACCGCCTCATGTTGGTATCCTGAAACCGGAGCCCCGATCGCAGGTCCGCCAAAAGACGATCAAATGAAGTCACAGTCATCCGAACGTAGTTGTGAAACTTGTCCGGATGCTGGCGCAGGTCAGCGTACAGGTTCATGAAGTGACCCCTCCTAGGCCGCTCGGCAACAATGGGATGAACCCAAAATCGCCTAGTCGAGCGCCGCTCCTCCTCACGCATTGCAGAACACCTTCGGAGAAAGCGCAGAACAACCCAGTCCAGGAGCAGATCGTCTGTGGGATTGTACGCCATCGCAAAAGATAAGAAGTGCCAGAAACCAGAACCAGAAGCAGCAATGGAGACTAAACCTTGCTCTCACAAAAGTCAAAATGGAGTCTGGGCCGGTCAGGTGACCAAATTTGGGGATGGGCAAGCTTTTGTCATCATTTCTCATTATTTGCTGGCCCCCCGTATTTTGTACGGACACGGTACGGATACGGTGCAATACGTGCGCATACGGGTAAAAACGGCACGTATATACGGCACAATACGCCAGAAATATACAGAACGTGAAAATTTAAAAGATCGTGTGAATGCACCCTAAGACAGTAAAATTAATCTTATACAAAATTAGAACTGAACTTTAGTTGTCCTTCCTTTTTGCTTGAATAACCACATTCCGTCTTGTGCAACGATAAATCTAATAAGCTATCGACGTATACCTAATTGCATCTTCCAAACTAATTGGCAATAACTGGGAGTCACAACCGTTCTAGGTCTTTACATTATTTCACTGAACTGCAGAATCTATATATCAAATATATAACCCTGAACTTGCTGAAAATGTCAGTTCAATTATGTGTTGAGTACATTGTCCATTCTGTTACGAAGTAGATTAATAGTGATATTACTATTTACAGACAGATTAATTTCCATAAAATGTTATAGAGCAAAACCTTGAGTTGGCCGCTTGCCGATGACTTGCTGTATCAGTATATCTATCAATATTGGAATCTTATCGCAAGAGCAAAAAGAAAAAAATGTAAAGATTAAAAATAAGTGAATGAAATATACTGCTTTATTAGTGTTTTATTTAGTTTGTGTATATATCCAGAGGCTTGTAAATCACAGAGGAATATGATATTGCTATATGAGTAACAACTAATTTTTTCCTGACCAAATATCAACATAATCACTTAGAAACAAGCAAATCATTAGAAATGTCACGTAAAAAAGTGTTCAGGCATATCACATAGAGAAGCATGAGCTGTAACTGCCACATTGAAAAGGATGTATATATGCTGACATGTGGTAAGGAGTTAAAGGGGTTGGCTAGTTTACCTCATGTTTTGTAATGTGTGTGTAAGTGTGGGGGGAGCAGGATATAAGGTAATTAACCAACACACATCTATTAAACATATAGGGGCATTTACTTACTCGTCCCATTGACGCCGCCGATCCGGAATGTCCAACGAGGTTTTGTCCAGTTTCCTGCATGTGTCACTTCTCCCGTTGAGGTCCGCCGGAGTTCACCTTCTTCTTCCGGGTGCGTGTGAGTGCTGATCTTGCGACACAATTTGGTTTTAGAATGCAGCGGTTTGTCCGAATCAGTCGGTTGTCCGACGTCCATGCCCCCAATTTGTATCACATGCAAGCTGGCGCCGATGCGCCACAATCCGATCGCTTACGCCCAAATCCCGGGACAATTCAGGGCAAATCCGAAAAAAATTTTGAAACCCGGCGGAAATGCATCCAACGGACCCTTAGTAAATGTGCCCCATTGTGTCTTTTCATCAGCCAGGCTTTCCTGACCATAAAATGGCCGCACATGGAGGGTCATGTTCATCTTTCTATAAACAATTGCCCTTCCAAGACCTTGATCTTATATTCATGAATACTATCATAGGGTCCTGACAAGGCAATTGTTCATGGACAGATGGAGGTCACATGACCCTCCATCTGCAGCCATTTTAGGGACAGGATTGTCTGGCTGAGACAAGAGGTAGAAAACAAGAGCTCCCTTTACATATCAAGAACTATTAATAGATGTCTATTGGTAAACTACCTAGTACCCTGCCCCCACACTTACACACACATTACAAAAGCATGAGGTAAAGTGGACAATTCCTCTAAACATCTTTTTATCAATATTGTTTATATGGGAATTAAATGCGAAGTAATTATTTTCATAATTTGGTCTAAGCTAATTATTTTATGAAAGTTCTATAATAGGTTACAGAAACTGTGTATATGTTAAATAAGTGTATACAGAATATCTATATGAGCCTGATAAAACACATACACAATGCATGTATGTACATACGCAACACAATTTGTTTGTGTTTAAACTCAGTTCTCAGTTATCAGTTCATCTAATTCAACCTAGAGGCATCTGTTCAGTGCATGCCAGACCAGAATAAAGCTATCAACAGCAAGTTGGCACTGCAAAAATATTACTTTCCCCTGTGAACTCTGCTCATCTGTTAAAAGTTTAGCACCTGGAGCCAAGAATCATGTTCTGTGCTGCCAAATCAGGCTACGTGGCTTAAGTTTGTCCAGATCAGTGACATATAATTCCCCTGCTTTTCTTTCATTCATTCCAGTAGCAATGTGTTGCATGTTGTATGTACAGAGAGTTTAATTGTTGCCCTCACAAGTAACTGTGGTTCATCAGATAAGAGAAGTATACAGTATAAATGCAGTTTATCAAGTCTATGAATAGCTCATATATGATGATAAGTTTACTATAAGTCAGAGGTATATGCCTAGAAAGAGATGAAACATTTTATACATACTGAGTAAAAGAATTTTACAAACAGAAACAAAAAGTTTTCCAGAAAGTAATAAATTGGCGCTTTTTAGTAGCCCTACAGCTTGGTTTGTGTAATGCTACATTTCGAAGAAAGAAGATTCCACAATATTTATCTACAGACTGTACAATGTTTTTCCTCTATTTCTCTGTCTTTTGTAAGAGCATTTTATCATTTATTCTTTCTCGACTCCTTCCTTGTCATCCTCCAATTAAGTATATCCTTCTTTGTAGTATATCCTTTCCAACATGAACTTTCCACACAAGTGAACATTGGTTCTATCCTGCACTACAAACTAAAGTCTTGTTACTGTCATTCCCTTTTCTAAAAAAAATTCCTGGACACATTTGATGATATGAAATGTCTAATGGTTGTGCCTCTTATGGCTCTTTGGCTCCTTGGTTTCTTCTCCTTTCACTAGTTAGCTCCTATTTTCAGGTACATTAAAGCCGGCATACTTCTTCTTCTGACCCCTCAGGATATGTCTACCGAGGCAATATAATCATCCCATATTAATTATGTCCATGTTTCCATTAAACTTTCTTTGTACAATTAACTCACTCTCTATTCTTCACTTTTTATCTCTGCTGTTGTTCCTGAAGGCAGAAAGCACATGTATGGGTCTGGGTTTGTTTGTCTGTTATTTCAGACTTTTCTTGGCTTTTCTGATGGTCAGATGTATCTTAGAAGTTTTCCTTATTGTGTTGTTTGGTCTTTGGTGAATTTGCGACTTTTAAAAAGTTGCAAAATGTCATAATCAGTTGTAAGCTAATTTCTACGCCTGGTCAGAGACTGCCATAGATTTGCACAAAAATGTGAGACTTTTTTGCGACTTTTTGCAAAAGTTTCAACTTTGACATCTGGATTCAGGTGATAACTCAGGGAAAACTGCAGAAAACTAGACAATGACAAACTTTGAAGAGAGACTGTTTTAGTCTCAAAGTCGCAAATGAAGACAAGCACCATGAAAAGTCTCAAAAGTTAAAGAAACCAAAAGTTTGATAGATTCCCCCCTCTGTTCCCATCTTTCTCTACAGACCAAATAAGGATGCTCTATTTTCAATCATTATTTTATAATCCTCCTGTCAAACAGGGCATCTCTCATAAAAAGTTCATGATAAATTGACCTAATGCTCTACAGCTAATTGTGGACTGAACTCCTTAAGGACGCAAGGTTTTTTTGATCATTTCTCGCTCTCCACCTTCAAAAATCCATAACTTTTTCATTTTTCCGTGTACAGAGCTGTGCGAGGACTTATTTTGTGTGTCACAAATTTTACTTTTCTGTGATGTTATTTGTCATTCCATGCTGTATACTGGGAAGGTGAAAAAAAAATCCATATTTGAAAAAATGGGGAAAAAAACACATGTGTGTCATTTTCTTGTGTGCTCAGTTTCTACGACTTTTACGACATTTGGGCGCCATTTTCCGTGCCCTTCGGCAATAACCGTTTTTATATTTTGATAGATCAAGCAGCGGCGATGTGTTTGTGATTTTTACTTTTTATTATGTTTTAGGGAAAGGGAGGTGATTTGAATTTTTAATATTTGATTAATTTCAAAAATGTGTTAAACTTTAAAAAAAAAAAAATTTGCACTATTTCTTAGACTCTCTTGGGTTCTTTAACCATAGATTGTCTGCTCGTTCCTACCATATAATTCATTACTACTATATTGCAGTAAATGGCATTTTTGCATAGGATTCATTACAATGAGCAGGTTAACACCCGCGATCAGTGCAAGCACCGAACGCGGGTGTTAGCGATGGGTCTTTATGCAGCATTGCCCATCACTGTATGAAGAGGGCTTAGCCCATGAGCACTCTTCATACACCCTTCTTAGCTCTGCGGTGGATATACCTGCAGCAGAGTGTGAAGGGGTGAAACTGCAACCTTGCGCACTGACAGATTGAACTGAATCTGGAACCGCTAAAATCATGTAAGCATGCAAAATCATACTTTTCAGCATTTCCTCTTTTATGTGAAATCTCCCCCAATTACCTATCAAAATAAATCTCCTTCATAGCCATGTGGAAATGAGCAGACACCTTATGTACCACTTCTTCTTTCTACTATGTATTGAATGATAATTACAATCCAAAGAAATCCATTGGGGCACAAGTATCGTAATTCACCCTTTGTGTGCCTGCTTATTTGGCTTTTTTGCTGGTCAGAGGTATTTTGGAGGTTTTTCCGTATTAATAAATGTGGCATTTTTTCTTATTTAGAAAGTCTCAAAAAAGCTATTTCTTATGCTTGGTTGGGGCAGGTTTGGATTTTTAAAACATTGCAACTTGCACATGTGGATTTGGGTGATAACTCACGGAACGCTTAACCGTAGCAAACTTTTAAGGAAGATTGTCTTAGGTGCAACAAAAGCCCCCATGTGTCATGAAAAGTTACAAATAAAGAAGAAAAGTAAGTCTAACCAAAACCTGCTATCCATTCAAACAAAAACATTGTCACATAAGGTTGTAGGGAACCAGTAGTGGATCATAATACGTCCTTTTTGGATCCAACAAGGCGCAAGGATATGTAAGCCACATAAGACAGTGATCAGCCAGATTGGTTTCATCGACTTAATGGAGAAGTAGGCAAGTATGTCACCCAGTTATTGTATATGAACATCTACAATGTTCTAAATTGCTGCTTATGATTGTATATCTACTGGGTATGAAAGCATCATTATACCATGCACATTATGCCTCTGAGCACTAGGGCCATGATATCAGTCACTTTATACTTATACTATTTTACATAGGGGTTCAAGCTTTGCAATCGGTCCAGGGTGCAGGAAGCACATTTCTTTGCGGCTATTGATAGAGGACTAATGACCAAGAAAATAATCTACTATTCTTGCACTGTGTCAGCACATGTTCAGTTCCGGTTTACAGAAGAAAGCCTGATTACTTGCTGGGCTCAAGACTGCCCACTGAGCACTTGCAAGCTTAAATATAGGGAAAACGTGTTCCTCTGCAGTAAGACATCCATCAACACCCCCCAACGTATGTTCCCAAATCCAAGATTACCAATAACATTCCTTAAGATGATGTAGCTGAGGAAGATTTGCCTTTCAACTTTCCACATTTATTTATTCTTATATAATAAATTGATTGACCTGTGTACATGTAAGTTAGTAAATAATCAAAGTTGTAGTGTAAGTTCAATCATACAATAATTATATGCAAACTGATTTACATCACATTACTACAAAACTACTGCAACACATAAGCCACATGACACTTAAGTATCTCATTTATTTTCTGGCTTTCTTGATGAAACATCCTGCCATTCCTGGATCGCTGTCAGGGTCCTTAGCTGTTAACAGGTGTCTCGCATTGCTAAATGTTTTAAAACATGAACTCATTTCCAACATTAAGTATAAATGCATGCCTGTCTTAAGTATGTTGGCTGTAAATGAAAATTAACACCAGGAAGCATTAGAAAAATCTTATAAAAGTCAAAGTGTATATTCATTTAATATGACCTCATGTTCTAGTTGTTCAAACCTTGTTTTATTTGTGTTATAATATTACACTTAAAGGGAGTATGTCAGCAGTTTTTACCAAGGGTGTTTTGGGGAGCTGTTTTTCATACCTTTTTGTATGTAGTTAGTAGCATCAGGGTTAAGTAAAGCTGAAAGACCACTCAGAGCCCTTCCAAGAGCTTCAGAACTGGATTAAAAGTTCATGCAAAGACATGAATAAAGTATCCCAGTGCACTCCCCATCCCTACACTCACATGTTTATTTCTCTATGTTTTTCATTTGCAACATTCCCTATGCATGATTTGATGAGAAGCAAAAGAAAAGACAGGGGGAGGGGTCATCCTGCACTGTGTAAAAAGTTCAAACTTTTATTCTATGATCCATTAATATGCATTGGACAATATGTGATTAGCTGACGCGTTTCAAGCCTACACAACTAGGCTCCTAGTAGTAGCATGATACAACTATGACTAAAAGTTTTGTCACTCAAAGCGTGTAGGCCCAGCGTCTACTATGCTGAAATTATTTTAATGGATTTAAATAAAGACATGTTAGATTTTTATGATGGTTCCTGGATCCCACTTTTGTTTTCCTACTCAATAACAAAGTTTGCTACATAATTAAGATTTATTATAAAGTTTCTTTCTGTGGAAACGGTAGTAAATGGCATAAAGTAATTAACCCAATACAGTATATTATTATAAAGGAAAGAAGAGCAAATTATAAATAACACTGATAAATGCAAGGGTATGCACATAGGAAGGGGTATGCATATTTAATAAGGGGAATACATGAGAATATTTACTGTTGGGAAAACAGTTGAAAAACTCATATGAAAAAATGAATTTCACAATGGTTGACCTTTTTTTTAATGCATTTAAAGTATATGCCAGGAAAGCTTCCGATGTACACAAAAAAATATCTAATATCAGGAGTAGACAGTTTTTGCTCTGAATATACTATTAATTACACAGCATGAATGGAAATGAATCCTCCACCCTAAAGTCTCATTCTGTCATCTTATGGACCATTTGTCATGGCATCTAATTAGAAGCCAAACAAGGAGCCCCACCACCATCACCATCTTTCAGCATTACATGCAGGGGACTGGGGCTATTTTTTAAGGGTGACAATTTAGGGGAATCTCTTTGATTAATGTTCCATAGTCCAGTTAAATCCATGCCGTGGATCGCGGGCACGCCTGTGCCCCTCTCGGTGCCGCGGTCCCTGCTGCCGCTGTCCCGCTCCCCGGCTTGGATTCACCTCTCCTTGCTCCTGGCTGTGCTCCTGCCTCCCGACTAGGCCGCAAATTCCCGCTCCTAAGGCGTGCGCTAGCTCTTCCAAATTTAAAGGGACAGTGTCCACCTGTTTCGAGCTTGTTATTCTGGCTCGCCCTTATAATCCAGCACCTCCCTTAACTCCCCACCGGATCTTCAGCATTCTTCAAGGAACTTCCAGGGTTTCCAGACCTCGCCTTCCAAAGTGGTTCCTGTTGAAGTGAAAGCCATTCCCAGTGTTCCCAGACACTCCTGTGTGTCTCCGGCATTCCTAGATGCTCCTGTGTGTCTTCAGTCTGCCTTCATGTTCCTGCTGTGCCTTCCAGGCTTCCAGTCCAGCGGTGTCTTCAGTTTGTGCCAGCATTATCAGTGTTCCTGTGTTACCAGTGTTCCTCCGTGTTCCTGCTTTCATCCCAGGTTTGGACTGTATCCTGCACTTCCTCCTATCCCTGCTACCTTGGCTGCCATCGCGGGCCTAGTCGCACCCGTGGAATGACCTGGTTGCACCCGCCACAGCAAGACCATCCTGCTTTGCGGCGGGCTCTGGTGAAGACCAGGTGCCACTTAGACTCCGGTCCCAGGTGTCAGCAAGTACCATCACCTCCCACGGTGGTCCAGAAGGTCCACAGACTCTTCCCAAAGAGACTCTCCTCCCGGTATTCCCTAGTACCCTCCGTGACTGTGACAGTTGTCCCTACGAACTGTGCCAGTACAGTGACAATCTTCATAAACTGAATATCAGGTGATGAAGGTAATTTGTGAGGATGGGGGCATTGCAGTGTCACTTTTCTCTCCACATCTTATACAGAGTTCCAAGTTGTTTTTCTGTACAATTCTGAATCACCCAGAATATAGGACATCTTTTGTATCTTGTTACTATGCAAGTTAACAGGTTGGTGGCAGTTTGTAGGTATAAATCCTTATGTCAGTTTCCCTTTAAACTGACATATATAAAATAAATATTCATGGCATACTAGATGGACATATCACCAGAAAAATGGGTTAATCCATCACTTCTATTCCCTCATTCTTTGTGCCCTCTTTTCCCTCGGTATGCTTTTTACAGCTTCATACATATGAATATGTATTTTGAATTGAAAATGGAAACTATGTATACAAAAAGTGTATATGCTTGTGGTTGAATTCCAACCCTGGTCCTAACCCATGTCCTGCCGCTCCACCTTGTTTACTGCCAAGCCACTTTGTTGATAAATAGCTACCTATAATTTAGGGCAGTGGTGGTGAACCTATGGCATGGGTTTCTATGGGCACCCAGGCCTTAACCCAAACATAGAGTTTGCCAGACCGGCTCAGACCGGACTTCCTCCTGCGGTTCAATACAGCCCAGGAAATGCCATGCTCAGCGCAATTTTAAAGCAACATCCTTGGCTGCTGGGCTTCAGGAGGAATGATAATGTGTGGATAGAGATAGATTATTGTTGGTGCTCCTGCTCTGGGAACCCTGATTGTTCCTCTTCAGGGGACCCTAAATTCAAGTTCTTTCTATTGTATTGGTGAACTCAAAACCTGTGATCAATAAGTTACTGCTTAAATTGTCATGTTAGCACTTTGCTACATATAAGTGGGTTTTGGTTGTACGTTGGGCACTCTATCTCCAAAAGGTTCACCATTACTGATTTAGGGCATATCCTGTGCACATACTAAGAATCAGTAACCTAATACCATTTTAATCAGGAGGTAAAGGTAATATTATTTTATCACTAATTGTAATTTAGTTATTTTAAAGTTCTTAAAATCATTCAGTGAAGATGTTCTACTGCAAAAATACAATTCAATTATTTGTTCACAGAGTTAATATAAGCGACTACAGTTCATTAATTTAAGAAAAAAATGTCAGTGTTTTAATTAGAAACAGTGACATTTCAACATAGAATGAATCTAACAAGTAACATCTTCATGATTACTAATGTTTCCTGTCTGAATTGTGAAGACTTCCAAAGACATATGATTGGTGCTGTATTATCAGAGACATTGGGAGGAACCAGTATCAGCTTCCTCTTCTTCCATGACCTGAACACCTGCATCCTGAGTGGAAAGGGGCCAGCTTTATTAAAATGATAATTTCGTCAGAAACAGGAGTCATATCAGCAGAACTTGAAATGTTGATTACGTACATGAATGATTGAGTTTTTTTCTTGTTTCCAGGAGATTCTACAGCTCAGATACAAAAGACACAAATAAGTTAATAGAACAGAATGAACTTACAGGATATTCTCCAAAAAGTGCTAGGAGAAGTAAAACAGAGCATGGCAGATGTATTCTTAACACATAAAAGAAAGTATTTCTACTAAAGAATTTGTTTTACCAAAGCACACATCTGCTAAACACTGGATGCTCTGGGATGAAAAGCAACTTAATAATAATAATATATTAGCTGTACTTACATGATCTTGTTTCTTCAGATTGAAGTAGACTGCCATGAATCATGCTTGAACATGCACAACCAGCCATATATTTCTCATACTACTGCAAATGACATTCAGGATGCATTAATAAGCTGTTTTGCAAACAGTTTATCCACTCTGATAAGCTGATAAAAGGTTTAGAAGACTACAAAATTAAAGAGATGAGAAACCTCTAAGTTTTGATTTGGGGTCTAGGTGCTCCCACACAACCTATACATATCTTTGAATTAGCAGCCGAACACTCAATCTGGTGAATTGATGCCCCTAGCCAACTAGCTATAGCTGTGATTGGCCAGAGGGACACCTTAGGGAACATTCCTGGCCAATCAAAGCTCACAGCAACATCCATGTTCAGCTACCAAATAAGCAATATTTCTGCTTCAAGTGGGACACACCCAAGCCCCAAAACGAAATGGAAACCCAAATGTAAACCTAATGTCTGATCATCTCTTTAGTCTTTGACCTAGCTGGCATTTATCTTGTCTTCCTGCTCAAGGAGAACTTGAGCTCCCATTTAAAGAAAATCTTCCATTTGATTTCATACATTATGAACCAAACTTACCTTGAGAAGGCCCTAGCTACACTGACCAGAAGCATATCTTGTTTAATCCCTGAGCTGAGTGGTTTTGCTAAAAAAACAATTATAACATTCAGAATCTTGGGAAAGCTGGATTGCTTTCATCCTGCATGTTACACGGTTCTCCCTGAACTGTCCAGACAGGACTAATCAAGCAGAGCTGGATTACTCATTCACAGCAGCTGGGGGATGGTGCAGCAACAAAGTGATTACATCATCCTATGCGCAGTGTATAACTAATGTGAGAGAAGAGCACCGAAACCCAAACAGAAGTGACAGAGCCTTATTATCATAATTTTATAATTGTTTTTTCAGCAAAACCACTCAGCTGAGGTATTAAACAAGATGTGATTCTGCATCAGTGTAACTACAGCATTTTATGTTTGGTACATAATGCATGAAATCAAATGGTAGATTTCCTTTAAATATCTTGCAAATAGATAAGCACATATAACTCTCTTATAGGCAGCACATGGAAAAACACAGGAGTTTTTGCACCATATTAGCAATATCTATGTGTGTCTCTGCATCTTTTTCACTTAGCTTAAGCAAGCTGAGCTCTCTTTCCAATGAATGGGAGCTGATCTGTAGTTACCTAATGTGACCACTACACAGGAAACATATCTGTTTACTTCATGTACCATTAACAATGTATCAGCTGCTTAGAACAGCTTATATGTGGAAATTCTGGGGCCTGAGGACTTATTCTGTGGCATGCCCTGGAAATCCCCTTTAAGTTTGAACAACACCACTGATACTTTTAATGTGTGATATTTGTTAGGTTGGTGATTTTATATATTATATGTATGCATATTTGCTATATTTCCATTTCTAGAGCTTTTTTACATATTCAAAGTAGAATGAAAACAATGGACATAGTGTACGTTCCAAAAACTTGCTAACATTCTTGTTCAAAATCTATTATATGGAAAGCTTTTCTGTCATTATAATTTATTGTAGTATTAATCCAGAATGTGTTTTTACCAGGTTAGGCCACTGAAGAAAACCTGTGTCTTATAGAAATCAGACTGAGAAGTACAAATCATGAATCCCAAATGGAGGTCTAAGCACACATCAAACAGTTGGCCATATGGACTGCGTTATGGAATGGGAATGATCTTACTTATATAATAAAGTTTGGGAAGTGGTCCCGCTTAACTCTGCATTTAATGTTCCTATGGAAAAATGACACTTAAAAGAAAAAAAGTAGAAGATTAAAGTGTAGTGACCCCTTCCCTTTCTATGCCCCTTATTATGAGTAGCATGAATATGATCTGAAACTTTTAGCCAGCACTTTGTAAGTTTAATGATGTCACATGGGACTGAAATGAAAAACAGGAGGCCAAATTATTACTGATAATCAACAAAACAATTTAAGAACTTGATTTGGGCATTTAAGAACGACATGAAAATAAGATATATAAGTTAGTAGAAAACAACCAATTAGCAAATAGTAAAACATTTAACCCCTAAAAAAGGTTCAATTGAGATGTAATTGATAAATGTAGTAGATTATATTAGGCATATACTTTTGTTGAATTTAAATGTTTTAT
Source organism: Engystomops pustulosus (assembly GCA_019512145.1). Taxonomy (NCBI): domain Eukaryota; kingdom Metazoa; phylum Chordata; class Amphibia; order Anura; family Leptodactylidae; genus Engystomops; species Engystomops pustulosus. Next base: position 95,647,138 of record CM033644.1, read on the forward strand.
TAGTAATAAAGAATTAAGTACTATTAAAACTTCGGTTTTCTGTCCGTCTTTGCACATAAGTACATGTGCAAACCAAACCCTTCTGTCTCCTGCAGACATTGCTCTGGGTCACTAATTGTTAGCTTGCTGTTGATTGACAAAATCTCTCTCTACTCAAATTGCCATCTAGTCTTATGTCTGACTATTGATCTAATCACATTTCAGAAAGGGGCTACGGATTTTCCTATAACGTCTTGTGGATTCATATTCTTTGACTGGGAAGTGCGAGTTTGTACCAAACTTTGCTGGTGCGGGGCGCAAGGACTTGACTGCCACGGTGAACAGTGGCAATTAAATTGATGCTGCAGGGTGCCGCAATTTTGGGCATATTAGTTCCTTGCAACACATTTATTCAGGGTAATAGTTTTTGCCAATTTTATGAGTAGTATTACAATGGGGCATGGAAATAGTTTTCTAGTTTTCTGGAGTGAACTTGACTAACTAATAGAAGATGCAAAGTATGACTAAATAGTCATAAACTGTACCTCAAATCCAGCATCAAACATTGATAAATTTTGTGCAGCTGGATTATATAGATTATACAGTCTACTATAACTCTGCAGTGTTCTACTTTGCTTTGGTTATGATAATTCCTCCCCCATAAAATCAGCAATGCTCACTAGTAAAACCACTAAACACCAGAATGATTTTGAAAATTTCTAGCAGTTTAAAGGGAGAGTATGTTATATAAGAACCACCCTATAAGTGAGTCAATAGTTGTTTAGACATATAAGGTGAGTACAATTAATGCTCACCGAGTTAGCAGACAATCCAATGAAACCTCCTGGTGTGTCTCGGATCCACACATGACCAATGTATCAACAGTATAATATTGATAGAAAAATTGTGATCCAGTGGTCAATCGGATGGTTCTTCAATTTCATTATTTATCCATAATCATTATTAAAACATACAACTCCAGTATAGAATCCATGTGCTACACAGATTTTGAGCTTTATGAAACATTCTTCTTTATGGCCATAGAGGATGCTGAAGCACTTCCAATAAAATGTAGAAATCTTCATTTATTAAATCAGTAACACTAGGGTTCCAACATCTTGGATGGGATTGTTGCTCCCCATGATGTCATCGAGGAGTGTATGTGCTACCGATTTCATCATAGGGGGTTGATGATCCAGAACAAGATGGTGGTGCATTTGCCGGAGGCAGTTAATGGTTAACACTATTTGCAGGTGTCAGCAGTGTGTGTTTGCTGCATTAAGCAGCAAACAACCAGGGTGTATGATGAATTCTGTTCCCCTGTTGGGGAACATCATGGTACGACAAGGGATCTCCAGGAAAATGGAGATTCGTTTGCACATACACATTCCAATCTAGTGGAAAGGGAAGAATAATTAAACAGGCAGCTTCTGGGCACAAAGTTATTATTTGAAGAGTCAAGTTTTACACATTTAATGGTTATTAAAGAATTCCAAAGGGGAGATCTGATATACATTTTTATAATGATGCTACCCAAAAACAATGGGAAGGAAATCTCTCTACTTTGGGTGAAGAACATCACTGATGCCTGGCAACAAATCTCAAGAGAACCCTGCACAAGACAATAAAGTCTTTGTATGGATTAAGATTTAGTTATTATGTCACCAAAATTGATATTTGTTTCAATAGTATCATTAATAAATTATTTATCTCCTTAAGGACCTTGGACAAAAATGTTCATCCAGATTGGCTGCGAATTCAGCCCCCTTGGACATATAACTGTCAACAGTGACATCAGTATGGGAGTTTGGGATTGTGATAGCTGGGATTGCAATCCCAGCTGTTTAAACCTTTAGGAGCTGCTGTATAGGGCTTCTGTGTGTGCACCTGCCACGATTGAACCCCACACCATTTTTGGGGGGTTGCCAATCATCACCCCAGAGTTGTCTTCGGAAGCACAGTGGCAGATCCTGTCAGAGACAAGATATTTCAGTGTGCATGTCAGCCTATGCATAGGCTGACTAATGTAATACACTGCTATATATCAGTATCACATGATCCCTTATTCAAGTTCCAGAGTGTAACATTAAAAAATTTAGAAAAAAACAACGAAATAAAAAAAATAAAAGTAAAAAAGTCCTCTAAATGCACCATAAATGGCCCAACCGCACATATAACATATCTCCACATCCATATTAACCTGTACAATAAAATAAAATCATTATTAAACCTGTACAGTGAAATAAACAGCTGTCCAAGTCAGCGGTGACAGCTGTCAGAAGTGACAGTGTGCGGGAGTCCTGCTGTATGCGATAGCTGGGATTGCGATAGTCGCAATCCTGGGTGCATACGGGGGGTGCTTATAGTCTCCTGGCAGCCCCAGGGTCTGAGGAAGGATCCCTGAACTGTCTTCAGCTGCTGAGTGAAAGATCCTGTTTCCAACAGGATCTGTCACTGTGCATGTCAGCCTATGCATCTGCATAGGCTGATTACTCTGATACAGAGCCATACTTCAGTATTGCAGTGCATCAGTTTATACAAGCGGTCACATGATCGCTCGTTCAAGTCCCAAAGTGGGACAGTAAAAAATTGTTGAATATAGTTATAAACATTTTTAGAAATAAAAGAATAAAATAAAAAATTATAAAAGTTCCCTAAATGCCTCATATATTATAAAACTCCCACATATAATAAAAAAGTGAAAATCACCACACAATCCGCACATATATTGCTCTGTCCATAACAACATGTGCAATAAAATAAAACAATTACTCAACCCATACAGTGAATACTGTAAAAAAAATTATAAAAACATTATTATACAAAATTAGGATTTTTGCGCATCCAACAAAAAAACAAAAAGTCATGAAAATGTCACATTCTAACAAAATGTACAACTCATTCCATAAAAAATAAGCCCTAATATAGCTCAAACAACATCAAAAATCTAAATGTTATGCAACTTAGAAGATCGCAATGCAAAGGTACGTGATTTTTCTCTCTAAATGAGTTTTTTAATCTGCCAAATTATTCAAACATAAAACAGCTATATAAATGAGATATTGCTGTAACCATACTGGGGCTCATTTACTAAGGGCTCCGCGGCCGCATTTCCATCGGGTTTCTCGAATTTTTCCGTTTTGTGCTGAATTCCGACGGGATTTGGTGCACGCGATCGGATCACGACAGAAATCGGGGCACGTGACTGTCGGACAACCCAACGGATTCGGAAAAACTTCAGAATTTAAAAAACAAAATGTGTCGCAAGATCAAGCACTTACATGCACCAGGAAGAAGCAGGTGAACTCCGGCGGACGAGCTTAATGAATCTCGACAGACCCAAATCCTCGACGGAGAACGCATGGCGGGGATCGCGACTGGACCGGGTAAGTAAATTTGCCCCAATATGTTTTGTGAGAAAGTAAGACGTGTTGTTTGGGGGGCCCGGTATCTATTGTATAGGCATATGAAGGGTGTTTAGTAAAAAGCCCTTGGGATATCTGTTGTAACCTAAGGGTTAATGCAGACATGTAGTAAGCAGGGGTAGTCTTTTTTGTTGGCCTACCTAGCATAGACACCCTTGTAAAGTACTATGAGTAGGGGTAGGCTGCCTACTCCTTCTTGGCTTTGGTCCAGTTTTTTTGTATATCCCACAGGTGCAGGGCACAGGACTCGTTAGTGGCTGATATAAAGCCCAGGCCAGAAGCAGCAGGGGAGGCAGTACCAGAGGATCTGAATGCTGGACTGTGTTCATACAGCCTCCATATATCCTGCTGGCCAAGAGTGGGTGCCTGGCAGCCAAGTGCACATATAGAAAGGGACCTGCTATTGTATTACACAAGTAGGTTTTGTGATGGTAACAACAATTTTTCAGCGTAATGCAAAGGTTCCTTGAACAACACAAAAATGGTTGGCATGTGCCTTTAACAATATCAAAGATTTAGCAGGCATTGCTTAATTTGCTCAGTGTCATCTGAGCTCTGTTTTTATTCTTTAACTGCAGACATGGAGTGTTACTAAAAATATAATATATTGCTTCATTCTTGCCTTTATTAGAATTTCCTCTTGAGTTTGATAGAACTTGTAGATTTTAACTAGAAGGTGAAAATGAAATAGTGCATCTGTGGAACATTCCTTCATAGCGCCAGGCTACACTCTTTTCTAATCCTTTAAGCACCAAAGTTCCCTGTGTTGTGGTTTAAATATAGTTGCACCCATCTCCTGTTATTAACAAGCTGTGATATGAAGCCCTACAGCACGTAATGTAAGTGTTTTAACAGAATGCCTAACTAGATGTCTGTCACCTCCCAGATGAAAATGAACACCACTGGTTTCTATACACTGCTGAAGACCAGGCCCTGACAGTATGTGGATAGGAATTAGATAAAAACCACAGAGGAATGAATACATATAATGATGTAGCCAACGTCTCAGTGCTAGAATGTTTATATACTTAAAGTGTAAATTAAATGTTTAATAAATACCATTCAATAAGACATAGCATTCACTTATTATACATGAACATCTCCATTCCAAGTATTCTATGTCACATCATGTGAACCGTGTAATGTTAGCAGTCAACACTTCTCCCATATTTTATCTAGTGATAAAAAAGATCATTAACTAGAATGGTGTCAAATGACTGCATATTGTTGACTCATTGACCACAACATTCTGGCTAAAAAAAAAAAGAAACTCACTGTCATTCAAGAATTAGGGGTCAACAACTGTAAGATTTGAAATGCAGTTTTATGATTGCTTAGCAAACAACAGGTGCTTCTTGTTCAGATTCAGTATCAAAAACTTCAAGTGATTTTCCATTGGTGAACAAATTATACATAGAAGGGCTCAACAGAGAGCTAAGAATATAATAAATTGTTACCACTCTAGACAACCCATAAGTGACAATACTGGACTTATTTTAATTTACCGACTTACAAATGAAAGTTTCCGAACAGTAGGAAATATTTACAAAAAATTTACTTATCTATATTGCAAGTACAGTTTTCTAAAATCTGGGGGTTCAAGCCTATGGAGTATTAGGTTTTTAAATAAAATCTTCCATCAAAATCAAGCATAATAAAGCAGGGACACTTACTCATATATCCAGGTACCATGACTGTTATCTTTTATTTTATCCATGGCCTCTTTCCTTCTATAATTAACTGTTATCATTATGCTAATGAGTCTGAAGGGCTCTGGGGGCAATGTCAAAGACCCTCTGTGCTGCAGATTCACAGGATTTTACATGGACAGAATATGTCTCACCAAGTCTCCTGCTCTCTCCTACTCCCTGTGCCTATGTAATCTAGCAGTAGACAGAGCACTGCAGAAACTACAGCCACCAGCAGATCAAACCAGTAATCAAATATATAGAACGCTACTGTAGGCTTCAAGAAGCGGGTTGTATTCTCCTATGGGCTATTTTTCGAGCCAGTTCAAGAAGCACAGGACTATGCCGATGAAGATACACTGATTTAGTGCCTAATAGAAATCCAACCCCTACTGAATTTTCCACGTCAGCCTTTGCTATGATAGTTGCGCCACAGCGCAGACAACACAGCGGGTCGCAAGTCCACTACAAATTCTCAGAATTGTCAAGTACAATGCACTGCCGAAACTACAACCACCACGCAATCAACCAGAATCAAATATAGAACGCTACTGTAGCTTCAAGAAGCGTGTGTATTCTCCTATGCTATTTTCCTAGCCAGTAGCAAAGGAAGCACAGTACTAGGCCAGATGAGATGACACTGAGTTTATTGCCTAATAGAATCCAACCCCTACAGAATTTTGCCACTTCAAGCCTTTGCTATGATATGTGCGCCACTAAGCGCAGAACACAGCGTCGCAAGTCCTCACTACAAATTGCTCAGAATGGCAATACATTCACTGCAAGACACACAAGCCACCAGCAGATCACCCGAATCAAATAATAGAACGCTACGTGTAGGCTTCAAGAAGCTTTTGTATTCTCCTATGGCTATTTTCTTAGCCAAGTACACAGGAAGACAAGTACTATGCCGAGATGAATGAACCTGAGTTATTGCCTCATAGACCAACCCCTACTGAATTTTGCCACTCTTCAGCCTTTCTATGGATATTGCGCCACTAGCGCAGAAACACAGCGGTCGCAAGTCTTCACTACAAATGCTAAGAATTGGCAAGTACTGCACTGCAGAACCTACAGCACCATGCAGTTCACCAAAATCCAATTATAAACGCTACTGTAGGGCTTCAGAGCTGTTTGTATTCTCCTATGTGCTGTTTGTTCTATCCAAGTCTCAGGGAAACACAGTACTATGCCAGTGAGATGACACTGATTAGTGCCTAATATGAAAAATCCAACCCCTACATGATTTCCCACTTCGGTTTTGCTATGGATATGTGTGCACAAGAGCTAACACAACGGTAAGCCAGTCCCCCTTGGCTAATCCTCACAAAAATGGTAAAAGATGCAAATTCAAAATAAAAAAAAAGTAGAACGTTATGTACGCCCTAAGAAGGGCGTTTGGGTCTTTGAGAATCACTACTCCTAACAGTAAGCTAATAAAAACCCTAAGGCCCTTTACACTAGCGAGTGTGATGCGGATGACTGGCATCACACTCGCGCAACGCAAGCTGCCCCCCCAGGGAACTGCACGCCGAACGCTTGCACACCGGGAGTGAAACTCAGCATGTCGTTCACTCCGCGGTGGCAGGGTGGGACCGTGCTTCCCGCAGCCTTGCGTTTGTCGAGTGTGATGTCGAGTTATCCATCACACTCGCTATGTAAAGGGGCATAACGCTTTCCCCCTGAGCACGCAGCAGCTCTCTCTCCTAGCGGCATCAGAGACAGAATGATCACGAGCAGCGCGCCAGACGCTAGTCATCCCCGGGTCACCTATCTGGCCAGCCACCACTGCTATCGACGTGTAAGGGTACCACGTCATGCTGGGGTGGAGTGCACAGGTCTCCATGGAGCTGTGATTGCTCTGTTTTCTGGCCGCCAAAAAGCAAACGCGGGGAGCTTGGCCATTTCTCGAGCGGGCGCATATATGCGGTACCGAGAGACGAGCAGTTTCGCAGTACCTAATTGCTCGATCGAGCATCAGCTCAGGGGACGAGCAGTTCGCTCATTTCCTATTGCTTATATCTTGTTCATTGGTTTCAGAAGAAGAAGAGAGATATTGGATAAGCAATATGCTCATCAGACCATGTCAAAAAGTTGAATCTGTCTAGCTAGAGTAATGAAAGTTTAAAAACCACCCTATTCAGTCTTGCTATTTGCAATGCCTCATTACTTTTAAGAAATTGCTGATTTTACTACTGCAATGTACATATCCAGACTAAGGGAAGCAAAATGCTGAACAGCAAGAGCTGATTTTGCCTTCCAATGTGCTTCAATCCCTCTCCATCTGTTTATTTTGACTTACATGCTGTTTTGTGGGTGGCTCTAAGACTTTGGAAAATAATCAAATGCAATCACGAATTACATTCATTTAGTATTTTGTGTGTTTTGCGTTTGCTCAGTATCCTATATAGTTGTTATACTCTTTTAGACGTACCTACACTTTATTTTATCAGACATTGCTTATAATGCTGAAAACTCAAGATAAACGCTATGCATGCTCACCTGCTAATGTAATCACTACACAAGTTATAATAATTATTCAATATAAAACAGTATAATATACCATTCTTTATCATCTGCTGAACAATGTGGGTTCAGAACAAAAAATAGTGAACTGAAACCATATCTTTAAGTGAATCACACTCCTTCAAACGGCACTAGAAAAGTCCATGGTTGAGATGTCAGAAGATCCCCATCATGAAGAATGAAACTGATTGTCAATCATAGAAACCTCTGCAAAAAATTTGCTGCATATAATTTCACCCTTGCATAGGCTCTGAAAGTATAACTTCAAATGAGCTTTGTCCAAATCAGAGAGGAAATACAATTCTTGGAATGTACTGATACAAAGGCAAATGAATGATCTATAACATGAATGATATCTGATTTAGATTAGTTTCTTTAAGGAATATATTAACTGTACATATATCATCAGTTACAAAGATTTCCTAAACTGTTTACAATGGTTGGTAGATGGTGCAGTTCTGAGTCTGCAGTAACATGTGTTATATGGCTGAGATAGCCAGGGAGGGGAGGGCGTTCATTGCCATAAGAGCCTGGAATTTCTGTGGAGAATCCAAAGCCTCTTTGTTAGCAATTTGGAAATGATGTTTCGTGTCGACTGATAAGATACCCGAAAATCACCATTTACTTCAATCAGTAGTATTGTATTATATGGGATGATTTGTCAAGCCCCAGAGGTTCAGTACCCTAGGGCCAAAATACGTTAAAGAATATAATTAAAAAAAAAAACTAAAACTACAAATCACCACTTACTTTGAACATACAAATCATATACATGTTAAATTTCGCGATTCATAATAAAAGTTATTTCTTTGGAGGGGAGCAAAAATTAAATGCAAAATGGAAACATTCAATTGAAGCAATTATGTATTAAACATAAATTAAATGAAATGGAATGTCCATTGGTTTACTGTTTAAGTTATTATAGGGTATTTTGTAGTTAATGATGAAGTTTGCGTCATAAGGAGGAATTTCGGGCCAATCCTCTTTTGCAGATGTCTCTAAGTCATTAAGATTTTGAGGCTGTCGCTTGATTAAGGTCTGGAGACGTGACTAGGCTACTTCATGACCTTAGTCTGCTTTATTTTGAGCTCTACTTTGTTGCCCTGGCTGTATGTTTTGGGTCATTGTCTTGCAAGAAGACCCAGCCACGACCCATTTTTAATGTCCTGAATGGAGGAAGGAGGTTCACACTCAGGATTTTATGGTACATGGCTCCATCCATTTCCCCATTGATGCAGTGAAATATTTGGGTGCTCTAAGCAGAGAACACCCCCAAAACATAATGGGGCACATTTACTTACCCGGTTCTGTCGTGATCCGCATGCATTGGTCCGACGAGATTGGGGTCCGCGCGATTCACGTAGCTCTCTGCGCCCGAGTTCCTGCATCCGACGCTTCTGCGTCGAGGTCCGCCTGAGTTCACCTGCTTCCACCCAGTGCTTGGTAAGTGCGTGTCTTGCGACATATTTCTAATTGTTAAATCCCCGCACGTTGTCCCAATCCACGGTGTGCAAAATCCTGGGGCTATCGGCGCAAAACGGAAATCACGGGAAACCTGACGAAAATGTGCCCGACGGACCCTTAAGTAGATTAGCCCCAATGTTTCCACCTCTATCCTTGACAGTGGGGACAGTGCCTTTGAGTCAAAAAAAAGTATTACAAAGACTCAACATATCATAATGATGTCACAATTGTGATTGACACATAAAGGGCCCTTTCAAACTATGCTATTGCCTTAAAAATATCTTACCTGTATGTTGTAGGCTAAAGAGAGAATCTCTACACATTGAGGAGAGTAAACATGAGATGTCAAGGTAGAGAATGACGTGCAAACTCACTCAACTCAACTCACCCCACCCCTTTCACTACCTAACAAGCCTTGCAAAACCGTAGTGGTCAGGGATTTCTCATAAGCAATCCCCACACTGAAATGTGCACAGGAAAGATTGTCAAACACAAAGGGACAAAGAAAAGACAAGCAAAGCTCTCTAAAGGGGGTCAAAATTTAGATGGCGGCAAAGTACAAATTCGAAGGAAGAGATAGTCGGTAAATGTAGCAGAGGTCAAATACACGAATAGCACAGAAAGAACTGAATTAACCAGCAACCTGTAAGAGACAGGACGATATATGGGACACTACCTTCAACAGCTGACTGGGTCCAAGCGTCCATTACTCAGGCCACAGTTAAACACAAACGAACCACAATGACACCCAGCTTTCCCCAGGAACTGATCCTGAAGTCAGCTGTCAATAAAAAGCAGATATTTTTCAAGGAAACAAGTTTGTTCCATTCAAGCGTTCTCACAGAAAATCATTTAAGGAAACCTACCACTTGAAGTGGTAGGTGTAAGTTGCATATGGTGAGCTCTAGTGCCGGTGCTTACTTTCATTAGTGTCCTAAACCGCTGTATCGCGGTTTAAACACGTTTTAATCTTTACAGCAGAAGGGATTTGGCGCACCAAGCACGCGACTGTGCGCGCGTGACGAAACCGGTTCTCCTTCACTCCTTGTAGTCCGCGCAGCATGCGCGCGCCGAAGCTGTAAAGATTAAAACATGTTTTAACCGTGATACAGCGGTTTAGGATACTAATGAAAGTACACCGGCACCAGCTCACCCAGTATTTTCCATCTTGCACTACCACTTCACAAGTGGTAGATTTCCTTTAAACGGCTTTCTTAGAAGTGTAAGTGAATTCTGGGTGCTAAAGCAGTTGCCTAGGTATCAGATCACAGGCTTATAAAGACTATTAAATGTTGACCCATGTTCATATTTAAAATGGAAAAAAGTTTTATTAAGAAACCACCTTTAACAAACTTTTGTTTATTTGTGTTGTTACATAAAGTTTTTTTCAAAGTTTTCAAAAGTTTACTGGGTTAATTTAATGGATTCCAAATGCACTATAAAACCATCCCTAGCACATAGATATACACGTTTAATTCTTTCAAGTTATTTTTCATTCCTTAATCAGATACTTCACAGAATAATTGGATTGAGTCAGTGCGGCTGGAAAATAAATACAGATATGAAACTTCTTTGCTTAAGTATGTATTTGAAATGGAATTTCTGTATCCAATAAATTGTAGGACAAAAAACTCGTTGATAACAAGAGCTAAATTGTCTGTAAAAATAATTGGAAAGTCACACAAGGTCCTAAACATATATTATTTAATCTACAAATGCACTTATACTATTGCGTACAGTGTGATTCTGCTGACACTAAAATAACACCCAGAAACTTACTCTTATTATTTTGACAGCATATTTTCTTTTTTTTTCTTTTGAGCACATCATTAATTAAAACCACATCTTGTGAGTTATCACATACCATAAATATTATATATTTATTAATTCTTGTAATGAGTAAGGCCCAAATATCCAAAAACCTCAAAATCACCATTTTTTCTTATAATTTCATTGCCAGAGGATTTACTCCTTCATGACACCCAATTTTAAGTTTTAGTCACCTAAATTGTGCTACCACTGTGCCCTATTTTACTGTCCAAACTATATAGGGTGTGAATAAGCAGTGATCATCATCTAACCATTCCCACCCACTGCTATTATTACTGTCTTTTGAAGATGAAAAGCTGAAGCCTTACAGAGACCCACTATGTATTTCATTGCCTAATAGTGTAGCCTATATGACATAATACCGAAATATACATGCATATAAGCCACCCGAGTATAACCCAAGGCCCATAATTTTACCACAAAATAGTGGGAAACTTAAACTCATGTATAAGTCTAGGGTGGGAAAAACATTGGTCATGTAATGAAATACCACAAGCAGCTTCCCCAATAATGAATTCCACACGCAGCCTCCCCCAGTATTGAGATACTCAGTAGCCTCGACCTCGACTGTAGCGCGTGTCAAGCAACACTTTTTTAAAAAAATGCTGCGTTTTTCTGAATCCGTCGGGTTTTCACATGGCCCACAGCCCCCCCGATTTCCATTGTGTGCATGCCGGCGCCGATGCGCCACAATCCGGGGCAATACAAGACTTACATGCAGATGTTGAATAAGATGTGGTCCAATAGGTAATGGTTCATTGTGACATAAACTAGAAATTTACTTAAGGACATTACTATCAATAACAAGCATGAATAAATCAGGGACACTTACTCATAGATCCAGCACCGAACTGTGGTAACCTTCTTATTTTGTTGTCCGACCTCCTTCAATCAACTTTTATAATTTTCTAATGAACCTAAAAGGTTCGGTGGTTCTTCACAGGCTGTTACAAAGAGCAGAGAAGGTCTCCCTTCCTCTTTCATTTCCTTCAGTCTCCTGCTCTCTCCTACTCCCTGTGCCTATGTAATCTAGCAGTAGCAGGAAATGAAAGAGGAAGGGAGACCTTCTCTGCTCTTTGTAACAGCCTGTGAAGAAACCACCTGAACCTTTTAGGTTCATTAGAATAATTATAAAAGTTGATTGAAGGAGGTCATGGACAACAAATATAAGAAGGTTACCACAGTCCCGGTGCCTGGATCTATGAGTAAGTGTCCCTGATTTATCATGCTTGTTATTGATAGTAGATTTCCTCAAGCAAATTTCTAGTTTATGTCACAATGAACCATTACCTATTGGACCACAATCTTATTCAACATCTGCATTGTAAGTCTTGTGGGACATGTTACTAGTGAAGGGAGGCCACTGCTGGGACATGTTACTAGTGAAGGGAGGTCATTGCTGGGACATGTTACCAGTCATGGGATGCCACGGCTTGGACATGTTACTAGTGAATAGAGGCCACTGCTGGGACATGTTACTAGTGAAGGGAGGCCACTGCTGCGACATGTTACTAGTGAATAGAGGCCACTGCTGGGACATGCTAATAGTGAAGGGAGGCCACTCCTGGGACATGTTACTAGTGAATAGAGGCCACTGCTGGGACATGTTACTAGTGAAGGGAGGCAACTGCTGGGACATGTTACTAGTGTAGGGAGGCCACTGCTGGGACATGTTACTAGTGAAGAGAGGCCACTTCTGGGACATGTTACTAGTGAAGGGAGGCCACTGCTGAGACATGTTACTAGTGAGGGGAGGCCACTGCTGGGACATGTTACTAGTGAACGGAGGCCACTGCTGGGACATGTTACTAGTGAAGGGAGGCAACTGCTGGGACATGTTACTAGTGAGGGAAGGCCATTGCTGGAACATGTTACTAGTGAAGGGAGGCCACTGCTGGGACATGTTACTAGTGAAGGGAGGCCACTGCTGGGACATGTTACTAGTGAGGGGAGGCCACTGCTGGGACATGTCACTAGTGAGGGGAGGCAACTGCTGGGACATGTTACTAGTGAAGGGAGGCCACTACTGGGACATATTACTAGGGAAGGGAGGCCACTGCTGGGACATGTTACTTGTGAGGGAAGGCCATTGCTGGAACATGTTACTAGTGAAGGGAGGCCACTGCTGGGACATGTTACTAGTGAAGGGAGGCCACTGCTGGGACATGTTACCTGTGAGGGGAGGTCACTGCTGGGACATGTTACTAGTGAATAGAGGCCACTGCTGGGACATGTTACTAGGGAAGGGAGGCCACTGCTGGGACATGTCACTAGTGAGGGGAGGCCGCTTCTGGGCATGTTATTAGCAAAGATTTTGAAAATAGGGGCAACCCCACATAATTTTTTTACATTTCTGGCCAAATTTTTTTTTTTAAAATGTCAAATCCTGGCTCCTGCTATTTTCCTCATCCCATTGTGGCCCCTAACCCTCCTTTATACTGTGATATCAGTTACTCGCCACTTCTTGTTCGCCCACAGCAACTCTTCCCTGCCGCTGCTATGTGCCGCTGTGACGCCGGCGTTTACGATCCAATTATCACAGTACACACAGCAGCACATAGGCATAGTGTCAATGTGGGATAGCTGGTGCGCATTATTTTTTTTTACTCTATCTGCATACCTGATACAGATACTGTACAGTTGAGCTCTTGGTGGGGACGCAGTCAGCAGGTGTCAGGGTCCACTGGTGGATTCACCGATAGAACACTGGTGGGTGAGTCCGAGCATGTGTTGACATACATCCAAGGTTCCTCTTATATCCTCTTATACTACTTTTATAAAGATGAAAAGATGAAATATACCACACTTTACTGGATTTCTGTGTTAGCTGTACTTTGTATTTTAAAGCTCATTGACAGTCTATCGGTGCATAAAATAATTGGGACAATTTTACTATGTCTGTAATATATCTTTGTAGGTCAAGATGTTCTTGTCAGATATTAAAATATCACCAGAGATCTATGACAGGTATACACCATTGTAAACTTTTTATTGGCCATGTTTAAGACTGAAGATAGAGCAAAAAATTTAGGTGAAACCTAATATGAAATCTCATCACACATTTTAAGTGAATGCGAGTTTAAACACATGAATAGTAAGAGGGTACATCTAAGAACATGCTCTGGCTTTGTGCATTAAAATAATCCATATTAAAACTTCTGTCCAGACGTTTTGACAAATTCTCCGAATAGAGCCAGCTAACTCTTTGTTATAGAAAAGTCCCTCAGAACTTTAACATTTGCTGAATTCTTTGGTTAGCCGCTTAATAGAGATTAATGATGGGGGGGTATGTTTTAAAATGAACACCTGCATATATCAAAAGCATATGCTCCGATACAATGAAAACGGGCTGTGCTATACTATATCACCAGCCTTAGCAGAATGTGACACACACAGATACATTCTCCTCATGACAGCACATTTCTGTGTCATTACTTACAGTATCTTTATAGAACACAATTGCATATACCATATGTTAAAATGGTAAATCATTAGCTATATGCAGGGCCAGACTGGGAAATGAAAGTGGCCCTGGAAAAAAATTAAAAGTTACCCCATGTCATAGGCATGGTCAAATGAGTTGAATTCTGCAAAAGTAGGAGGGGTTAGCAAACTGTACGCACTTGCCCCATAGTAGGTAGATATCCCATTGCAAAACTGCCACAACTTTTTTCAATATTAACCCATTATTTCTGCACCTGTTTTCCACATTAATACCCAGGCCTTTTCTCTCCTTTTTTTTCATTAATTCCTTTTAAAAGCTATAACTTGTATCACTTTGGATTTCAAATGCCCGATTTAGGTTATTTTTTTAGATATTCTGCACAGAAAGGGTTTATGAAAGTTCACCAGTAGGATCTATGAAACCTAAAATTGTGCTATTCGATGTTTTTTTTTTTTTTCTGGAAAAAAGTCCAGCGAAATATACAGCGAAAGTGTATATACGGTAAGTTATTTTTTTCCCTATGTTGGTTTTATATATAAGTTATACCTTGTGTAAGGAATAACCGAAAAAACAGAAGCAGCAATCTTTTATTTCTGTGCAGTGTATCTAAAAGAGAACATAAATCTGGCATTTTTTTCTAAAAATTTTCTGCCTTCACCTTTTTCTCTGGGTCAATACACATACAGTTATACCATATGTGAATGCGGGATCCTATTGGTATTCTCCCTCCTTCTCATTAAGGTTATCCATTTGCCTACATAGGTACCTAGGTAGCCCTCCATCACATAGGTAGTTCCCTGCCTCACAAAGGTAACCCCCCTCAAAAAAGGAGCTCCCTCCTCCTTACATAGGTAGTTAACCTCACATAGGTAGTCCCCCTCCCCACATAGGTAGTCCTCCTCCTAACAAAGCTAGCCCCATTCCTCCTCACATAGGTAGTCCCCCTGTTCACATAGGTAACCCCCTAACATAGGTAATCCCTCTCCTCACATAGGTAGTCCCCACACACATAGACAGCCTCTTCCTCTTTATACAGGTAGTCCCCCTCCTCACAAAGGTAGTCCTCATCCTAACATCAGAAAGGGGGACTACCTAAGGAAGGAGGAGGAGGAATGCCTATGTGAGTGGGGTTACCCATGTGTGGAGGGTTACTACCTAAGTAAAAAGGAGGGGGACTACCTATGTGAGGAGGATGGGGCTACCTTTGTAAGGAGGGGGACTACCTATGTGAGTATGGGGATACTTTTGTAAGAGCCAGCAGCCCCATATCTTCTTTGTGCAGGCTGCTGCTTGTACAAAGTAGCATCCCATGTTTCATGTGATTTCATAACATCATCACAGGTCTTTTAGCATGAAGGATACAGAAGATTTTTCCATTTTCTCCCATGCCATATTACTGGCATCATAGTCACAGACTACAATGGCAAAAGTATTATGTCAGATACCACATGCTACAATAACAAGTAAATTACAAGTCATGTAAAGGGAACATCTTACTAGGGTCTTTGACTTACTAACTGGTATAATTAGATCTCTACTCATGGATTGAATATGTTTTTTCTCATTATGAGGCAATGAGCCCATGTAAAAAGAATAGATCACATGTCCCTTGGTGATTTGTTCTGAGCAGCAGACAGGTAAGCTAGCCATGATTGACAGATGCCTCATCCAATACCATTTTCAAGCCAGGACTCATGATAAAGTTTGTCTACTATACCTACTTCTCTTGTTTGTCCTATTTTTTGTCTTTTTGCTTTCAATTTGGCACAGTAATGGCATGTAAACCAATTGTCACTTACCATTTAGGTTAGGATAGGCAAGAAGGTACCGAGTGGGAGTAGCTTTAGATCTCCCTGTCTGTGTCTGTCCTTCCTTTTCAAATTTGTTATCTGTCCATAAAAGCAGAATTACATCTTCTCTATAAGAAATGTTGTTATAAAGCTGGAAGTTGTGTAAGCTTTCGGAATCACCTTTAACGAATGACTAGAATAATAGGATTATGTTCATAGCTAATTAGCTATACGTGGGAGCAACACTTGTATTTAGGAAGTAGCTTTTACAGATGTGTAAAGTACTGGAGTTGGACTTATAACAGGTAAAAATATGTTTTATTCATTACAATGAAAAGATACAAATTTCCGTAGTCCATATAGTCCATCTACAAGTCCATTTAGTATCAGGGACTTGTAGCTTTAATAAAATATATCTGTTAATGAGGGATCAGAAGTCTCAAACTTTTTATTAGACTTAGAGATCAGCGTGAAAATTAAAGTAAATGTCATGACATTGTGCCGAAGATATGTTTAATATGGGACTTATTTCATAGTAATCAAAAGCAACCTTGTACTCAACTTGGAAGTTTCATTAGCACTATGGATATGGGTTAAGTATTTATAGATTAATATAGTTATTCAGACTATATTGTGATTGATAGCACTATGGCCAATGATTGGTCCATTGATCACCTTTCCAGGGCTTCACAAGAAAAGCGCTAGAGCTGCATCACAAATAACTGGCAAAACTTTATTTATAATCTTTGTTTTAAGTTAAAGTACTTTCTTGTAAAAGTTTAGTATAGATATTACTTTTTATGAAAGTGAAAACATGAATCAATACAGTGTTACAATCAGAATACCATTGGATATTGTCAAACCTAATTTAATAAAATTTATTTTACTTCCCCAATGTAGTTCATTGAACAAAAGAACATTTTAATTAAAAAGTTATTGACATATAGCAGCTCACTGAATAACAATATATTTGACCAAAGCAAAATTGACTAATGTATTGAATGTACAAAATTATTTTTACAGAAACAAACATTTCAAATCGTAAAACAGTTTTGAAAGTAATACATTTTGCAAGTTCCGTTTTCTAAAAGTTTTATTTAATTTATTGCATTTCCTTCTTCTTAAAGTAAATGGCTGCAAATTACATGTCTGTGACAGAGCATGGTTATAGCCATGTCCTCCCATTAGACCATAACTACATGGTTTCTTAATCCCTTAAAGACTGCCATATTACTTTCTCGTGGACTTTTGGGGATAATATTTTTGATCCACCATCATAAAAACTCAATGCAAAAGAACACACCCTGCATAAAATGGGGCTGGGCTTCAATAACTAGCGTTGAGTGGACCTGAACCGCAAAGTTCATACCTCGACCTGACTCTGAACTTCATTAGAAATTTGGGTATGAGTTTAGCTTTAACCCTACAACCCAATGTCGCCACCCGCATTTATTTAAATGTTTCTAGCAAAGTCTGCCAGCACCAATCATGGGTGTTACTGGTGGGGGTTTCGAGTCAAGGTTTGGTACCCTGACCCAAAAACATATTTTACATTTTAACCTGAATTTTAATGTGCCTACTGCACCAGTATCGGACATCTTTAGTTGGCTATAATGGGAATATTCAGTGGCATGCTTCTGGTAAAATTGGGATAGTTAAAAGGTAACAAATAAAATGTAATTCTCTTTCTAGCGCTTAGTTTTTTCTTCACTCCATTTCCTGATAGTGGATAGACCCAGGTCACAAGAGTATGGTATATTACTTAACCCTGCCTCAACAAAAAGTAGACATATGACAGAGCATCCAACAGCCCCCTGATTTACAATGACATAACATAGGCATTGATTGAAATGTTTTGAATTTATAAATATTTTATAAATAAAACCATTTTCTGCAGAGAGTTTCTGCATATAAAAAAATATTTTTTAAGGGGCTGTCCGTGTATGTTAAAAAATATATAGCCAGGTGTGCGGGCTGTACAGTAAAATAAACTTATGCTTACCTTTTTTTGCACTCCTGGTGTTCTGCCAAACTGGCCATCAGTGCCATGCTCCAGTTTACAGGTGCTGGCATGCTTGGTTCCGACAACCTCCGGACACCTGACACGCCACTGGTCCACTGTCCTAGTTCCTGATGCACATTGAAACTAATGCTGTATCACACGTTGGGAATGGGAACCGGTGGATGTGCGAGGCATGGCACCAGCGGACGGTGGAGCGGGACAATGGGTAAGTATGCATTTATTTTTTTTGTACTGCCCCCACAGGCCATATTTTTAACATACTCAGACAACCCCTTTAAACTAAACACAACAGTTTTCCAGCTCTCATGGTCACCCCTTAAAGATTCAAGAAATGTTTCAGAAAATGCTAAAAAGGTCTAGTTAAAAATAAGAAAATTTGCATTGAAATGTTCCCTGAATACACCAATTCTAGTAAACATAAATTATTATGTTTCACAAGAGAAAAGTCTGATTAGAGTATTCAACAGAAAAATATTAATATAAATTGAATAGCTGACTTGATATTTATTATAAATATAAATATTTCCCTGTATACGTGTTATAGAATATTTTAAGGGGCTGCTGCGGTAGATCATATTTTAGTGTTTATGTATGACAAATTTACTTCTTACATTTAGAAACATACTCAAAGACAAAATTATTTTTTTGTCATCTAGGAGAAATGCACAGACCTTTTAGAATAATTTATAATACCTATTGATGACCTTGAGATGTTGTTATGGTAGGATGTGTAATTTACAGTATGTCTACTCTATAGTATATTATGGCAGTCTATTAGTATGATTTAATACATCCCATACTCTGATGCCATGTTTGTGTGCTGCTTCTTTGTAATATAGTTCTTTATTCATTTGATCAATGTCACAGAGAACCTAATTGACTAACACTGAAGCTAGTAGGGTAGGATGTGGGAAATTTTAATGGACAAATACATCAGTATTACAAATACAGCTTTCAGGAAAACAGAAATCTGTACATAAGATATGTGGTATGTGATTAACGAACCCATAAAATGTCATCTAATATTATGAAGTTACATGGGCTGCCATGCTTTCTAGTTTATCCCTCAATATATCTATATTGGATAAATTGTGTGAAAAAAATGTAGCATTGCAATTTTTTCAAACTTTGACCCAAATATTTGAGTAAGATGAATGTAGTACATGCTGAATAACAAACTTACCCTATGACTAGATAGACAGATGGCTCAGTCATTGTGATCAGACCAATCATTTTAATAATGTTTGAGGTCATATTTCAATTTCATGAGCTCCTTCAGCTTAATAAAAACCTGCAGCCAACCATAGGTAGCAAGATATACTCAATTGTACACAAGTCAATTGTATATACAAAACAATGTATCATATTAAAGAAATTACATACTAATAAAAAGAAGTATTGGTTAGTATTCTGATTGTCCATGGTAGTGTATTCTAGATAGAAGGATACAAGTTTAATCCTCATGGTTGTAGGTATTGTGTTTGCTGTATAATGTGGTTTTTATCATGCAAAAGAGAGGGAGAGAATTGGGGACCCAGTCTGTCATCCAAACTTTGAATAAAATAATGAAGACAGTTACAACAGAACCTAAAACACACATAGTCAGTTGAGTGTTGTGACAAATTGTATGGTAAATATAAGTACTAATGGATGGTACTTATTACTGCAGTGGGGACGGTCCCTGTGCTACAGTCTGGTGTGTACACAGGTACGGGAGTAATATTTGATTGTTTTCAGCTCTGTAAGGTAACAGCCACCTTGGTCCAAACCAGCACATGCCCCCAAGTAGATTACAGGCAGTCCCGGGTTACGTACAGGACAAGTTCTATAGTTTTGTTCTTAAAGGGGTATTCCGGGAATATGAACAACTAATACAAAAACCCTTGACGCTATAAATAAATCAATGCAACAAAACTCAATGCCATTAGTCACAAAATGGAGCTTAAATAGTTTGATTTTATGATTCACAAAATATTATGGTCTCTCTAAAGTATGCAGAGTTATCACCAAATGGCCCCACTGGAAACTACAAGTCCCAAGATCCTTCAGTTCTCAGTTTCTCCTCCCACATCTTATGCTCTTCTCCCAGTGATGATCTAACAGGTTTTCTTGCTGTCACCATAGTAATGATGTGTAACTGCCATCACCACAACACTGGCCATACTGGATGCATTGCAACCAACTGACTACAGCCAAACATAGTGGTGATCACATGACCTGCCCAGGTAGGTGCAGGACATGTGATGTGGACATGTGACCCAAGTGGAGGAAATTAAGGGACTGATTAAAGGGCCAGTAGCATTTTAATTCTTCATTGCAGTCTGTGTAATTGCATTTTTCAGCTAAGGGGAGCATCAATTTAAATAACAACTAATCACATATTAGCTTATATTTTAAGGACCGATTTGTATATGAATTATGCTGATTCCTGGAATACCCCTTTAAATTGAATTTGTATGTAAGTCAGAACTGTATATTTTATAATTATGATCCCAGCCAGAATTTTTTTGGTCTCTGTAACAATTGGATTTTAAAAATGTTGGGTTGTCATAAGAACAAGGATTAACACTACAGTTTAATTGCAGACACCTTTGCTATCTGTTATAGCTGTTTGTTGTAGTCTAGGGCTAAAATACAGTAAATTGCCAACAACCAGAGGGCCGTTTGTAACTAGGGGTTGTCTGTAAGTCGGGTGTTCTTAAGTAGGGGACTGTCTGTAGTTTTAATTGTATTGTGCTGTAATCATTTATTTACAATGTTTTTTGAGTTTCCTTTATTTCATTTTTTTAGTATCTAGGACACTATGTAACAACAATGGAAGCAGTTTGTTGTTGGAATCTTGTGCTTAAATTTTTATAATGAACGTAGATTACACTGGAATGAAACTCTTAGTTGTGTTTAAGACTCTTAAGGAGATTTGTTCTAAGACACTTTCTTTTCAGACAAATTTGTAGCTAAACCATCCTCTTCCTGTATTTCTATAGGTCTTTCATTTTATTAAGGAAAAAAAACTATTCAAGTGGCAGCTTAATTTCTTTTATGTTAATGTTGAAAATGTCACAATTGATGGTTTTGGAAAAAAAAGAGAAATTCAGAATATGCAAATTAAGCAAAATGAGTTTCATTGCTTGGTGGAAAATTGATTTGAAACAACTCCAAGTCACATCAAAATGTCCTCTATAAAATTGATTCTTTCTGCTTTTGAAACTCAAAGGATATTTTTACATTGGATGTTTTAAATAGCTGTTAATGGTCATCAGATTTGATGCCCAGGAAACACTGTGGGAATTGAAGTCCGTGAAATCTCATTTTAATAGCCTTTATTTTTGCTGTTGAAACTGCACCTTATGAGCAAAAGAAAAAGCCCTTAATTTGGCACAGCATAATTTAGAAAGTATCCTCTGCTTGAATAAAGCACTAAAACAATAATTGTATTTCTGATTATTCATGCAAGCAATGCTGTTATTGTTATGCAAGTGAATAATTTAATAAATTGATGATTTTTTAAGAACGCAAACAAACAATACTAAACATAATAATATGTGGTATATACTAGTAAAAATTAATAAAAAAAATATTTTTATTTGTATGCAATAGCAATACAAACTAAGGTCCAAATGTTCTTTTTAATGCTTAAATTAAACATTATTAAATTAATAAACCTTTCACTGTATATAAAACAAGAAGTATCCATGTAATACAAAATAACCAGCTACCAAGGGGGTGAAAGTGATAATCTCTTGGGGGGGGGGGGGTCACATTTCTGAAGGAGCTGATAGCCCAGCAGGTAGTTTTCAGAGGGAGGAATTTAGTACCAGCTTTAATACTAAGTTAAAGGAGAAATAAAGGAGAGATGGTGGAAGAGAATCTAAAATCATAAATTAAACTCAAGTCATATATTACTAATGCATGTTTATATTGGAACTGAAAGTTGTCTGGAGGTTGAAAACATGGCTGCTTTCTTACAAAAACAGAATATGACCATGGTTTCTGTCCATATTGCAGCTCAGCTGTATAGATGTGAGTGAAGCTTAGGCTACATTTACACTGCCGTATGGGGGACATATATACGGCCGATGTATATATGGCTGATATACGTCCCTCATAAATGGCAATGGGCGCACAATGCCTTATGGGAGCAGTATGGTGGTGGACACAGTGGGCAGATAGGTCCGTCTTTAACTAGGGTCTGTCTGTACGTTGGGTGTCCTTAAGTAGGGGACCCCCTGTATAAGATAGGGAAACTTGCATAATCTTTTCTTAAGCTTTTTCTTATATTATTGGAAACAATGCTATCTTGTACCGCTTCGTCTAAATAGCTATCAATTTAATTTTTTTTAATATATCATTGGATCCCCTATTACTTTCTGATATTCAATCGCATCTTCTAGTTGACTTTTAGATTTTTCACAATATTTAGTACTATGAATAATTGAATTGATCTCCCACCCTTTATCTTCTTTCTTTAATATGATGGTTTGATCATGTTTCAAATCATTTAAAGCTTATGTTTCATCACTAGATAAATTATTAGGGACAAATTTATGGCAGGTATCCCAACTTTTTGAAACATCTCAAGCACATCTGAGAAAATATCCGTGTCAAAATGTTTTTATTTGTCTTTATTGAGGGAATTTCAGTCTGTTGAACTCTATCTCTGTTACAAACACAAAATCCTAATAGAACATCTTCTAATCCTAATAAAATCATCTGAAAAAACATCTGTTTTTATATCGTCAGATGTTCAGATGTTTTTATATCGTGAGATCTTTTTTATTGGCACAAAGGAGGTGCAATGTATGTTTTGATTCTTTGGTTATACTGTTTACGTGTCTTATTATTTTAAGATCTATGTGCTGTACATATTAATTACGCTGTGACAATTATATAGAGGGCTCTATAGGCATTCATGATAATGAAAACATTTTTTTTTAAACTCATCATAGAGGACTCATCTCTGCTTTTAACGAAACCTTACCATGTTCTGGTCCATTGTAGTATTCGTGCTGAGCGCGCATGCGCGGGCGGAGCGTCGAGCAGACCGAAACGGCCGCTATCTGGTCGGCATCTCGCAGCCATGGAGACGCTCCGGGCTCGGACCTGTGCAGCACTTCCGGTTCTCAGCAGCCGGATTCTAACCCTGCACATGTGCCACTTATCAGCGACGCGGTTTCCTTTAAAAGATATAATGAAGGACACATGGTAGGTACTTCTCTTATTGGTTAAAATAGACTTTATATACTTTATAAAGGCTTGACGGCTGAAACGTACGTCGGGGTTGGCGTGTGGTGTCCACTTATGGGTAAGGGTCCATGTGTTAATTTTTAATATCCAATATTCTCTATTCTTACATGAAGTATTAATTACTGGTTCATTCCCTCTCTCCTTCCCATATGTATATAACATCCAAATATATGCTGTTTCACTTGAAAATTATGTGTTAGCAGATCTTTGACTTGTACCCATGCCTTTCTTAGCCAGGGATATTGCCCCTGAGCATATGTCTAATGATTTTATGTCTAATATGTCAAAAATGATTTTAAGATATATTTTCAATAAAATTGATTTTTAATCTCTACATGATTTCTATGAGGTGGAATTTTTGCTTTCTTGGTTTAACTATTGTCTATATATTCCACATTCTGTGATATGTTTGATAAATCATCAGCATTTTTGGGCAAAATATGTAATTGTTGGGTGTTCAATAATAAGGAGGAAACCTAATGCCCTTTGTATATGGAGATGTAAACGCAATGTAAAGAAATGTAAAGAAAATATAAAGTGCATCTGTTTGAAGATACAGCGTGTGTATATGTTGTATGAGGATTACTGGTGTGAAGGCTAAAATACTACACAAGTATACCTGTCAACCTGCTAGCCAGCACATAGAATCATGGGGGCATGTGTTCAAGGCTGCAATCTCTATGTCATCACCATTTTTTCCTCACTGCTCTCCTCTGCTAAAACCTCCCCCTCCCCTCCTGAAGACGTGAGCTGACAGAGATTTGCTTGGAGTCAGCTCACAACTGCAGGAAGGAGGAGAACGGAAGGAAGAGTTAGCACAGGGTGATGATGGCACAAGGTCTGCAGTCTTTGACAGACACCCCAGACTCTGGCAGGAAGGCAGATATAGTTTTATTTGGTTTAAGAGTGTGTATAATTGTCACGATAGAGCAGACCACATGCGGCCCGCAGACAGTTTCTATCTGGCCCCCGTCACATTGAGCGGGTCCGGATTTTTTATTTGGGGACCCCAGGCTGGCGCTCCAGTAGCGTCAATGATTAGGCCGCGGCCTATGATAAGGCAGCGGCCTTCGGCATTTGGGCAGGGGCCTCTGTCCATCTGGACAGGAAGCTCCTACCCGTCACTGTATAGTGCTCGATTCGGCCAGTGACGGCCGCTCAAGCACTATTATTGCAGGTCCTTGAACCAGAAGAAAGACTCAGGAGCCATAGGTGAGTATAGGATTTTTAGCCATAAAAAGATTGTGGCAGCCGAGGGCCCAATATATGAAACAATTAATTATGGGGCCATTATAGAAAATAATTTATGGTGGAGGGGCAGCATAGGGAATAATTAATGGTGGAGGGGCAGCATAGGGAATTATTAATGGTGGAGGGGCAGCATAGGGAATAATTAATGGTGGAGGGGAAGCATAGAAAATAATCGTGGGGGGCAGCATAGGGAATATTTAATTATGATGGGCAGAATATGAAATAATAGTGGGGGCAGTATAGGGAATAGCTAATTATGAGGGAGAGAATATGAAATAATTAATGGTGGAGGGGCAGCATAGGAAATAATTAATTATGAGGGGCAGCATAGGAAATAATGGTGGGGGGCAGCATAGGAAATAATTATGAGGGGGAAGGCAGCATATTCAATAATTAGTGGAGAGGGGTTAATTGGGCCAATATATAAAATAGTTCACAAGGGGGTGCAGTATATTAAATAATTACTATGGGGGGACCCAGTGTATTGCGGATGCGGTCACCTGTACCGCTAATGCTGTGTTTTCAAGGAAGTTCTTATTTTTTTGTATTCTTAAACTTTAGTCCGGCCCTCCAATGGTCTGAGGGGGGCGGTAAATGGCCCCCTACGTAAAAACTTTGGGGACCCAGCAAGGTGGCGTAGGTCCTAAGCTCACCTACAACCCCAGTCACCTACCTCACAAGCCTCACAAACCCTACTGATTAGGGACTTATGGTTGACAATCCCTACACTGACTGAGTGCACAGAAAAGATGACCAGACACAGAGGTGCAAGCAACAGATAATAGAGAGACAATCAAAGTTAGACAGACCTGGGTCAAATCCAAGATGACAGCAAAACACAGAATCAAATAGGGAGAGAATAGAAAAACCAGCAAGGGGTAATGGCACTGGACAGATTATAAAGGATTTCCTTGACGCTGCCCCCTGCAGCTGACTGGATCAGCCATGCATCACTTAAGTCAAAGCTGAAAAACTACTCTAAATGACCGCACACTGGGTGTGGCTAAATCTCAGAGTACCGGAGCAACTATTGGCAGGTTCTAATAGTAACCAGTAATGTTAGTTATAAAAGCAGATTGGGATTTAGTATTTAAAAAGCAATGGGAAATAGTCAGTTTAAAACATGAATTTCTGATGACAAGTTGTTTGATATCTCCAAGAGTTAGTTGTAAGGTGACCATATGATGCAATGTCTAGGCTCTTCTGTGGAAATTATCAATAAACCCTGGCAACTAATGCTATGTCTGATTGACAAAGCCATATTTTATGCACACTGCCTTTGTGGAGCTTTTTCCTTTAAATTTCAGTCAATTGTGATTTATATTATACATTTATTTTATTTTCATCTTCTTTTTGCATAATTTCTTTGGAACAATGCACAATTAATAAGAGATGCAGAATGATATTGCTCAATTACTTCTACTATTTATGTAAAAGACCTCTGAGTTTGACTTTTATCCACACAACTTATTCTCAAATTACTAAAAATAGCGAAAACAACGCCTTTCTACGAATGTAAGTCAAATATAAAACACAATATAAAACAATATATGTAAGTAGTAAAGATGAAAAAGTCTTAACGTGTATATTTAACCCCTTCCTGCCAAGGCCCTTTTTCATTTTTGTGTTTTAATTTTTCACTCCATACCTTCAAAAATCCATAACTTTCCATGTAAAGAGCTGGGTGAGGGTTTGTTTTCTGTGTAAAAATTGTACTTCATAGTGACAGTATTTAATATTCTATGCCGTGTAAAAAATTGAAATTGCAGTGAAAATGTATAAAAACCGCATTTGCGCCATATTCTTGTGGGCTTGGATTTTATGACTTTCATCTTGCACCCCAATTGACACATTCTTTGGAAAGGTGCAATCACGGGGATAACACATTTGTATAGGTGTTATAATGTTTTCATACATTTAAAAAATTTAAAACCTCCTGAATAGAGATGAGCGAACACTAAAATGCTCGGGTACTCGTTATTCGAGACGAACTTTTCCCGATGCTCGAGTGCTCGTCTCGAATAACGAACCCCATTGAAGTCAATGGGAGACTCGAGCATTTTTCAAGGGGACCAAGGCTCTGCACAGGGAAGCTTGGCCAAACACCTGGGAACCTCAGAAAAGGATGGAAACACCACGGAAATGGACAGGAAACAGCAGGGGCAGCATGCATGGATGCCTCTGAGGCTGCTTAATCGCACCATTATGCCGAAATTATGGGCAACAGCATGGCCATGACAGAGTGACAGAATGAAGCTAGATAGCATCTAAAACATCCAATAATTGACCCTGACACTATAGGGGACGGCATGCAGAGGCAGCGGCAGCAGGCTAGAGAGTGTCATGGCGACATACCCTAAATGGACTCAGGCTTCAAACCAATGGGTGGCAGAGAGGAACCAAAGGAGGTGAGCAAGAAGCGCTCAAATAATATCGGTACATGATAAAAGTTTGCCAGTATATTTTGTGGATTACACAGCAGGGTGGCGACAAAGTTAACATGGAAGCCATGAAAACAACCCCAAATTCTGCCTGACACAGCTCGTTTGATAAGGGGACCATGTATGCTTACAGTTCATGCCAGTCGCTGCACTTGCTGCCAGTCTCCTTTCGAATAGTTTAAAATAATAATAACCCTCATCCATAAAGCTCTGTATAATGCTGCACCCCCCTACCTCTCCTCTCTTATCTCAGTCTATCGCCCAACCCGTGCTCTTAGATCCGCCAGTGATCTTAGATTAACCTCTACCCTAGTGCGGACCTCCCACTCGCGTCTCCAAGACTTCTCTAGAGCTGCACCAATTCTATGGAATGCTCTGCCCCGGACTATCAGACTAATACCTAACCTCCAAAGTTTCAAACGTGCTCTTAAAACCCATTTCTTTAGGCAAGCCTATAACACTCATTAACTGCATGAAGTTTTAACTCTTCTACTAACCCGTCCTGTGTCGTCCTCCCATCTGTTATCCAGCAACCAACAGGCACCAGACTTCTCTGCAGTCCCATTCACCCTGGACCTGGTATATAAGATGACGGCTGAGTGGTTCAAGCGACAGCAATTCCATTTATTATATTTTGTTCTATTCCCTAAGAAGAATGGCTTGACCGTTAAATATTCTTTTACCTCGTGTTACCCCATCATCTTCATAAACCGTAAGCTCTGGCGAGCAGGGACCTCACTCCTGTTGTTCCATACAAATGTTGTGCTCTGTTACAATACATTTGTATTTGTTTCCTATGATTTGTAAAGCGCTACGGAATATGATGGCGCTATATAAATAAAGATTATTATTATTATTATTATGGAGGCAGTGAACTAGTAGTAGATTAAAGGTGCTGCAACTATGTTAGTTGGATCTTGTGATGGAGCTGGCGCTCTGCAGCCAGGCGAGCTTTCGCCAATCCAAGCCCCTGTTTCTAGGCTACTCCCCAAACAGCACTTCTAAGAACCTTTTGTATAAGATCAAGTGTAGTAGCGTTCTTATAAGTTTAGGATATGGCGGGTGAGGGGAATGTAAACAGATGCGCAAGAAGCGCTGAAATAATATCCCTAAATGGTAAAAGTTTGCCAGTATATTTTGTGGATAACACAGCAGGGTGGCGACAAAGTTAACAACTTTGATGTGTAATCCATGAAAACAACCCAAATTTCTGCCTGACACACCTCGTTTGATAAAGGGACGATGTATGGAGGCAGCTATATGGACGACTTTTGGAGGTAGCAATGGAGACAACGTGTGGAGGCTGCTATGGAGACAATTTAATTTGGATAGTGCCTGTATGTGGCAGTCCCAAACATTTTTCAAACCAGAGGAGCAGGTAGGTGGCCCTCCAGTAAAATGGAATAGCATGGAGTGACGCAGCGACCTGCAGGTGCCAGGATTTCATTTTCTTCATTGGCCCCTTTTGTAAAATTTTAGCTTTTTTGTATTTGGGGCCTTGTGACATTTTTTTCTTTTTAGTAGAAAAGCATCAATTCTGTACAGTATTTTTACTTACTTTACTTTTTTTGGTGTTCACCGTATAGCCCAATAATGATGTTATCTTTATTCTATGGGTCAATACGTTTACGGGGATACCATACTTGAATATTTTTTCTTATGTTTTACAAAATTTTACTAATTCTGGAGTACATATGTTTTTTTATCACTTTTATTGCATTTTTGTGGGATTAAATAGGTTAAATCAAAATTTTTGAGTGGGTTTTTTAACAGTTTTTTTGTACCACGTTTATCGCGTGGGTTCAATAACTATTTCCTTTTATTCTACAGGCATGATGATACTATATATGTGGGCTTTGTGTTATGATTTAGACTAGTTCCACATGGGACATGAACAAGCAATCATCTGATTTCTTGTTCATGATAATACCCCCCCCCCATTGTAATTAGCTGTGGCAAGTGCATAGGCTGACAGTTTGCCTTTAAGATGACGTCGCAACTAGCAGGCACTGCCTACGTACAGCCCTGGGGTCCTGATCGGAGCTCAGGGCTGCCATAGAAACAATCAGCACTGCCCAAATACGCCAGGAGGAGGATTGGGGGGGGCGATTGTGAGGCAAAGACCCCCGGAAGGCAGGTTTAATGCTGTGGTTGGGTTGACTGCAGAATTTGCTGGGTTAAACACCCACGATCGGAGCTTACTCAGACCACGGGTGTTACCCTGGGATGTCAATGGTACATTACCGCTGACACCCCGCAACTCCTGATGCCGGCTCGGCTCTGGTGCAGAGTCAAATTTGCATCTGCTCAGCGTCTTACTAGTACTGCGCTGAGCACTATGTATACTAAGCACCGGTATACAAGCTTTTATACCTCTTGTGCCTCCACCTTCCTCCTCATAGATTTTAAGTTTTAGCGAACAGGGCCCTCCTTCCCTTGGTTGCACATTACCCTGTTTTACTCTGCAATGTCTTATTTTGTATGTCTACCATGTCATCTGTAAAGCACTGCATAATTTTATGGCACTTTATAAATAAAGATTTATTTATTTATTCGACTAAACAATGTCACGGGTGTTCCTGCAATCCCTGTCTCGGATCGCAGGCGCACCAGTGTCCCTCCGTGTGCCCCACAGCCCGGACTCACCGGTCGCGGCTCCTGCTCTCCAGCGGACTGCCGATCGCATGCGTCCCCGCCTCCTAGGTTGCGTATGCCCTGGCTGTCGGAAATTTAAAGGGCAAGCGCACTGCTGATTGGTGCACTGGATAAACACCTTCTCCTTATAATCTAATGCCTCACTTCCTGCCTCACCGGATCTTTGAGTGCTATTGGAAAAGTGAAAGTTCCCCTGCAATATTCCTTTGCATTCCTGTTCCTGTGTTCCTGCTCCTGCGTGTTCCTGTGTTCCTGTGTGTTCCAGTTTTTTTTGCAATATAGGCATAATGTTAGATTTGGGCACTTACATGTGCAACACCCTTGCTAATGCATAAGCAAAGTGGTAGTTGCGAATAGCACCCTTTCCATGTCATGAGCTGTTAGGAAGACTCTAGGAGGTCTTTTTGTACTGGATAATTTAATGATTGCAGCTGTAGAAACTGTAGCAAGAGTTAACACTGTGGAATGTTCTGGTCCAATGATGTTTCTTGTGATACTGTGAGGCAAGCTGGAAGCTGATAGGAGAGTGCTACCACCTGAATAAGGGAGTATATAAACCCCTGGCAGGTGGCAGCACATGGTCTTCGAATCCTGTCAGTAGATAGAGAGCACTGCTCTCCAGAACCACTACCAAAAAGAAAAGGTACCTCAGGCTGCTGCCCGATACCTTAAGGCAAGTCAGGAGACTTAAGTCACAGAACTAAGGTTCCCAGGCTGAACTACAACCAGGCTGTGGACCAGCTATCTCCATGACTCTTCCAGCTTGCCATTGCGTGCTGTTGAATGAAGAACTGTAAGTTGATTTGCACAATGTTGGCACAGTCTAATCTTTGGATAAGGCTGCTTACCACCGTGGGCTTCCCCATCCATCACCCAGGGATTCAACCTACAGACACCTCAGGAGTTGCCCCATGGAGAAACCATTGCATCAGCCTTTTTTTTGTATGGGTAGTTTGGTGTTTAGTCGCAAAACTGGCACAAAAATAGTGAGTCAATATGAAAATATGAACAGGAGAACAAGGGGTCCGATGGGGTCCCACATACTTCAGGCGCACCCGTGCTCGTCAATCTCCGCCAGCTCCATAATGGAGCAGAACGGTCATGCACAGCCGCCTGGTCCATTGCTCTCATGGAGCAACAAGGGGTCTGTTTGAGGTACATGGGACCCCGTCGGACCCCTCGTTTTCGTAATCTGTGGGTGAATGTTATCTGTAATGTTAACTTCAATTTGAGTTTCTTGATTCTCAAACTTGAACCCTTCAGAAGAGTAACTTCTGCCAGAAGTCAAACATGTTCATTTTTAAATATTTGCACAGAATTTATATATATATTTTATATATATAGTAAATGCTCCAAAAAGTCATAAATAATGTGGAACAGTACAGTTGAATTCCATTTAAGCTTTCAAATAAACATAATAAATATCCATGTATATAAAATATTTATGTAAATAAATGCCAAATACAATGTTTATCATATGAACCATTGTCTAATATATTTTCCATCTATATTTCCAAAATATAAATCTACTGCATTCCTTTTATCTCACAGCTCGTTTAGCTTGTAATTGTCTCAATTAAACACAGACTATGGAAAAAAGAACAAATGAAGTTCAATTAGCATTTTGGTAAATGTGGTGTGTATTTAACAGCTGGAAATTTCCTTTTTTACAGTTATTAGCTGGTGTTAATGTGTGTCCCAAGCTCACACATTATTTGATTTTGTACTGTTAAGTATGTTGAGTTTTTGTGTCTATAGATGAATTTATGGAGCTATAATAACACAAGGGAAGCTAAATAAAATGAAACATTAGAACGAGTGAGATTAGATGTCACAAGTGTCTCTATAAAAAGAAAATAGATTCAATAACTCAGCTGTCCCCACATATTATGCTATAAGCTCATTGCTTATTGCCACTGCCTAGGATGAATAATTTGCATGTGAATTCAATTAGTAGAAGGTTATTGCAACCAATTATATAAAATGAAAGACATGGCAGGTTTTTATTTGTCACAATATGTGTCCTAATTTGTCGAAATTTGCAATTGTGATCAGTGCAATGCCCCCCCCCCCTCCATGCAACACCTTACAGGCATGTAACTACCGGTAACTACTGAGACACCTGCCCCTAGAAGCCCCACACTGGTATGGGAACCCTCTGTTGTAATTTAGCAGAATAAAAAATGCATGAAACATAATTGTGTTAAAAGCTACAATGTTGTTCACTCAAGAATAAAACAATTGCATGGTCTGACTGATTGGAATTTTTTTTACTAGTTCTTGTTCTCTAACCTTGCCTAAACATACACAATTTACCAATATATTCCTTAACCTTAGTATTGTATGCCTGTTTGTTGCTTATCTTTTCATTGGGTTCAGAAGAAGAAGCATATTGGATAAGCAATATGCTCATCAGACCATGTCAAAAAGTAATGATCTGTCTAGCTGGAGTAATGAAAGTTTAAACCACCACTATATGCAGTCTTGCTATTTGCAATGCCTCATTAAGTTTAAGAAATTGCTGATTTGTACTACTCAATGTACAATATCCAGACTAATGGAAGCAAAATTGCTGAACAGCTAGAGCTGATTTTGCCTTCCAATGTGCTTCTATGCCCTCTCCATCTGTTATTTGACTTACATGCTTTTTTGTGGGTGTCTCTAAGACTTTGGAAACTTAATCAAATGCACATTCAGAATTACATTCATTTTAGTATTTTGTGTGTTTTGCTTTTGCTCAGTATCCTATATAGTTGTTATACTATATAGCTGTTATACTATATAGTTGTTATACGGGACCTACAGTTTATTTTATCAGCATTGCTTCTAATGCTGAAAACTCAAGATAAACTGCTAGGCAATGCATCACCTGCTAATGTATATCACATACACAAGTTATAATAATCAATTCAATATAAAACAGTATAAATGATACCATTCTTTACAGATGATTCAGAAAAATATGTGAACTGAACCATGATCTTTAGGGTGAATTCACACATTCCTTTCACCGACTAGAAAGAACGTCCATGTGTGATGTCAGAAGATCCCCATCATGAAGAATGAAACTGATTGTCAGTCATAGAAACCTCTGCAAAAAATTTGCTGCATATAATTTCACCCTTGAATAGGCTCTGAAAGTATACTTCAAATGAGCTTTGTCCCAAATACAGAGAGGAAATACAATTCTTGAATGTACTGATACAAAGGCAAATGAATGATTCTATAACATGATATGATGCTGATTTTAGATTTAGTTTCTTTAAGGAATATTATTAACTGTACAATATTATCATCAGTTACAAAGATTTCCTAAACTGTTTACAATGGTTGGTAGATGGTGCAGGTTCTGAGTCTGCAGTAACATGTGTTTAATGGCTGAGATAGCCAGGGAGGGGGAGGGCGTTCTATTGCCATAAGAGCCTGGAATTTCTGTGAGAATCCAAAGCCTCTTTGTTAGCAATTTGTGAAATGATGTTTCTGTGTCGACTGATAAAGATACCCATGAAAATCACCATTTACTTCAATACAGTAGTATTGTATTATATGGGATGATTGATCAGACCCCATAGGGTTCAAGTACCCTAGGGGGCCTAAAATACAGTTAAAGAAAATATAATTAAAAAAAAAAACTAAAACTACAAATCACCACTTACTTTAGAACACACAAAATCATATACATGTTAAGTTTCGCGATTCATAATAAAAGTTATTTCTTTGGAGGGGAGCAAAAAATTAAATGCAAAATGGAAACATTCAATTGAAGCAATTAATGTATATGAAACATAAATTAAATGAAATGGGAATGTCCAGTTGGTTATACTGTTTAAGGGTATTATTAAGGGTATTTTGTAGTTAATGATGAAGTTTGCGTACATAAGGAGGAATTTCGGGCCAATCCTCTTTTGCAGATGATCTCTAAGTCATTAAGATTTTGAGGCTGTCGCTTGATTAAGGTCTGGAGACTGACTAGGCTACTTCATGACCTTAGTCTGCTTTATTTGAGCTACTACTTTGTTGCCCTGGCTGTATGTTTTGGGTCATTGTCTTGCAAGAAGACCCAGCCACGACCCATTTTTAATGTCCTGATGGAGGGAAGGAGGTTATCACTCAGGATTTTATGGTACATGGCTCCATCCATTTTCCCATTGATGCAGTGAAATAGTTTGGTGCTCTAAGCAGAGAAACACCCCCAAAACATAATGGGGCACATTTACTTACCCGGTTCTGTCGTGATCCCGCAGTGCATTGTCCGACGAGGATTGGGGTCCGGCGCGATTCACGTAGCTCGTGCGCCCGAGTTCCTGCATCCGACGCTTCTGCGTCGAGGTCCGCCTGAGTTCACCTGCTTCCACCCAGTGCTTGTAAGTGCGTGTCTTGCGACATATTTCTAATTGTTAAATCCCGCACGTTGTCCAAATCCAGCGTGTGCCAAAATCCTGGGGCTATTCGGCGCAAAACGGAAATCAACGGGAAACCTGACGAAAATGTGCCCGACGGACCCTTAGTAGATTAGCCCCAATGTTTCCACCTCTATCCTTGACAGTGGGGACAGTGCTCTTTGAGTCAAAAAAAGTATTACAAGACATCAACATATCATAAGTGAGTCACAATTGTGATTGACACATAAGAGGCCCTTTCAAACTATGCTATTGCCTTAAAAATATCTTACCTGTATGTTGTAGGACTAAGGAGAGGAATCTCTTACACAGTGAGGAGAGTAAACATGAGATGTCAAGGTAGAGAATGACGTGCAACTCACTCAACTCAACTCACCCACACCCCTTTCACTTACCTAACAAGCCTTGCAAACCGTAGTGGTCAGGGACTTCTCATAAGCAATCCCCACACTGAATGAATGCACAGGAAAGATGTCAAAACACAAAGGGACAAAGAAGAAAGACAAGCAAAGTCTGCTAGAAGAGGGTCAAAATTTAGATGGCGGCAAAGTACAAATTCGAGAGGAAGAGATAGTCGAGTAAATGTAGCAGAGGTCAAATACACAGAATAGCAACAGAAGAAGACTGAAATTAACCAGCAACCTGTGAAGAGACAGGACGGACATATGGACACTACCTTCAACAGCTGACTGGGTCAAGCGTCCATTACTCAGGCCACAGTTAAACACAAACTGAACCACATGACAACCCAGCTTTCCCCAAGGAACTGATCCTGAAAGTCAGCTGTCAATAAAAAGCAGATATTTTTCAAGGAAACAAGTTTGATTCCATTCAGAGCGTTCTCACAGAAAATCATTTAAAGGAAACCTACCACTTGAAGTGGTAGGTGTAAGTTGCATATGGTGAGCTGGTGCCGGTGCTTACTTTCATTAGTGTCCTAAACCGCTGTATCGTGGTTTAAACACGTTTTAATCTTTACAGCAGAAGGAGCTTTGGCGCACCAAGCAGGTGACGTGCGCGCGTGACGTCACCAACTTTCCTTCACTTCCTTGTAGCGCAGCAGCATGGCGCGCCGAAGCTGTAAAGATTATTAAAATGTTTTAACCGTGAACAGGAGTAACAGGACAGGTTAGGAATAATGAAAGTAAGCACCGGCACCAGCTCACCCTGAGCTGGTGCTCAGTATTTCCATCTTGCACCTACCACTTCAAGTGGTAGGTTTCCTTTAAACAGGCTTTCTTAGAAGTGTAAGTGAATTCTGGGTGCTAAAGCAGTTGCCTAGGTATCAGATCACAGGCTTATAAAGACTATTAAATGTTGAACCATGTTCATATTTAAAATGGAAAAAAAAGTTTTATTAGAAACACAACTTTAACAAACTTTGTTTATTTTGTGTTGTTACATAAAAGTTTTTTCAAAGTTTTCAAAAGTTACTGGGTTAAATTTAATGGATTCCAAATGCACTATAAAACCTCCCTAGCACATAGATATACACGTTTAATTCTTTCAAGTTATTTTTCATTCCTTAATCAGATAACTTCCACAGAAATAATTGGATGAGTCAGTGCGGCTGGAAAATAAATACAGATATGAAAACTTCTTTGCTTAAAGTATGTATTTTGAAATGGAATTTCTGTATCCAATAAAATGTAGAACAAAAAACTCTGTGATAACAAAGAGCTAAATTGTCTGTTAAAATAATTGGAAAGTCAACAAAAGGTCCTAAACATATATTTATTTAATCTACAAATGCACTTATACTATTGTCGTGACAGATTTGGATTCTGCATGAACCTAAAGATAACACAGCAGAACTTACTCTTTATTATTTTGACAGCATATTTTTCTTTTTTCTTTTGTAGCACATCATTAATTAAAACCACATCTTGTGATGTTATCACATACACATAAATATTATATATTTATTAATGCTGTCTAGAATTTCTGTAATGAAGTAAGGCCACAATATTCCAAAAACCTCAAAATCACCATTTTTTCTTTTATAATTTCATTGCCGGAGGATTTACTCCTTTCATTACAAGCCCAATTTTAAGTTTTAGTCAACCTAAATTGTGCTACCACTGTGCTTCCTATTTTACGTTCCAAACTATATAGGGTGTGAATAAGTAGTGATCATCATAAGAAGTGCCCTACCCACTGCTTTTACTGTCTTTTGAAGATGAAAGCTGAAGCCTTACAAAGACCCACTATGTATTTTCATTGCCTAATAGTGTAGCCTATATGACATACCGAATATACATGCATATAAGCCGACCCGAGTATAACCCAAGGCCCATAATTTTACCACAAAATAGTGGGAAAACTTAAACTCATGTATAAGTCTAGGGTGGGAAAAACATTGGTCATGTAATGAAATACCACAAGCAGCTTCCCCAATAATGAATTACCACAAGCAGCCTCCCCCAGTATTGAGATACTCAGTAGCCTCGACCTCGACTGTAAGCGCGTGTCAAGCAACACTTTTTTTAAAAAAAATGCTGCGTTTTTCTGAATCCGTCGGGTTTTCACATGGCCACGCCCCCCGATTTCCATTGTGTGCATGCCGGCGCCGATGCGCCACAATCCGGGGCAATACAAGACTTACAATGCAGATGTTGAATAAGATTGTGGTCCAATAGGTGTATTGCCCGGATTGTGGCGCATCGGCGCCGGCATGCACAACAATGGAAATCGGGGGGCGTGGCCAGTGAAAACCCGACGGATTCAGAAAAACGCAGCATTTTTTTAAAAAAAGTGTTGCTTGACACGCGCTTACAGCGAGGTCGAGGCTACTGAGTTCTCAATACTGGGGGAGGCTGTTGTGGTAATTCATTATTGGGGAGCTGCTTTGTGGATTTCATTACATGACCAATGTTTTCCACCCTAGACTTATACATGAGTTTAAGTTTTCCCACTATTTTGTGGTAAAATTATGGGCCTGGGTTATACTGGGTCGGCTTATATGCATGTATATTCGGTGATATATTTTATGTCATATAGGCTACACTATTAGGCAATGAACACATAGTGGTGTCTTTGGACGAACGGCTTCCTTCATCTTCAAAAAGACAGTATAGCGTTGGGGTAGGGCACTTGGTTGTAGATGATGATCACTGCTTATTCACACCCTATATAGTTTGGACAGTAAAATAGGTATAGCACAGTGGTAGCACAATTTAGGTTGACTAAAACTTAAAATTGGGCTTGTAATGAAAGAGTAAATCCTCTGGCAATGAAAATTTAGAAAAAAAAAAATGGTGGATTTTGAGGTTTTTTTTGGAATATTGGGCCTTACTTCATTACAGAAATTAATAAATATTAATAGCTTTATGTGTATGTGATAACATCACAAGATGTGGTTTTAATTAATGATGGGCTACTAAACGAAAAAAAAAGAAAAGCTGTCAAAATAATAAAGAGTAAGTTGCTGTGGTATTTCTTTAGGTTCATGCAGAATCAAATCTGTCACGGAATAGTATAAGTGCATTTGTAGATTAAATAAATATATGTTAGGACCTTTTGTTTGACTTTCCAATTTTTTACAGACAATTTAGCTCTTTGTTATCACAGAGGTTTTGGTTCCTACATTTTAGGATACCGAATTCCATTTCAAATACCTAATTAAGCAAAGAAGTTTCATATCTGTATTTATTTTCCACCGCCGCACTGACTCATCCAATTATTTCTGTGGAAGTTATTCTGATTAAGGAATGAAAAATAACTTGAAAGAATTAAACGTGTATATCTATGTGCTAGGGGGTTTTATAGTGCATTTGGAATCCATTAAATTTAACCCAGTAAACTTTTGAAAACTTTGAAAAAAATTTTATGTAACAACACAAATAAACAAAAGTTTGTTAAAGTGTGTTTCTAATAAAACTTTTTTTCCATTTTAAATATGAACATGGTTCAACATTTAATAGTCTTATAAGCCTGTGATCTGATACCTAGGCAACTGCTTAGCACCCAGAATTCACTTCACTTCTAAGAAAGCCTGTTTAAAGGAATCTACCACTTGGAAGTGGTAGTGCAAGATGGAAATAACTGGGTGAGCTGGTGCCGGTGCTTACTTTCATTAGTATCCTAAACCGCTGGTTTTCTATCAGGTTAAACATGTTTAATCTTTACAGCTTCGGCGCGCCATGCTGCGCGACTAATAGGAAGTGAAGGAGAACCGTGACGTCACGCGCGCACAGTCGCGTGCTTGGTGCGCCAAATCTCCTTCTGCTGTAAAGATTAAAACGTGTTTAAACCGCGATACAGCGGTTTAGGACACTATGAAAGTAAGCCACGGCACTAGCTCACCATATGCAACTTACACCTACCACTTAAGTGGTAGGTTTTCCTTAAATGATTTTCTGTGAGAAAAGCTCTGAATGGAATCAAACTTGTTTCTTGAAAATATCTGCTTTTTTTGACAGCTGACTTTCAGGATCAGTTCCTGGGGAAAGCTGGGTGTCATGTGGTTCAGTTTGTGTTTAACTGTGGCCTGAGTAATGGACGCTTGACCCAGTCAGCTGTTGAAGGTAGAGTGCCATATCCGTCCTGTCTCTTCACAGGTTGCTGGTATCTAGTCTTCTTCTGTTGCTATTCTGTGTATTTGAACTCTGCTACATTTACTCGACTATCTCTTCCTTCGAATTTGTACTTTGCCGCCATCTAAATTTTGACCCCCTTCAGCAGACTTGCTTGTCTTTCTTCTTGTCCCTTTGTGTTTGACATCTTTCCTGGCATTCATTCAGTGTGGGGATTGCTTATGAGAAATCCCTGACCACTACGGTTTTTGCAAGGCTTGTTAGGTAAGTGGAAAGGGGTGTGGGTGAGTTGAGTTGAGTGAGTTGCACGTCATCTCTACCTTGACATCTCATGTTTACTCTCCTCAATGTGTAAGAGATTCTCTCCTTAGTCCTACAACATACAGGTAAGATATTTTTAAGGCAATAGCATAGTTTGAAAGGGCCCTTTATGTGTCATCACAATTGTGACTCACTTATGATATTGTGTGTTGTAATACTTTTTGACTCAAAGAGCACTGTCCCCACTGTCAAGGATAGAGGTGGAAACATTGGGGCTAATCTACTAAGGGTCGTCGGGCACATTTTCGTCAGGTTTCCCGTGATTCCGTTTTGCGCCGAATAGCCCCAGGATTTTGCACACGCGGATTTGGGAAACGTGCGGGATTTAACAATTAGAAATATGTCGCAAGACACGCACTTACAAGCACTGGGTGGGAAGCAGGTGAACTCAGGCGGACCTCGACGCAGAAGCGTCGGATGCAGGAACTCGGGCGCGACGAGCTACGTGAATCGGCCGGACCCCAATCCTCGTCGGACCAATGCACTGCGGGATCACGACAGAACCGGGTAAGTAAATGTGCCCCATTATGTTTTGGGGGTGTTCTCTGCTTAGAGCACCAAACTATTTCACTGCATCAATGGGGAAAAGGATGGAGCCATTGTACCATAAAATCCTGAGTGATAACCTCCTTCCTCCATTCAGGACATAAAAAATGGGTCGTGGCGGGTCTTCTTGCAAGACAATGACCCAAAACATACAGCCAGGGCAACAAAGTAGTAGCTCAAATAAAGCGACTAAGGTCATGAAGTAGCCTAGTCAGTCTCCAGACCTTAATCAAGCGACAGCCTCAAAATCTTAATGACTTAGAGTCATCTGCAAAAAGAGGATTGGCCCGAAATTCCTTCCTTATGTACGCAAACTTCATAATAACTACAAAATACCCTTAATAATACCCTAAACAGTATAAACCAACTGGACATTCCCATTTCATTTAATTTATGTTTTATACATTATTGCTTCAATGAATGGTTCCATTTTGCATTTAATTTTTTGCTCCCCTCCAAAGAAATAACTTTTATTATGAATCGCGAAATTTAACAGTATATGATTTTGTATGTTCTAAAGTAAGTGGTGATTTGTAGTTTTAGTTTTTTTTTTTTAATTATATTTTCTTTAACTGTATTAGGCCCCCTAGGGTACTGAACCCTAGGGGTGGGTCTGATCAATCATCCCATATAATACAATACTACTGTGTATGAAGTAAATGGTGATTTCTAGGGTATCTTTATCAGTCGACACAGAAACATCATTTCCAAATTGCTAACAAAGAGGCTTGAGATTCTCACAGAAATTCCAGGCTCTATGGCAATAGAACGCCCTCCCCTCCCTGGCTATCTCACCATTAACCACATGTTCCTGCAGACTCAGAACTGCACCATCTACCAACCATTGTAAACAGTTTAGGAAATCTTTGTAACTGATGATAAATTGTACAGTTAATAATATTCCTTAAAGAAACTAAATCTAAAATCAGCATTCATATATGTATAGAATCTTCATTGCCTTTGTATCAGTACATTCAGAATTGTATTTCCTCTCTGTATTGGGACAAAGCTCATTTGAAGTATACTTTCAGAGCCTATTCAGGTGAATGAATTGATATGCAGCAAATTTTTTGCAGAGGTTTCTATGATGACAATCAGTTTCATTCTTCATGATGGGGATCTTCTGACATCAAACACATGGACTTTTCTTAGTCCCGTTGAAAGGAATGTGTGAATTCACCCTTAAAGATCATGGTTTCAGTTCACATATTTTTCGATAACCACCATTGTTAAGCAGATGAAAAGAATGGTATCATTTAAATGTTTTATATTGAATTGATTATATAACTTGTGTATGTGATATACATTAGCAGGTGATGCATGCCTAGCAGTTATCTTGAGTTTAGCATTATAAGCAATGCTGATAAAATAAACTGTAGGTCCCGTCTAACAGAGTATAACAACTATATAGGATACTGAGCAAAAGCAAAAACACACAAAATACTAAAATGAATGTAATTCTGAATATGCATTGTGATTAGTTTCCAAAGTCTAGAGGACACCCAAAAAAAGCATGTAAGTCAAAATAAACAGATGGAGAGGGCATTAGAGCACATTGGAAGGCAAAATCAGCTCTTGCTGTT
Source organism: Engystomops pustulosus (assembly GCA_019512145.1). Lineage (NCBI taxonomy): Eukaryota > Metazoa > Chordata > Amphibia > Anura > Leptodactylidae > Engystomops > Engystomops pustulosus. The sequence goes on from CM033644.1 coordinate 95,688,284, forward strand.
CAGCAATTGTGCTTCCATTAGTCTGGATATTGTACATTGCAGTAGTACCAATCAGCAATTTCTAAAACTATGAGGCATTGCAAATAGCAAGATGCATATAGTGTGGTTTAAACTTTCATACTCTAGCTAGACAGATCCATTACTTTTTGACAGGTTGATGAGCATATTGCTTATCCAATATGTCTCTTCTTTGAACCCAATGAAAAAGATAAGCAATAGAGATGAGAGAACATGCTCGTCCGAGCTTGAGCTCGGTCGAGCATTAGGGTCATCGAAACTGCCGTTACTAGGACGAATACTTCGCCCGCTCGAGAGAAAATGGCAGATCCCGCGTTTGCTTTTTTGGCGGCCAGAAAACAGACAATCACAGCCAGGAGACTCTGCACTCCACCCAGCATGACGTGGTACCTTACACGGCGATAGAAGTGGTTGGCTGGCCAGATCAGGTGACCTGGGATAGGACTAGCCGCTGGCCGGTGCTGGATCATTCTGTCTCGGATGCCGCTAGGGAGAGAGCTGCTGCTGCTAGGGAAAGCGTTATTAGGCCCCTTCACACTAGAGAGTGTGATGCGATGAACTGCAACACACTCGCAACGCAAGCTGCCGGACGCACGGCCCGAACCCGCACCGCGGAGTGAACTGACATGCTGAGTTCACTCCGCGGTGCAGCGTTAGGGCGTGCGTCCGGGCAGCTTGCTTTCGAGTGTGTGAGTAGTCATCGCATCACACTCGCTAGTGTAGTAGGGGCCTTAGGGTGTTCTATTAGCTTACTGTTAGGCAGGAGTGATTTCAAAGAACCCAACAGCCCTTCTTAGGGCTACAATAACGTTCTACTTTTTATTTAATTGATCCTTTTACCATTTTGTGAGGAATTAGCAGGGGGACTTGCACCGTTGTGTTTAGCTCTTGTGGCACACATATCCATAGCAAAGACCGGAAGGGGGAAAATTCCGTAGGGGTTGGATTTCTATTAGGAACATAACTCGTGTCATCTCATCTGGCATAGTACTGTGCTTCCTTGATACTTGGCTAGAAAAAATAGCCAAAGGAGATAAAACAGGCTTCTGAAGCCTACAGTAGCGTGTCTATATATTGACTTCTGGTTGATTGCTGGGGGTGGCTGTAGTTTTGCAGTGCAGTACTGCCAATTCTGAGCAATTTTAGTGATGACGTGCGACGCGTGTTCTGCGCTGTGCAATGGCGCCACATATCCATAGCAAAGGCGAAGTGGCAAAATTCAGTAGGGGTTGGATTTCTATTAGGCAATAACCGTGTCATCTACATCTCGGATAGTACTGTGCTTCCTTTGATACGTGGCTAAAAAAAATAGCATAGGAGAATACAAACAGCTTCTTGAAGCCTACAGTGAGCGTTCTATATATTGATGTTCGCGTGATCTGCTGGGGGCTGTAGTTCTGCAGTGCAGTACTTGCCAATTATGAGCAATTGTAGTGAGACTTGCGACCGCTGTGTTCGCGCTTAGTGGCGACATATCCATAGCAAAGGCTGAAGTGGAAAATTCATAGGGTTGGATTTCTATTAGGCAATAACTCAAGCTTGGGTCACTCACTCTGGATTGTACTGTGCTTCCTTGATACTGGCTAGAAAATAGCACCATAGGAGAATACAAAACAGCTTCTGAAAGCCTACAGTTAGCGTATCTATATATTTGATTCTGGTTGATCTGCTGTGGCTGTGTTTCTGAAGGCCATGTATTGGCCAATTTGAGCAATTTTGTGTAGTGAGGGACTTGCGACCGTGTGTCTGCGCTAGTGCCGCACAATATCCATAGCAACAGGCTGAAGTGGCAAAATTCAGTAGGGGTGGGATTTCGTATAGGCAATAACTCAGTGTCATCTCATCTGCATAGTACTGTGCTTCCTTTGATATTGGCAGAAAAGTAGCCATGAGAGAGAATACAAACAGCTCTTGAAGCCATACAGGTAGCGTTCTATAATTTATTTCTGGTTGATCTGCTGGTGGCTGTAGTTTCTGCAGTGGCATGTACTTGCCAATTATGAGAAAGTTTGTAGGATGAACTTGACGATCCGCTGTGCTGCGGCTTAGTGGCGGCACATATGCCATAGCAAAAGCTGAAGTGGCAAAATTTCAGTAGGCGTGTTGGATTCTATTAGGCATAACTCAGTGTATCTCATCTGGCATATACTGCGCTTCCTTGATACTTGGCTAGAAAAAAAAAAATAGCCCCATAGGAGAATACAAACAGGCATTTTGAAGCTACGTAGCGTTTCTAGATATTTGATTTGGTGATACTGCTGGTGGCTGTAGTTTCTGCAGTGCAGTTGTTACTGCCAATTCTGAAGCAATTTGTAGGAGAGACTTGCGACCTGCTGTGTTCTGCGCTTAGCGGCGCACAATCCATAGCAAAGGCGAAGTGCCAAAGTCAGTAGGGGTTGGATTTCTATTAGGCAATAAACTCAGCGTGTCATTCATTCTGCTAGTCTGTGCTTCTTTGATACTGGCTAGAAAATAGCCTAGGGAGAATAAAAAACAGCTTACTTGAAGGCCTACAGTAACGTTCTATTATTGATTTCTGGTTGATCTGCTGGTGGACTGTAGTGTCTGCAGTGACCTGTCATTGCCAATTCTGAGCAATTGTAGTGGGACTTGCGACGCGTTGTTCTGCGCTTAGTGGCGAATATCCTTAGCAAAAGGCGAAGTGGCAACTCAGTAGGGGTTGGATTTATTAGGCAATAACTCAGGTCATCTCATCCGGCATAGTACTGTGCTTCCTTGATACTTGGCTAGAAAATAGCCCCCCCCATAGGAGAATACAAACCGCTTCTTGATTCTGAAGCCTACAGTAGCGTTCTATATATTGATTTCTGGTTGATTCTGGTGTGGCTGTAGTTTTTGCATTGCATGTACTGCCAATTTGAGCAATTTGTAGTGAGACTTGCGCCGCTGATGTTCTGGGCTTAGTGGCGCACATATCATAGCAAAGGTCGAAGGGCAAAATTCAGTTAGGGTGGACTTTCTATTTAGGCAATAACTCTGTGGTCATCTCATCTGGCATAGTACTGTGCTTCCTTTGAACTTGCGATAGAAAATAGCCATAGCAGAATACAACCAGCTTCTTGGAGCCTACAGTAGCGTTCATATAGTTGATTTCATGGTTGATCTCGCTGGTGGCTGTAGTTTCTGCAGTGCTGAGGTACTTGCAATTCTGGCAATTGTGTGGGACTTGCGAACCGCGTGTTTGCGCTTAGTGGCGGACATATCCAAGAAAGGCCCGAAGTGGCAAAATCAGAGGGGTATGGATTGTCTATTAGGAAATTAACTCAGTGTACATCTCATCCGCATAGTACTGTGCTTACCTTTGATACTTGATAGAAAACAGCCATAGGAGAATACAAACAGCCTTCTGAAGCTACAGTAGAGTTCTATATATTTGATTCTGGTTGATCTGCTGGTGGCTGTAGTTTCTGCAGTGCATGTATTGCCATTCTGAGCATTATGTAGTGAGAATTGCGAACCGCTGGTTTCATGCGTTAGGTGGCGCACATATCCATAGCATAAGGCTGAAGTGGCAAAAATCAGTAGGGTTGGATTTCTATTAGGCATAATCAGTGTCATATTCATCCGGCATTAGTACTGTGCTCCATTTGATAATTGGCTAGAAAAATAGCCATAGGAGAATACAAACAGCTCGTATTGAGCTCACAGTAGCGTTCTAGTTATATTTGATTTCTGGTTGATTGCTGGGGGATGTAGTTTCTCAGTGCATGTACTTGCCAAATCTGAGCAAGTTTGTAGTGGGATTGCGACCGCGGCTGTTCTTGCGCTTAGTGGCGCACATATCCATAGAAGAAGGCCGAAGTGGCAAAATTCAGTAGGGGTTGGATTCTAGTTAGGCAATAATCAGTGTCATCTCATCTGCATAGTCTGTGTTCCTTTGATTACGTGAGCTAGAAAAAGCCATAGCAATTAGGATAGCATTGTTTGGTTTTAAAATCAAAAAAAAAAAAAAAACACAAAAAAAAAAAAAAAAACACAAAAAAAAACAAAAAAGTAAAGTAAAAAAAAAAAATAAAGTATAACTCTCATTTTAAAAATGTTTAACCCGAGGGCTAGGGGTAGAGGACGAGGGCCGGGACGTGGGCGTCCAAACCTGCAGGGGTCAGAGTGCAGTGGTCCTGGGCGGGTGAGACACCACGCTGATGAGGGAGCAGGGGAACGCCGCAGAGCTACACTCCCTAGGTCATGTCTGAAGTTACTGGGAATCGTGGTAGGCACTGTTGAGGCCAGAACAGTGCGAACAGGTGATGTCGTGGATTGCTGACAATGCTTCGAGCAATTTGCCACCACCAGTAGTCTTCCACGCAGTCCACCATGTCACACGAAATCGCACATCCTCCAGCTCCTGCACCTCAGCCTCCTCCCCCCCAGCTGCCCCCTCCCAGGAAAATTTGGCATTGAACCGCATACCTGAGGAAGTGTTTCTGGACCCCTCCACAGTACAACCACTGTCCGGTTGCTGTGAGCAAATTTTCCGATGCCCAGGGTGTTTCCACCAGTCCAGTCTGTGGGTGAGGATTGACCTTCTGACGTAGTGGAAGTGTGTAAAGAGGGTCCGCGATGAGGAGACACGGTTGTCAGACAGTGGGGAAGTTGTTGTCAGGGCAGGAAGCTCGAGGGGCGGAGCAGACGAGGGATCAGGAGGATGATGAGGTGACAGACCCAAGCGGTTGAGAGGCCGGGTGAACACAGTGCTTCTGAGACGGAGGAGAGTCCTCGACCTGAGACAGGTTGGAAGAGGCAGGGTGGGGCCAGACGGAGAGGCAGGGCCAGAGGCTGGTGCATCAGCGCCACTGTCAACTAGTGAAGCTCCCGTGGTGAGGGCTCTTGCGGCGAGGGCAGATCTTCAGAAGTGTGGAGGTTCTTTAAGGAAAGGAAACACGGATGACCCGACGGACTGTGGTGTGCAAACATTGCCCAAACCAGGCTCAGCAGGGGTTCCCCCACTACTAGCTAACTACCACCAGTATGCGCAGGCATATGAATGCTAAGCACCACCCCATCAGTGGCAACAAGCCCGTCACCTCCGGCCGGCACACCATGCCTTCCCACTGTGTCAGCTGCTAGTCCAGCCCCCTGCCCAGGACCCTGCCACAAAAACCCCATCGTCGCCCCACGATCTCCACAGCATCCACCAGCGTTCAGCTCTCCATACCCCAGACGCTGGAGCGGAAACGCAAATAGTGCAACCCACCCGCAACGCCCAAGCCCTTAATGTGCACATCTCCAGATTGCTTAGCCTGGAGATGCGGTGCCCTATAGGTCTAGTAGAGAGACGAGGCCTTGCAACCTCATGGCGGGCGGCCCCCCTCGGTATTCGGTCCCAGCCGCCACTACTTTCCGATGTGCCGTCCCAGCCCTGCACCAGCACGGTCTAGACAATCATCCGTGCCCTGACCAACGCCGTTTCTGACAAGGTCCACCGACCAAGGACACGTGACGAGTGCGCCGGGCAGGGCCACTATATGTCGCTGACGGCACATTGGGTTAACTTGGTGGAGGCTGGGACCGAGTCTTGACCCTGGGGCTGCGTCATATACTGCCGACGCCGAGATTGCGGGGCCTACCTCGGTCCAGGTGTTTCAGGCCTACTATGCCTCCTCCCCTCCCCACCCTCCTCCGACCATCCTCCTCCGAGACTACCAGCCGTGAGGCAAACGGCGCGTCATCGTCGGGTAGCTCTAGGCACGCAGCAGTGCCGTCGCTAAGCGGACAGGCAGAGGTGCTCAAACTGCTGAGCCAGGCGACAAAAGGCACCCGCCCAAGACTATTACAGTGGCATCACGCGCAGACCTGATCTGTTGGCTGGCACCGCGAACCTCGAAGCGGGAATGTTGTGTGTGACAAACGGCCTGTTAACCTGGTGGCGGCTCTGCAACTCGGCAGACTGACACATGGGCCATGCCTGGCCCATGTGTTAAATTGATAGTGCAGCGTTTCCTACAGACATACCCCAATCTGTCTATTGCTCACGAAGGTGCGCGTCTGTGCGCATTTCAGGAAGTCAAGCCCAGATGCTGCCACTCTCAGGGCAGCGCAGCGCCGCCTCCAACTGCCCGCTCACCGACTGTTGTGCGACGTGCCCACGAGGTGGAATTCAACACTGACCAGTTATCAGAGTTACCAGCAGCGCAGAGCGATTGAACTGCAGATGTCAACTTCCACCAGAAAATGGTAGTCAGGTCAAGTCAGCTTCCTAAGCTACAATGAGGAGTGGACGTGGATGTCTGATATCTGTAGGTTGCTGAGTACGTGGAGGAGTCAACACAGATGGTCAGTGGCTGATGCCGCCATCATCGCCTCACCATCCCGCTGCTGGCCTGTTGAAAAACTCTCTGGTCAGATGAAGTCGGAAGCTTTGCGCTCGTCACAAGAGACGGGGGAAGAAATTCCTTGGTGATAGCCAAAGCACCCGAGGTCTGTTTCTCAGCGCCTACGGAGGAGGTGGAGGTGGCGGAGGATGAGAGGAAGAGGAGGAGAATGTTGGGCCGAACAGAGGGGACCATTGGTGAGTCCTTCAACTGTTCCGCGTGTCAGGGCAAGAAGAAGAGAGTTGGAGGAGTTGGAGGAGGAGGGGAAATGGACAGTCAGGCCCGTGAGGGGAGTGAATTCTTACGCGTTGGTACTCTGTGCGCATATGGCAGAGATTTCATGCTAGGCTGCTATCCCGGACCCCGCGTTCAAAGAATTTATTCACAGCACCGATTACGGGTGTTCACTCTCTGGACCCACGGTACAAGCAAAATCTCCCACTATTCCCTGGAGAGGAAAGGAGTGTGAGATGCATGAATACCAGCAGGCCCTGGTGGCACAAGCTGAAACAGTATTTCCCTTCTGACAGCGCTCGCTGGCAGGAGGCGTAGTTCTGCGGGACAAGTAGCGAGGGAGATGTAGGCGAGGCAGGCAGCTGTCAGCACTGGCAAGGGTACGTTTACAGGCTTTTGCCAGCTTTATGTCACCCCAGCCAAGACACTGTCCACTGTCCCCAGTATCGCAGAGTAGGCGGATCTTACAGAAAGATGGTGAGGGAGTACGTAGCTGACATTACCATCGTCCTAAATGATCACACAGCTCCTACAAATACTGGGTTTCAAAGCTGGACATGTGGCACGAACTGGCGCCTCTACGCCTGGAGGTCTTGCCTGCCCGGGCCGTAGCGCTTGTCCGAGCGGGTTTTCAGTGCAGCTGTGGCATCATCACGATAAGCGTACACGCCTGTCGACTGACAGCGGTTGACAGGCTGACGCTTATCAAGATGAATAAAGCATGGATTTCTAATTTTCCACTCCAGCAGGTGAAGGAAGCTCAAACTGAAATTTATCCATCTCTCCTCTCCTCATTGTCCTCCTTTCCCTGCCTTTTGTACAGTAAAGCAGAGGAAACTGGCTATTTTTGACAGGGGCCCACGGCTCTTACTATAGTACTTTATGCATTTAATTTTCTGGAGGGCCACCTACCCGGTCCTGTGTTTGAAACAATTTTTGTGAGTGCCACATACAGCCACTCAATCTATTCCATTTTTTGGAGGGCCACCTACCCGGTCCTCTGTTTTAAAAAATTTTTGGGAATGCCACATACAGCACTCATCTATTCCACTTTACTGCAGGGCCACCTACCTGCTCCTCTGGTTTGACCATTTGGGACTGCCACATACAGGAACTCAATCTATACTTTTACTGGGGGGCCACCTACCTGCTCCTCTGGTTTTGAACATTTGGGACTGCCACATACAGGCATCAATCTATTCCATTTTACTGAGGGCCACCTACCGGCTCCTTGGTTTTGAACAATTTTTGGGACGGCACATACAGGCACTCAATCTATCCATTTTACTTGCAGGGCACTACGTCTCTGGTTTGAACAATGTTTGGGACTGCACATCTACCAGGCACTCAATACTATTCATTTTACTGGAGGCGCACCTTACCTGCTCCTCTGGTTTGAAACATTTTTGGGACTGCCACTACAGGCACTCAATCTTTACCATTTACGGCATTGGCAAACTACTGCATAATCGTTGGTTTGATCACACCAATTTTTGGGAGCTGCACATAAGGCACTCATCTATCCATTGTTATGGAGAGGCCCCTTACCTGCTCCTCGGGTTTATGAAACATTGTTGGGACTGCCAATAACAGGCACTCAATCTATTCCATTTTACTGCAGGGCCACCTACCTGCTCCTGGTTTGAACAATTTTTGGGATGACCACATACAGGCACTTTCAATCTATTCCATTTACTGCAGGGGCCACCTACGCCTCTCTGGGTTTGAACCCAATTTTGGGACTGCCACATAAGGCACTCAATCTATCCATTTACTGCAGGGCCACCTACCGGCTCCTCGGTTTGAACAATTTTGGGACTGCCACATACAGGCATCAATTATTCCATTTTACTGGAGGGCCACCTACCTGCCTCTCATGGTTTGAACATTTTTTTGGGGATGCCCAACATACAGGCACTCACATCTACCCATTTTACTGGGGGCCAACCCGACCTGCTCCTCGGTTGTGAAAAATGTTTGGGACGCAACATACAGGCACTATCCAAATATTAAATTGTCTCAACGCAGCCTCCACAAGTTGTCTCCACTTGTATACCCTCACAAAGCCGTCGTTTCCACTAGACTGCCTCATACCTCTGTTCCTTTAGTCAATACGAGGTTGTTGTCAGGCCAGACAATTTGGGTTGTTTTCATGGATCACACATCAAAAGTGTGAACTTTGTCACCAACTCCCAGTGCTGTGAATCCCCTAAAAATACTGGCAAACTTTACCATTTAGGGATATTATTTCCAGCGCTTCTTGCGACACTGTTGCATTCCCCCACCGGCCACCTACCCTAAACTTTTTCTAAGAACGCTACTAACTGATTTTATACAAAATGGTCTTCAGACTTTCTTAGAGTGTTTATCGCTTTGGGGAGCAGCCACGAGTACAGGGGCTCTTGATTGGCGGAAAGCTCGCCTGGCAGCAGGAACGCCAGGCCCATGCGAATGCCTTTCTTGGCCTTCGTGCACTACTTCCTCCTCCACACGCATCTATCCCAACGGACCCTATAAGTAACGCTACCTACACTTAAATTGGGCGGCTGGGACCGAGTCTGACCCGGGGTTTTGGTCATATGACTGCGACGCAGAGAAGTGCGGGGCCTACCTCGGTCCAGGTTCTCAAAAGGACTACTATACCTCATACACCCCTCCTCCACATTCCTCCTCCGCCGAATTACCATCCGTGGGCATGGCGACCATCATCGGTGCTCGAGGCACAGCAGCAGTGCGTCGCTAACGACAGCAGGCGGTTGCTGACAAACTGCTGAGCCTAGGCGATAAAAAGGCACACGACAAGAGCTATTACAGGGCATTCCACATCAAAGTTGGTACTTTGTCGCCCACCCTGCTGGGAATCCCAAATATACTTGCAAACTTTACCATTTAGGATAGTTATGTTAGCGATTCTTGCCGCATCGGTTACATTCCCCTCACCCGGCATTATCCTATAACTATTAAGAACGCACTAAAATTGATCTGATACAAAAGGTTTCTTAGAAGTTGATTGTTTGGGGAGTTTTTTAGCATAGAGACAGGGCTTGGATTGGCGGAAAAGCTCGCCTGGCAGCGGAGCGCCAGTCCATGCCAAGATCCAAATAACATAGTTTTAACTGCAAGCACTTTCAATCTATACTAGGTCACTGCCTAATACATCGTCCCCTTATTCAACGAGCTGTTGTCAGGCAGAATTTTGGGTTGTTTCCATGGCTTCCATGTTAACTTGTCGCACCCTGCGTGTAATCCACAAAATATACTGCAAACTTTATCATGTACGATATTATATGAGCGCTTCTTGCTCACCTCCTTGGGTTCCTCTCTGCCACCCATATTGAGTGTGAGCCTGCGTCATTTAGGGTAGGTCGCCATGACATCTCTAAGCCTGCTGCCGCTCCCCTCTGCCTGCCGTCTCCCCTATAGTGTCAGGGTCAATTATTGGATGTTTAGTGCTATCTAGTTTCTGTCATCTGTCTGGCCATGCTGTGCCCTAATTTTGGATAATGGTGCGATTATGCAGCCTCAGGGCATAATGCATGCTGCCCCTTGCTGTTTCCTGTCCATCAGTGGTGTTTCAAGCCTTTTCTGAGGTTCCCAGGTGTTGGCAAAGCTTCCCTGGCAGAGCCTTGGTCCCCTTTTAAAAAGCTCGTGTCTCCAATGACTTCAATGGGGTTCGGTATTCGAGACGAGCACTTGAGCATCGGGAAAAAAGTTCGTCTCGAATAACGAGGAGTGTACCGAGCATTTTAGGGTCGCTCATCTCTAATAAGCAACAAACGGCATACATACTAAGGTTAGGAATATATTGGTAAATTGGGTATGTTTAGGCAAGTTAGAGAAAAGAACTAGTAAAAAAAAATTCAACAGTCAGGACCATGCAATTGTTTATTCTTGATTGAACACTTGTGCTTTTAACACAATTATGTTTTTCAGGCATTTTTTATTCTGATAAATTACAAAAGAGGGTTCCCATACCAGTGTGGGGCTCTAGGGCAGGTGTTCAGTAGTTACCGGTTAGACATGCCTGTAAGGGGTTGCATGGAGGGGGGGGGGCATTGCATGATAACAATGCAAAATTTCGACAAATGTAGGACACATATTGTGACAAATAAAAACCTGCCATGTCTTTCATTTTATATAATGGTTGCAATAAACCTTCTACTAATTGAATTCACATGCCAAATTATTCATCCTCGGCCAGTGGCAATAAGCAATGAGCTATAGCATAAGATGTGGGGGACAGCTGAGTTATGGAATCTATTTTTCTTTTTATAGAGACCCTTGTGAACAATCTAATCTACGTTCTATGTTTCATTTTTTTAGCTTCCTTGTGTTATTGATAGCTCCATAAATTCATTATAGCCACAAACCAACATACTAAACAGTACAAAATCAAAATAAGGTTGAGCTGGGACCACACATTAACACCAGCTAATAACTGTAAAAAGGAAATTTCCAGTGTTAAATACACACCACATTTACCCAAAATGTAATTGAACTCATTTGTTCTTTTTCCATTAGTCTGTGTTTAATTGAGACAATTACAAGCTAAACGAGCTGTTGTGAGTAATAAAAGGAATGCAGTAGCAGTAGATTTATATTTTGGAAATATAGATGGAAAATATATTAGACAATGGTTATATGATAAACATTTTTTTTTGTATTTGGCATTTATGTACATAAATATTTATATACATGGATATTTATTATGCTTTATTTGAAGCTTAAAATGGAATCAACTGTACTGTTCCAAATTATTAGATTTTAGAGCATTTACTATATATATAAAATATATATATAAATTCTGTTGCAAAATATTTAAAAAGGAACATGTTTGACTTCTGGCAAGAAGAGTAATCTTCTGAAGGGTTCAAGTTTGAGATCAAGAAAATCAAATGAAGTACATTACAGATACATCCACCCACAGATCCGAAACGAGGGGTCGATGGGGTCCCATGTACTCCAAACAGACCCTTGTTGCCCATGAGAGCAATGGAACCGGGGCTGTGCATGACCGTTCTGCTCATTATGAGGCTGCCGGAGGATTGCGAGCACGGTGCGACTGTGAAGTCTGTGCGGACCCCATCGGACCCTCGCGACCCTTGTTCTAAGGTTCATATTTTCATATGGGACTCACTATTTTTTGTGCCAGTTTGCAACTAAAACCAAACTACATACAAAAAAAGTGTGATGCACTGGTTTCTGCCATGGGGCAACTCCTGAGGTGTCTGTAGGTTGAATCCCGGGTGTGGTAGGGGAGAAGCCCACGTGGTAAGCAGCCTTATCCAAAGATTAGACTGTGCCAACTTGTGCAATCAAAAACTTCAGTTCTTATTCAACAGCACGCAATCGCAAGCTGGAAGAGTCGTGGAGATAGCTGGTCCCACAGCCTGGTTGTAGTTCAGCTGGGGAACTTAGTTTGTGAATTAAGTCTCCTGACTTGGCCTTAGGTATCGGGCAGAGCCTGAGGTTACCTTTTTCTTTTTGGTAGTGGTTCTTTCTGGAGCGCAGTGCTCTCTTCTACTGACAGGATTCGAAGACCATTGTGCTGCACCTGCCAGGGGTTTATATACTCCCTTATTCAGGTGGTAGCACTATCTACAGCTTCCGCTTGCCTCACAGTATCACAAGAAACATCATTTGGACCAGAACATTCCACAGGGTAACTCTGCTACAGTTCTACAGCTGCAATCATTAATTATCCAGTCACAAAGACCTCTAGAGTTCTTCCTAACAGCTATGACATGGAAAAGGGTGAATATCGCAAACTACCACTTGCTTATGCCATTAGCAGGGTGGTGACATGTAAGTGCCCGAATTAACATTATGCCTATATTGCAAAAAAAAACGGGAAACACAGGAACACAGGAGGAACACGCAGGAGGCAGGACATAGGAACAGGAATGCCAAGGAATATTGCAGGGGAACTGATCAATTTTCAATAAGCACTCAAAGATCCGGTGAGGCAGGAAGTGAGGCATTAGATTAGAAGGAGAGGTGTTTACTCAGGGACACAATCAGCGTGCGCTGTGGCCCTTAAATCCGACAAAGGCCAGGGCTATACGCAAACATAGGAGGAGGGGACGCATTGCGATAGGAAGTCCGCTGGAGGGGGAGAAGCAGGAGCCGCGACGGTGAGTCCGGGCTGTGGGGCACACGGAGGGACACTGGTGACGCCGGCGATCCGAGGACCGGGAGAGGAACACCCGTGACATTGTTAGTCGAATAAATAAATAAATCTATTTATAAAGTGCCATAAAATTATGCAGTGCTTTACAGATGACTGTTAGACATACAAATAAGACATGGACCAGCGTAAAACAGGGGGTAATGTGCAACCAGGGAAGGAGGGCCTCTGTTAGCCTAAAGCGTTAAAATCTAGGAGGAGGAATGGTGGAGGACAAATGTAAAAAAGCTTGTATACCGGTGCTTAGTTACATAGTGCCCGCGCAGTACTAGTAAGACGCTGAGCAGATGCAAAATTGACTCTGCACCAGAAGCCGAGCCGGGCATTCAGGAGGTGAGGGGTGTCAGCGGTAATGTACCATTGACATCCCCGAGTAACACCGTGGTCTGAAGGTAAGTCCGATAGTGGGTTTGTCTAACCAGCAATTTCTGCAAGTCAACCCAACCACAGCATTTAACCTGCCTTCCGGGGGTCTTTGCTCACAATCAGACCCCCCCATCCTCCTCCTGCGTATTGGGCAGTGCTGATGTTTCTATGCAGCCCCTAGCTCCGATCAGGACCCAGGGGCTGTTACGTAGGCAGGGCCTGCTAGTTGCGACGTCATCTTAAAGGCAAAACTGTCAGCCGATGCACTTGCCACAGCTACTTACAATGGGGGGGGGGTGGGGGGGTATATCATGAACAGAAATCAGATGATTGAGTGGTCATGCCATGTGGAACTAGTCTAATCATAACACAAAGCCCACATATATAGTATCATCATCTGTAGAATAAAAGGAAATAGTTATTGAACCCACGCGATAAACGTGGTACAAAAAAATGTAAAAAACCAATCAAAAAATTTGATTTTTTAACCTATTTATCCCACAAAAGCAATTAAAAGTGATAAAAAATTGTATCCAGAATTAGAAAAATTTGGAAAACACATAAGAAAAAATATCAAGTAGGTATACCCCGTAACGTATTGACCCATAGAATAAAGAATAAAACATTATGGGCTATACGGTGAACACCAAAAAAAAGTAAAGTAGTAAAAATACTGTACAGAATTGATTGACTTTTCTAAAAAGAAAAAAATGTTCACAAGGCCCAATACAAAAAAGACTTAAAATTACAAAAGGGGCCAATGAAGAAAATGAATCCTGGCACCTGCAGGTCGCTGCGTCACTCCATGCGCCCCATTAAAAAAAGAACGGACACATGTGGAGATCTCTTACTCGGGAGAGAAATTGCCATAACAAATCGTAAGATGAGTGGTTCTTTTTTATCTTTTGGAAATGGAAATTGTAGCGCCCAATTCAAGGATATAACCGACAAAATGTGACCATTCTAAATTTCACCTCCTATTTGATGTATATTACTATGAAGGATCTTAAGGGTTAGTGTTTAATAGTTTGAGGGGTGCAGATTTGAAAAATCATTTGGTTCATAGGGGTTTTTTAAATGTTAAATATTTAAAATAACATCCAACAGTAACTATCCCCAAAATAGTCAATTCTGAAAGTACGGAAAAACAATATTCGATTTGTAAATAGATTATCCAAAGATTTAAAAAATGATGAAAATGTAAAGTAGACATATAAGAAATGTTATTCAGCAACTTATTTAGGTGGGATATCTATCTGGCTGAAAGCGTGATGATTTTGAAAATGGCAAATTTAAAAAAATATTCATCATTTTTCTTTTGTTTTTTAAATAAACTCGAAACTTATCAGCCAAACTTTACCACTAAAATTAAGTACAACATGTGAGGAAAAAATAATCTTATAATCTTTTTGATAAGTAGCAGTGTTCAAAAGTAATAACCATATAAAGTGACAGCTATGATGGCTACGTCCTTAATGGGTTGATAAACAAAGATGCTGCTGCTTGAAGCAGTCATCAGCCCCCATCTTATATACAAAGTCTAAGGTCATTGGTACTGCAGAGAAGCCTGGAGCTTGGTATTTGGCGCTTGCAGGGAGGAGTACACAGGATGGGTTAGTGGGAAAAAAAAAGTTGAAATTTCATGCAGTTAGGGAATCATTGGATTTGTAGGTGTCTTATGGTAAATATATTGAATCATTGACCCAACAATATTAAATTAGATGTGACCTTTGTATTGGCATAGGGTCTTGGGACACCTCAGGTTTATCTTCTCAATTCTTATTTATCTTAGCGCTGTTCCTTGTGAGAGAAAGCACGAGTATTCCTTTTTAGTCACTTTGTGTTTCTACCTACAAGATCAATGGACCAAGAAGAAAGATAAAGTTTTAAAGGTGTTTAAGATTAAGAGATAAGATTAGAGAAGGATGCAGTCTTGTTTTACATGATTAAGGAATGGAGTGTAAAATTAGGAATAGATTTACAATAAAATAATTCTATGCATCTCCTTATAAACTATAATTATGTTTCTGATAAAAAAACAAATTTACAGCACTTTTTATGATGACCAGACGTAGGCAGCGGTCTGTGTCTCCCAATAAAATGGAGAGAAGCAGGACAGGCTTAAGCTCTGTTGTTCCATGTACTGTCTATGGCACTGACAAAACTAGCAGTGTACAGTGCAGAAGGAGAACACGTTATCTCCCCAGCCAGTGGTGTTGTAACTAGGGTGTCAGGCCATAGGCGGGCATTGGGCTTCGGCCATGGGGCCCCCACCTTTCCACTGAAAATTATACATATTGTATACTCACACATGCATGTTACAAGCACACATTTGTTACACTTATGCCCATATGCTTATATGAGCATATAACACACATACAGTGAGATGTACAAACATACAGAATATAACACATAAGTTATGCAAGACACCATACCACCGTATACAAATACAACTAGCCACATCATCGATGAAGCATAATCCAACCTAGATGTTATATACATAATGATGACAACGTGCAGATAATAGGTATATAAGATGAACATCCTCCACTCTTAGGTGTCAGGTCAGAGCTGGCCCAATGAAATGTGGGCCCCATAGCGGTGGCTGGATGTACCCACTGTAGGTACGCCCTGCCTCCAGCTCCATAGGGAATATAGGCAGTAGGAGCCATTGTTCACTCTGTCACTGCTGTACAACAGAACCCCAGGTTCATGGCTGATTAGTTACCCCAGTTGATTATTTTCAGTAAGCATAGTATATAATCTATATCATTCAGCAATTTGATATTACCATTTCTCTTCACTTTTCGCTCTGGTTTATTTTTTTTGTTTAACAAGTAATGACACAAGATATTATAAATAAATTATTCATTTATATAATCTGCTATGTCAACCATTAAGTTATAGACTATGCTGGATCTTCCAATAGGCCGTTATTTATATGATTTACCTTAAGGTAATTGTCCTTTGGCAACTAAATGAAAGCTTTTGCATCTTTCTGTTAAGTAATGTATAAGTTACTGTATGCTTTAATTTACCCCTTACATAGTATTACGTCACATGCGGCTGCAGTGGTATGGAGAGGGCTCACATCCTGAACCCTCTCCATACAAGGTGGGAGTTTGCTGCACCCGCTGTCAGTGCTGGTGTCGCTATTTTGGATTGATTACCATGACAGCCTTAGGTCTTTGGTAGACCTGAGGCTGTCTTGTTTCTGCTGATTTTTTACAATGAGCCCTTAAAAGCATAGCATTGAAAAAGTCATCAAAAGTCACAAAGAATGACACCAACCACGGCTCCGTAAATTGAAGTATGCAAAAGTTATTAGAATGCCAGAAAAAGGCAAAAAAAGAATTATTTTTTTGTTCAGGAGTAGAGATGAGCGAACATGCTCGTCCGAGCTTGATGCTCGGTCGAGCATTAGGGTACTCGAACTTGCTCGTATTGCCGACGAATACGTCGCCCGCTCCGAGAAATGGCAAGCTCCCGCCGTTTTGCTTTTTGGCAGGCCAGAAAACAGAGCCAATCACAAAGCCAGGAGATCTGCACTCCACCAGCATGACGTGGTAACCTTAAGTAGATAGCAGTGGTGGTGGCCAGATCAGGTGGACCTGGGAATAGCTGAGACGCGCCCGCGCTGCTAGGATCATTCTGTGTCTGGATGTGCCGTAGGGAGAGAGCTGCTTGTGATCAGGAAAAGCGTTAGGGTGTTCTTAGCTTACGTAGGCAGGAGTGATTCTCAAAGACCCAACAGCCCTTCTTAGGCTACAATAACGTTTAATTTTTTTATTTAATCTTGCATCTAGTACATTTTGTGAGCAGGAATTAGCAGGGGGACTTGCTACGTTGTGTTTAGCTCTTAGTGGCACAACATATCAATAGCAAAGGACCGAATTGGGAAAATTAGTAGGGGTTGGATTCAATTTCGGCACTTTAACTCAGTGTAATCTCATCTGACAGTAGTGTGCTTGAACTGGCTAGAAATATAGCCATAGGAGAATACAAAGAGCTTACGTACGCATACCAGTAAGCGTTATATATTGCATTCTGGTGATCTGCTGGTGGCTGTACTTCTGACAGTTGCATGTACTAGCCAATCTGAGCAATTTGTAGTGAGACTTGCGAACGCTGTGTTCTGAGCTTAGTGCCGCACATATCCATAGCAAAGCCGAAGATTGGGAAAATTTAGTAGGGGTGGATTTCAATGAGGCACAACTCAGTGTCATCCATCTGACAGTTAGTGTGATTTGATACTGGCAGAAAATAGCCATAGGAGATACAAAGAGCTTACTTCCGAATACAGTAGCGTTTCTATATATTTGAGTTTGGTTGATCTGATGGGGGCTGTACTTCTGAAGTGTGTACTAGCCAATTTGAGAGCAATTTGTAGTGAGACTTGCGCACCGCTGTGTTCTGCGCTTAGTGAAGCAATATCATAGCAAAGAACGAAGTGGGAAAATTTAGTAGGGGTTGGATTTCAATTAGGCACTACTCAGTGTCATCTCATCGACAGTAGTGTGCTTTGATACGTGGCTAGAAAATAGCCATAGGAGCAGGAATACAAAAGAGCTACTTACGCAACCAGTCGCGTTCTATTATTGATTTCTGGTTGATCTGCAGGTGGCTGTACTTTCTGCATGCACTGTTTTTGTACTAGCCAATTCTGAGCAATTTGTAGTGAGGACTTGCGGACCGAATCTGTGTTCTGCCGCTTAGTGACGCACATATCCATAGCAAAGACCGAAGTGGGAAAAATTTAGTAGGGGTTGGATTTCAATTAGGCATAACTCAGTTTCATATCATCTGACAGTAGTGTGACTTTATACTTGGCTAGAAATAGCTAGGAGATACAAAGAGCTACTACGATACAGTAGCGTTCTATATATTGATTTCTGCGTTGATCTGCTGTGGCTGTACTTTCTGCAGTGCATTGTACTAGCCACTTTCTGAGCAATTGTAGTGGACTTGCGACCGCTGGTTCTGCGCTTAGGACGCAATATCCATAGCAAGACCGAAGTGGGAACAATTTAGTAGGGGTTGGATTTCACTTAGGCACTAACTCAGTGTATTCATCTGACAGTAGTGTGCTTGATACTTGGCTAGAAAATAGCCATAGGAGGAATACAAAGAGCTTACTTACGAATACAGTAGCGTTTATATATTTGATTTCTGGTTGATCTGTGGTGGCGTACTTTCTGTCAGGCATTGTACTAGCCCAATCTGAGGCAATTGTAGTGTGAGACTTGGACCGCTGTGTTCTGCGCTTAGGGACGAACAATCCATCAGCAAAGACCGACAGAGTGGGAAAATTTAGTAGGGGTTTGGATTTTCAATTACGGCATAACTCACGTGTCATCTCATATTGCAGTAGGTGCTTTGATTACTTGGCTAGAAAATAGCCATAGGAGAAACAAAGAGCCTTACTTACGCATACAGTAGCTTCGATTATTTGATTCTGGTTGATCTATGCTGGTGGCTGACTTCTGCAGGCATGTACTAGCCAATTCTGAGCAATTTTGTAGTGAGACTTGCCGACCGATCGTGTTTCTTGCTTAGTGGACGCACATATCCCTAGCAAAAGACCGAAGTGGGAAAAGTTAGTAGGGGTTGGAGTTCAATTAGGCACTAACTCAGTGTCCATATCATGGACAGTAGTGTGCTTTGATAATTGGCTAGAAAATAGCCATAGGAGAATCAAAGAGCTTACTTACGGCATACAGTAGCGTTCATATATTTGATTTTCTGGTTGAAGATGCTGGTTGCTTGTACTTTCGCAGTGCTATGTATAGAACTTCTGAGCAATTTGTATGAGACTTGCGAACGCTGTGTTCTGAGCTTAGTGACGCACATATCCATAGCAAAGGACCGACCGAAGTGGGAAAAATTTAGTAGGGGGTTGGCATTTCAATTAGGCACTAAACTCAGTGTCATATCTTGGCATAGTGTGTGCTTTGATACTTGGCTAGGAAATAGCCCATGCATAGGATAAGCATTGTTGGTGTTAAAAAACTCAAAAAAAAAAAAAAAAAACAAAAAAAAAAAAACACACAAAAAAAACAAAAAAACAAGTAAAAAAAAACTCAAGTATAACTCTCATTTTAAAAAATGTTTAACCCGAGGGCTTAGGGGTAGAGGACGAGGGCGGGGGGGGGAGGGGGAGTGGGGGTCCAACTAATGAGGGCGGTCAGAGGCGTGGTCCTGGGCGGGGTGTGCGACACCACTGCTGATGAGGGGGCAGGGGAACGCCGCAGAGCTACACTACGAGGTTCATGTCTGAAGTTACTGGGGACTCGTGGTAGTTTAGTAGAGCACTGTTGATGGCCAGAACAGCAACAGGTGATGTAGTGGATTGATGACAATGCTTCGAGCATTTGTTCCACCACCAGTCAGTCTCACGCAGTCACCATGTCACCGAAATCGCAACTCTCCAGCTCCTCGACACTCAGCCCCTCCCCCCAGTCTGCCCCTCCCAGGAAAATTTGGCAGGTGAACCGGATACCTGAGGAACTGTTTTTCTGGACCCTTCCCCAGTCACAAACCCACTTGTCGGTTTGTTGCTGAGCAATTTCCGATGACCAGGTTTTCCAACAGTCACAGTTCGTGGTGATTGATTGACCTTCTGGAGTAGTGGAAGGGTGTAAAGAGGTGTCCGACGATGAGGAGACACGGTTTGTCAGACAGTGGGGAAGTTGTTCAGGGCAGGAAGTCGAGGGGGCGCAGGGATGAGGTGACGGAGGATGGATAGGGTTGACAGACCCAAGGGGGTTGAGAGGCCGGGTGAAACAGGGCTTCGAGAAGGAGGAGAGTCCTCGACCAGAAAAGGTTGGGAAAGGAAGTGGTGGGCCAGAGGAGAGGCAGGGGCCAAGAGCTGGTGCACCAATCAGCGCCACAAATGTGTCAAATAGTGAAGATCCCGTGGCGAGGGCTACTGCGGCGAGGGGTTAGATTCTTCAGAAGTCTGGAGGTTCTTTTTAAGGAAACACCGGTGTACGAACGGAAGTGGGTCGATGGCAACATTGCCAAAACAGGCTCAGCAGGGGTTCCACCACTACTAGTCCTTAACTACCACTCAGTATGCGCAGGCTATGAATGCAAAACACCCCACCAGGGCACAAGCCCGTTCCCTCACGGCCGTGCACACCCACTGCTCCTTCCACTGTGGTCAGATGCTAGTCAGCCCCTGCCCAGGACCCTTGACACAAATACCCCATCGTGGGTAGCCTCCACGATCCTCACAGCATCCACCCAGCGTTAACTATCCAACCAGACGCTGTGAGCCGGAACGCAAATATAGGCAACACACACGCATAGCCAAGCCTTAAAGTGACATCTCCCGATTGCTTGCCTGGGGCTGCCCCTACTAGGCTAGTACGAGGACCGAGGCTTTCGCCAACCTCATGGCGCGACGCCTCGGTATTCGCGTCCCCAGCCGCCACTAATTTTCCCGATTGTGCCGTCCACCCTGACCACACCGTGTCGACAACATCATCCGTGCCCCTGACCAACGCGTTTCTGACAAGGTCCAGCATGACGCGAGGGACCACGGACGAGTGCGCGGGCAGGGGCCAATATATCGCTGACGGCAACTTGGTTAACTGGTGGAGGGCTGGGACCGAGGTTGACCACTGGGGCAGGCTGTCAATACTGCGACGACGAGGATTGCGGGGCTACCGGCAGGTGTTTCAGGCCTTATATGCCCTCCTCCTCCTCCCACCCCTCCTCCACATCCTCCTCCGAACTACCACGTGGGCACGGCGCCATTCAGGCGTTCGTAGATCTAGCCACAGCAAGCAGTGCCGTCCGCTAAGCGACAGCAGCGGTGCTCAAACTGCTGAGGCCACGCAGACAAAAGGGCACCACCGCCCAAGGCTATTACAGGGCCATCACGGCGCAGGACTTGATATGTGGCTGGCACCGCTGAACCTCAAGCCGGGAAAAGTGGTTGCGGTGACAAAGGCCGTAACCTGGTGGGCGCTATGGACCACTCGGCACAGACTGACAATGTGCCACGCCTGGCCCAGTGTTAAATCTGATGTCAGCGTTTCTCAAGACATTACCCAATTGTCGAGTGCTCACGAAGGTGCGCCGGAATCTGTGCGCATTTCAGGAAAGTCCAGACCAGATGCTGCCACTTCAGGCAGCGCAGCGCCGCCTCAACTGCCCGCTCAACGACTGTGTGCGGACGTGCCCACGAGGTGGAATTCAACACTGGACCATGATCCAGAGTTTACCAGCAGCGCCAGAGCGATTTGTGAATGCCAGATGTCAACTTCCACAGAACTGGTAGTCAGGTCCAGTCAGGTCCTGCAAGTCTACAATGAGGACTCGTGGCAAGTGGATGTCTGATATCGCAGGTGATGAGTAACTTTGAGAGTAACAAAGACGGCAGTGGCGATGCCGGCCATAATCAGCCTCACCATCCCGCTGCTGGGCATGTTGAAAAACTACTTGGTAAAGCATGAAGTCGGCAGCTTTGCGCTCGTCACAGAGACAGGGGAAGAATATTCCCTTGTTGATAGCAAAGCACCTCAGTCTGCTTATCAGCGCATATCGGAGGAGGTGGAGTGGAGGAGGATGAGGAGGAAGAGGAGGAGAATGTTGGTGAGACAAGAGGGGACCTGTTGAGTACTTACTGCAGCGTGTATGGGCGAAGAAGAGGAGTTGGAGGAGTGGAGAGGAGGAAATGGACAGTCAGGCCAGTGAGGGAGTGGAATTCCTTACGGGTTTGGTACTCTGGCGCAATATGGCAGATTTCATTGCTAGCGCTGCCTTACCCGTGTGACCCTCGCGTTCAAAGAATTTTATTCCAGCCACCTGTTACTGGTGTTCACTCTCCTGGACACGGGTACACCAAAATCTTTCCACTCTCATACCTGGCGCGCAGAGGAAAGGATTTTGTGAAATGCATGAATACGCAGGCCCTGGATGCGTGCACAAGCTGAAACAGATTTCCCTTGACAGCGGCTAGCGGCAGCGAGAGCTCGCATAGTTCTGGCGGGACAGTAGCGAGGAGAGTAGGCGAGCAGGCAGCTTGTGCCAGCACTGGCAAGGGTACGCTTTACACGGGATTTGCCAGGATTTATGTTCCCAGCAAGACCCTGTCACCTGTCCCAGTCTCGGCAGAGTAGGGTGATACTTTACCGAAAGATGGTGAGGGACAGTACGTAGCAGCTGACAAACCATCGTACTAAAATTGATCACACAGCTCCATAAACTACTGGGTTCAAGCTGGACATGTGGCACGAACTGGGCTGTAAGCCTGGAGTGGTTCTGCATGCCACCTGCCGCTGCGTATTGTCCGAGCGGGTTTTCTTTTCAGGTGGCAGCTGGTGGCACACACCGATAAGCGGTACAGCCTGTCCGAATGAACATCTGCTGAACAGGCTGACGCTTATTAAAAGAATAAAGGCTGGATTCTCAGAATTTCAAATCTCCACCAGGTGAAGGACGCTCAACATGAATAAATGGAATCCACTCATCATCCTCACTAATTTTACTACTCATATCTCTTTTTGGTACAGTAAAGCAGAGGAAGGAAGGCACAAATGGCTCTATTTTTGACAGGGCCCCCAAGGTCTTCTATAGTACTTCTTGCATTTAATTTTCTGGAGGCCACTACCCGCGTCTCTGTTTGAAACAATTTTTGTGAGTCCACATACAGGCACTCAAATCTATTCCATTTTTACATGCAGGGCCACCTACTGCTCTCTGGTTTGAAACATTTTTTGGGACTGCCAAATACAGGCACTAATCTATTCAATTTTTAATGGAGGGCCCACCTACTGCTCCTGGTTGAAAAATTTTGGGGACTGCACATACCAGGCACTCAATCTATTCCATTTTACGCAGGGCCAACTACCTGCTACTCTGGGTTGAAACATTTTGGGGACTGCCACATACAGGCACTAATCTATTCCATTTTTACTGCAGGGCACCTACTGCTCCTTCTGGTTTGAAAAATTTTGGAATGCCACATACAGGCATCAATCTATCCATTTTACTGCGGCACCTACTGATCCTATGGTTTGAAAAGTTTTGGACTGACCACAACAGGCACTCACTCTTATTCCATGTTACTGGAGCGGCCACCCTCCTGCTCCTCTGGTTGAAAAATTTTTGGGACTGCCACATACAGGCATCAATCTATTCCATTTTTACTGCGGGCCACCTACTGCTCCTTGGTTGAAACATTTTTTGGGACTGCCAATAAGCCACTCAACTATTCCATTTTACTGCAGGGCCCCCTACCGCTCCTCTGGTTTGAAACATTTGGGACTGCCACATACGGCACTCAATCTATTCCATTGTACTGCCGGGCCACCTACCTGCTCCTATGGTTTGCAAAAACATTTGTGGACTGCCACATACAGGCCACTCACTATTCCATTTTACTGGAGGGCCCCACCTACCTCACTCTGGTTTGAAAAAATTTTTGGGAATGCCCCAGACAGGCAATCAATATATTCCATTTACTGCAGGGCCACCTACCTGCTCCTCTAGGTTTTGAAACATTTTTGGGGACTTTGCCACATACAGGGGCCCAACTCAATATATTCCATTTTACTGGAGGGCCCCAACCTACTGCTCTCTTGGTTTGAAAAATTTTTGGGACGCACCATACAGGCAGCTATCCTAAATTAAAGTGTCTCCATAGCAGCCTCCACACGGCTGTCGTCCATGCTACCTCCAAAAGTCGTCCAATAGCTGCCTCCATACATGTCCCTTATCAACCGAGTGTGTCAGGCAGAAATTTGGGTTGTTTCAGGTAGTACACATCAAAGTTGTTAAATTTGTCGCCACCTGCTGTGTTAGCCACAAAATATACTGTGCAACTTTACCATGTAGGGATATTATTTCAGCGTTCTTGCGCATCGGTGTTACTCATTACCCTCACCCGCCAGAGCCGAAACGGAGAGAACGCGACGACACGGGAGCGGAGACAAAAGGTTCTTAGAAGTGCTGTTGGGGAAGGAGTAGCCTAGAGACAGGGGGATTGAATTGGCGAAAGGCTCGCCTGGCAGCGGACGCCAAGCCCATTGCGCATCATGCGTTCTTGCGCATCGGTTACATTCCCGCACCCGCCATATCCCAAACTATGAAGAACGCTATACACTGAAACTTGGTGCAGGCTGGGACCGAAGACTGACCCTGGGGGCTGGTCATTATACTGCCGACGCAGAAGAATTGCGGGCCTACCTCCGGTCCAGGTCTCAAAGGCCTACTATACCTCATCCCAACACCCTCCTCAAACCTCCTCCTCTCCGAATACCTCCGTGGGCATGGCGCCCATCAGGCGGTTCGTAGCTCCGGCACAGCAGGCATGTGCGGCGCTAAGCGACAGCCGGCGGTGCTCGAAATGCTGAGGCCTAGGCGATAACAGGCCACCGACCCAAGAGCTATTACAGGGATGCACATCAAAGTTGGTTAACTTTGTCGCCACCATGGTTGTAATCCACTAAATATACTTGCAAAACTTTTACCATTTAGGAATATTTCACGCTTATGGCGCATCTGTTTAATTCCCTCACACGCCAATCCTAAACTTATAAGAGGCTAATACTTGATCTATACAAAACGGTCTAGAATGCTGTGTGGGGAGTAAGGAGCCTAGAGACAGGGGCTGGATTGGCAAAAAGCGCGCATGGTATGCAGAGCGCCGGCTCCATCCCAAGAATCCAAAACTAACATAGTTGCAGCACCTTTAACTACGACTAGTTAACTGCCTCCATAATAATAAAATAATAACTTTATTTACTATAAGCGCATCATTTCCGTAGCGCTTTACAAATCATAGGAAACAACTCACAAAGTATTGTAACCGAGCAACAACATTTGGTATGGAACAACAGGAGTGAGGTCCCTGCTAGCAGAGGCTTACGTTATGAAGATGATGGAAGCCTTTGGCTTTGTTGTATGGAGATAATAAAGCTGCGACCTTTTTACACCCAGCAAGAGTTGTGATCTGTTTATTCATAATTAGAGATGAGCGAACACTAAAATGCTCGGGTACTCGTTATTCGAGACGAACTTTTCCCGATGCTCGAGTGCTCGTCTCGAATAACGAACCCCATTGAAGGCTCTGCACAGGGAAGCTTGGCCAAACACCTGGGAACCTCAGAATTTTTTTTTTTAGGTTTCTTGCCACTGGGAACTCGTTTGCTTCGCTGCATTATGAGTTCCTGCTGGGCGTTTCCACCATTTCAATGATCGTGAGATTGACCTGCGAAGTGATATGGAAGCGACTAAGACCTGCGGTCATGCCTGTGCCAACTGCTGAAGACTGGATCCGGATTTCTGATGGTTTCCTGGACTCAGCACAGTTTCCAAATTGCATTGGGGCGCTGGATGGGAAACACATACGTGTGAAGAAGCCAGCTCACTCAGGGTCCCAATTCTTCAATTATAAACAATATTTTTCTGTGGTTTTGTTGGCTTTGGCTGACAGTGACTACAAGTTTATAATTGTTGATATTGGGGCCTATGGAAGCTCTGCGGATGCAGCGGTCTTCAGGGCTTCCAGAATGGGTGAACGACTTCGCTCCAACCAGCTGACCCTGCCCGAGCCGAGATGTCTACCTGGATCTACTGGACCTCCTGCACCATTTGTTATCGTTGCTGATGAAGGCTTTGGACTTTCCCGTCATGTGCTGCGGCCATTCCCGCGGCGTGGTTTGGATGAACGGAGGCGCATTTTCAACTATCGGCTCACCCGAGCAAGACGGTATGTGGAGTGTGCCTTCGGGATTCTTTGCAGCAAGTGGCGGGTTCTACATAGCTCTATTCAGATGGACCCGGACAACGTTAAGAAGGTAGTGCAAGCCTGCGTTATTCTTCACAACTTCGTTCGGATCCACGATGGTGCTTCAGATGGTGACGTGGAGGGACAACATCCAACAGCATCTATCCCCCTGGACAACACTCTCCAAGGACGACCCGGAGTGGCTGGACTGTTTGTTCGTGAGCAGTTTGCCTCCTACTTTGTTTCTGCGGAGGGTGTCG
Organism: Engystomops pustulosus; assembly: GCA_019512145.1. NCBI lineage: Eukaryota > Metazoa > Chordata > Amphibia > Anura > Leptodactylidae > Engystomops > Engystomops pustulosus. The sequence continues at coordinate 95,714,420 of CM033644.1, forward strand.
TTCCCTGGCCCCTTGACGTGGGTTGTGAGCTTACTACTTCTTTGACCCATATTCGAATAGTTGCTTTTTGGCTGACATTGGAAAATGAGTCAAAGGAGTAAACTAAGACCTCATCCAATCTTTTTTTTTTTAATAAAATTATATACACAATACCTTGTCATGTGTTTTTTTTTCTAAGACATTAGCAATGTGGATGGATGGTTATGTGTGCATTTGAATTTGGATGTAATAATCTTCAAAAATTGTTTAAAAAATGTGGCCGTATCTGCTCTTCTTTTAGCTTCTTTGTTCCTAATATTTAGGATATAATTCAAATGTACATGTGGAGCTCCAGGTATCATAGTCGTTAATGGAGCTTGGAGTTCCTCAAGCACATTTGCAAATTTTAACAAAGGGGTAAGTAAAGGAGGTGTGAGTGAGATGGAGGTATTATAACAAATATAAGATTACCACATTCAAGGTGCTCGTATCTATGAGCAAGTGTACCTGGTTTATCCATGCTTGATTTGATGGTGATTTAAAAGTACGTCTGTAAGAAGAAGAGACAGAGGAGTGCAAGGCTACTTTGCTGTTTGATCCATGCACCCATCTGTCTCTTTTGCATGCATATACAGGATGTTAGTGGATGGAGTAAAGAATAATGAAAGAAGAAATTTTTTTTTAACGAATTTATAAAGAAATATTAACAATATATACAATACAAAATGCTGTATTTAGAGTTCATACAGCTCTCTTGTGTATGGACCAGATGTTGCTTGGCCATGAGAAGCCATGGCTGAAGAGCCTTCGTAGGGCCCGTTGCTTGGCCATGAGAAGCCATGGCTGAAGAGCCTTCGTAGGGCCCATGGAACACAGGGGCCATGGCAGGGTATCTGGTGGATGGAGGTGGGCTTGGAGGTAGCAGTCCACCCACATGCTGCCGCCGTCTTTCCATGGGCTTGGAGGTAGCAGTCCACCCACATGCTGCCGCCGTCTTTCCAAAAAAAGAGCCACCTCGGACTTGTCCTTCGGTGTGCCCTTTTGAAAAATCTGCAGGACAGCCATCATGGCTACCCTGCAGTTCATTCTGTCATCCTCATGAACTCCTTGCAGGTCTTGCACCATGGAGCGCATGCAGATGTCCTCCGCCGATTCATCGCGCCTCCTCCTCAACTGATCCAAGACCTCCCTCTCAGCAGCAATACTGAGACTTGACACTCCCAGCTGCCTCCTTCTACGCGAACGCATCGGCGGTGGTGGTGGTGGTGGTGTAGATGGAGGTTGAGGTGTGGATAGATCCTCTCCCAGCTGCCTCCTTCTACGCGAACGCATCGGCGGTGGTGGTGGTGGTGGTGTAGATGGAGGTTGAGGTGTGGATAGATCCTCTGCCTGCTCCTCAAAGGACTCCTCCAACACATCTTCCCCAGTCTGCATAGAGGCAGATTCCTCTAAATTATCCGCAGTTCTAGAGAAAAATAAATAAATAAAATTTGTGCACATATTCTATAGTGCATTGATGCAACGACAATTCTGAGGACACAAGAACTTACAATTCTTTTATTAATAATGCTTTAAAGTAAAAATATGTTTTGATAACTTACTCTCCAACGTCCATCACCGGATCCAAAAACCGCATGAAACTTGTGTAAAGGTACGGTTTCTTGTGCAGTTTTCCACTGCCACTTCGCCCTTTCTCCGACTTTTCCCTCTTATATTGGTCTCTTGCTGAGACCCATCGTGTGGAGACCTTTTTTACTATAAAAAAAAAAAAAATTTAATTAATTTGCGGTTTCAAGCAATATTACAGAAAAGTATTAAGAAGGTACAGGCCACATGGCTGCAGGGGTGATACAGGGCACATGGCTGCAGGGGTGACACAGGGCACATGGCTGCAGGGGTGATACAGGACACATGGCTGCAGGGGTGATACAGGGCACATGGCTGCAGGGGTGATACAGGGCACATGGCTGCAGGGGTGA